>JAVJIF010001146.1:0-218120 GCA_038442645.1 Agave tequilana | reverse complement strand
TGTACATATTACATAGCATATAGTTGGACAAACACGTGGGTGATTTATTCACTTTGTGTGTTCATTCTTATCTATATTGCACACTTGCACGAACCAAAAATTAAGGTCAAAACCCAATATAAGGGAATTCGTTACAATCCCTTAGCTCAAAAATTACCTTCACACTCACACAACATAAGCCTAAATAAAACTTGCTAGACATTGGCCCCTAGGAACATCTTGAACTCATTTAAGAGATTGACCTGGGGGGAGTTATCAGAATTTGACTCTAGTTAAATTAGTGTCAAAGGTTAGGGATTGAGAAGCAAAACCTTGAAAAATAGTGGTTTGAATAATTAGGTCCGTTGCTCAGGCATGAATATCTCTCACTGGTCTTACCCCTACCTAGCCGATTACTTGTGGTTATATTGCTGCAATATACCTCCCGTGGACAGTCTAACCTGTTAGGAGTCGTCTAAGTTTAGGTCAACCCTAAAATAGGCTTGTTTTTGTAAATTTTCTTTGTTTGTTTGTTTTTTTTGTTTGTGATCAACCAAATGAATCTATTTTTCACTCCGATCTCATTTGACTCAAAAACTCAAACCGACTATGTACAATATGAATCAACTGAATCAACTAGAGGGGGAGGTGAATAGGTGATAATGCTAATCAATGCACAATAAAAAAAATATGATGCAACAATCAACCCAAACAAGACTAGAAGCCGAATACCCCGTGAAGGGCTCTGAACTCCTTCCTCCTGATTCCTCTAGATATGAGTTGGAGGTGCACAATGCAATCTTGTTGTATGAGTATAAGATTGACAATATGAATATGAAACAAATTGAATATAGTAATGAATGTAGAAAACAAGAAATAAGAGCAATGAAAGTAAAGCAAAGAATAAGAGTAAGTAAACCAAACGCAAACACCGAGATTTTTTCCGAGGTTCGAGCACCCAGCTCTACATCACCACCTTCACCCAGAAGGATTTCTAACCGCTATAGATTCACAAAGAATTACAATCACACCGGAGTACCCAACTCCACAATCTCATACAAGTTCTCTCTTGGTGATCAAAAGACCACAAACTATCTTTTGCAAAACCCTCTTTCCCTTACAAGAACCCTGTAGAATAATGGTTAGAATTGAAGCTCAAATATTGTAAGTGAAAAAGGAAATGAACTTGAGAGAGTTTAGAAAATAAAACTTCAGCGATGAGAGATTCTTCAGCACAAAAACCAAGGACCAAACTCTTTTGAAAGCCTTTGAAAACTTTTGAAACTTTTGTAAATACTTGTTGTGTGAAACCTCTCCCTAATCACCCCTATTTATAGGAGAGGGCTAGGGAATAAAGAGTAAACCCTCATAATGCTAATTAGGAAGTATTAGACCCAGAAAATACGATTTAAACACGTTTAGAGAAGAAAAAGATAAATTTAAAACGTGTTTAAAAACTAGCCGTTATGGCTGAAACGCTCTCTCGTCGGTCGACCGGCCGGTCGACCGGGATTCAAACAAAAAGAGCCGTTGCAGGATCTCGGTCGACCGCCCGGTCGACCGAAATAAACAGAGAGCAACACCACTTCAGTCGGCCAGCCGCCCGGTCGACCGAAGGGCTTCGGTCGGCCGCCCGGTCGACCGAAGAACGTGCACACGGATACGCACCAAACTGCCAGAAGTCCGGTCGACTGGGTTGGTCGACCGATCTAACCTGACTTAGTGACGGTCGACCAGTCGGTCGACCGGCTCAGGCCAAAAGTCAAAACTGAAACAAAATTTTGAAAGGGATTTGAAATCTAACAAAATAATTTTGATTAGAGATATATATAAAACATAAAATTGAGTTTGTAATCAAAAGGCTTTGTATTAAAATATTTTGTATATATTTATAGGGAATATTTCTAGGAAAGGCATGTGCGCAAAAACGTGTGTGTGTGTTGGAATATGGAGCTTCAACCCTATTCACTATTCTTTAACAAAAACTATAAAACTAAAAATAAATCTAATGAAATCTTTTTGAGCAATCTTGAAGTTTTGAGCCATGCAAAGCCTAACTAGAGCCTTCTCTTCTATGTTCCTTTCTTGATGTGCCATAAGTCTTCTTTGCTCCATGAACCTAGAATTTCTTGCAAAAGCTAAGCAATGGCCTCCAAACCTGAAACTTATCTTGAACAAACTTATTAGCACCAAATAGCTCTTATTTGTTTTGTTATCATCAAAACTCTGAACAAATGGAGAGTGTAACCTTTTGGGCCAACAATCTCCCCCTTTGTGATGATGACAAAACAAATAGGCTATGTTAAAAAATAAAAGAGAGGTGTAAGCTCCCCTCAAATGCTACATTAACAAATAAAAACAATGTAATATGCAAGCAAAAATCATGAGACTAAAAACCATGAGGTATTAAACACTTGCAAAACACTTAAACTCAAAATACAAGAAATCATAAACACTTTGTTAAAAACAAAAACAATATAAATTTATATTGGAATCAAGACCATAATAAACTCAAACTTATTCTCCCCCTTTTTGTCATACATCAAAAAGGGTTAAGGAAACATTTTTATTCAATAACACAAACATTAAGTTCACCACAATAAAGGAGAATCTAGCAAAATCAAGTGGTTTAGTGAAAATATCGGCAAGTTGCAAATCCGTAGAAACATAATCAATATCTATATCACCTTTCTCAAAATGATCTCTAAGAAAGTGATACCTAATCTCAATATGCTTGGTCTTACTATGTTGATTTGCATTCTTGGTCATATGAATAGTACTAGTATTATCACAAAAAAATTTTATATGATCATAATGCAAATCATAATCAAGGAGAGTATGTTTCATCCAAAGGACTTGTGCACAACAAGCCCCCGCTACAACATACTCCGCCTCGGCGGTTGAGAGAGCTACGGAATTTTGTTTCTTAGAGAACCATGAAACAAGACAATTACCAAGAAATTGACATGTCCCACTAGTACTCTTTCTACCTACTCTACAACCCGCATAGTCGGCATCCGAATAACTCGTCATTGAGAAATCTTCGATTTTCGGATACCATAGACCCATTCCAATTGTGCCCTTAATATAACGAATGATGCATTTTACTGCAATAAAATGGGACTCTTTAGGGCACGATTGGAATCTAGCACAAAGACACACACTAAACATGATGTCCGGCCTACTTGCCGTCAATACAACAAACTTGCTATCATGCTTCTATATAACTTAATATCAACACATTTACCTTGGTCATCCTTATCAAGCTTGGTTGTAGTTGCCATGGGAGTGTTGCAAACTTTTGAGCCTTCAAGTCCAAACTTCTTTACGAGTTCCTTTGCATACTTGGCTTGACATATGAAATTCCCATCTTGCAATTGCTTGATTTGGAGTCCAAGAAAGAAATTCAATTCACCCATGGAAGACATTTCAAACTCACATTGCATAACTTTTCAAACTCCTTGCATAAAAACTCATTAGTAGAACCAAAGATTATATCATCAACATAAATTTGCACAATTAAAATGTCATTATCAACATGCTTAGTAAAAAGAGTTGTGTCTACTTTGCCTTTAACAAAATCATTTGAAATTAGAAAACTTGAAAGCCTTTCATACCAAGCTCTTGGAGCTTGTTTTATCCATACAAAGCTTTATCAAGTTTAAAAATAAATTGGGATGAACATGATCAACAAAACTGGGAGGTTGTTCAACATAAACTTCTTCATTAATAAAACCATTTAAAATGCACTTTTCACATCCATTTAAAAAAGTTTTAAAATTTTTAAAAGATGCAAAAGCTAGTGTTATCCGTATGGCTTCAAGCCGTGCTACGGGTGCAAAGGTCTCCTCAAAGTCAATTCTTTCAACTTGAGTGTAACATTGGGTCACTAATCTAGCTTTATTCCTAATAACATTTTTAGACTCATCCATCTTCTTCCTAAAGATCCACTTAGTACCAATTATTGGTCTATCTTGAGGCCTAGGAACAAGATGCCAAACTTGGTTGCGCTCAATTGATTGAGTTCCTCTTGCATGGCTAGCAACCAATATGAGTCCGCCTCGGCTTTGAGGATGCTTTGGGTTCAAAATGAGAAATGAATGCAAAGTTACCACATAAGTTATGGAGTTTGGAGCGAGTTGTTACCCCTTTAGAGACATCACCTAAAATGAGTTCCTTGCGGTAATTTGTAGCGTATCTCCAATCTTTAGGAAGCGGTTGAGAGCTTTCCCCTTTATCCTCTTGAACATCACCAATGGGTTCTTGCTTTTCTTCTTGAGAGGGTGAGTCCTTCAAGGATAGTTTCTCCATGTCTTAACCTAATGGGTCAATCTCTACAACATTCTCAACAACCACAATAGATTCTTCAAATTTAACATGCATGGATTCTTCAATGGTAAGGGAAGATCTATTGAATACTCTATAAGCTTTACTAGTAGAAGAGTATCTAACAAAGATAGCTTCATAAGCCTTAGCATCAAATTTACCCAAGTTATCTCTAGTATTCAAAACAAAACACTTGCATCCAAAAACTTTGAAATATGAAACATTAGGTTTTCTAGAATGATACATTTCAAAAGATGTTTTGGAAGAATTTTTACACAAATAAATACGATTTGAAATATAGCATGCGGTGTTTACGGCCTCGGCCCATAGATATTGAGGGAGGTCATATTCACTCATCATGGTCCTAGCCATCTCTTGAAGTGTTCTATTCTTTCTTTCTACAACTCCATTTTGTTGTGGAGTTCTAGGACATGACATTTCATGCTTGATTCCCTTTTCATCACAATAAGTCATGAAGAGTTGGTTAACAAACTCACCACCTCTATCACTCCTTATTTTCAAAATCGAAAAATCTTTTTCTTTTTCAACCCTTTTTCGAAAAATCTAAAATGAGAAAAAGTTTGATCTTTGTGTTCCAAAAAGAAAACCCAAGTGAAACGGGAAAAATCATCAACTAAAACAAATGCATATCTACTACCATTTAAGCTTTTAGTTTTAGTTGGTCCAAAAAGATCTATATGAATTAATTCTAATGGCCTAGTTGACATGATATCCTTGATTGGTTTGAAGGAAAACTTGGTTTGTTTCCCAAGTTGGCACGCACTACAAATGCGGTCTTTCTCAAATTTCAAGTAAGGAATACCCTTCACCAATTCCTTAGAATTAATTCTAGAAAGATGGTCAAAAGATGCATGTCCTAATCTTCTATGCCAAAGCCAAGAATTTTCATCAAAAACATTCAAGCATTTAGTAGAACAATCCAAATTAAGCATGTCAATGATATAAACATTATCATCACGAAATCCGATGAGAATACAATCATTGGTTTTGCAATCAAAAATCTTGCAAGAAGAGTCTCAAAAACAACTTTAAGTCCACGATCACAAAGTTGATTTATACTAAGCAAGTTATGTTTTAAACCATCAACAAGAACAACATTTTCTATGATTGGAGATGCACCAATTTGAATGTTACCTATACCGATGATAGTGCCCTTGGAGTCATCCCCGAAGGTGACGGTGCCACCTTCAACGTACCTTGATAGGGTTGTAAAGTTGTCGATACTCATGTCATGTGTCTTGAACAACCACTATCAAGGTACCACCGCTCCTTACGTCTTGGAGCCTTGGTGTGCACCTACATCAAATAATTTAGGACTTGATTTTGGTACCCATATTTTCTTGGGTCCTAAAGTGTTAGTATCATGAACCCATACAAGATTATTTGTTCTATTTATTTGGTCATAACAAAACTTAACCAAATGTCCATTCTTACCACAATAAGTGCATCTATACACTCTACCATATTTAAAAGCATAGTGAGTGTGTGACTTGTGAGCTTGTGTAGATTTAGCATGAGTGTTGTGTGTAGTGTGAGCATGAGGAATTTTGACATGTGAAGCTTTAGCATGAGAAGTGTGCTTTTTAAAAAACATTTCCTCAAGTTTCTTAGTGTTGAAAGCACAATCCTTCAAAACTTTTTCAAAATCAACAATTCTAGTTTTTAATGAAGAAATTTCTTTTTCATCAATCTTTGGAAATTTTGCTTTGCAAGCAACTTTGTAAGCACTAAATTCATTTTGAGTAAAAATAAGATTTGAAGAAATTTCATCTTTTTCTTTAGAAACAATAGCAAGTTGATTTTTAAGAAAAGCAACTTCCTTTTCCAATTTTGAGAATTCTATCTTTTTATTATCATAACTCTCCGAAAGTTCAACAAAAGCATGTACAAGTACTTCTTTACTTAATTCATCTTCTTCATCAAGAGGTTGAGGGGTTACCTTTGGTGTGTTTGCCATGAAACACATGTTCGCTGTGTCCACCTCGTCTTCGGACTCGCTTTCCGAATCCCAAGTGGCTTTGTAAGCTTTCTTTTCGACTGGCTTCTTTTGCTTGAAGGAGGAAGTCACCTTTTTCTTGAATTCCGGGCAATCGGCCATGATATATCCGGGCTTTCAGCAATTATAGCAAATGATTCTTCTCTCCTCTTTTCCTTCAAATTTTCTTCTAAAGTTGAGCTTGTTCTTCCGGTACATTCTCTTCACGTTACGCACAAGGAGGGATAGCTCCTCATCTTCTTCTTCATCTTCTTCTTCGTCATCAAGAGTGGAGGAAGACTTGAAGGCTATGGATTTCTTCTTTTGAGGAGCCGCTTCTTCTCTTGCCTTTTTTCCATCTCATGAGTTTTCAAGTTTCCAATGAGACTTATGAGATCCATTTCATCCTTATCATTCAATTCTTTCAAGGTGGTGGCCTTTATCTCCCATGATGAAGGAAGAGCCAGAATCACTTTCCGCACCTTTTGGTCATTGCTAATATCATCACCTAAAGAGGAAAGAGCATTGGTAATTTTAGTAAACCTTGTAATCATGCAATCAATAGATTCATCATCAATCATTTTAAAGCTTTCATATTGGGACCTCAAGAGATCTATCTTAGCTCTCTTTACTTGTGATGTCCCCTCGTGTGTGACCAACAAATGTTGCCAAATCTCATAGGCGGATTGGCAATGTATTACCCGTGTAAGGTCATCCTCATTCAAGGCGGTTAGGAGGGAATTTTGGGCCTTAGAGTTAGCCTCATATTCTCTAAAGGTAAAGTCAGACCAAGTGCTTTCATCACTATCGGGTCTAACATAGGGCTTGGTCAAAGATTTTGCAACTAAGCTACCTAAAGATTGTAGAAAAATGGTCATCCTAACCTTCCAAATAGGGAAATTAAGTCCATCAAATTTAGGAGGGGTTTCGATGTTATCGGCCATGTTTACTAGTGAATGAATGGATGAATGCAAATGTTGATTAGAAAATTTTAAGGATCTCTCTAAGGATGTAAAGCCAAACCTAGAGTCCAAGCTCTGATACCAATTGAAATCACCTAGAGGGGGGTGAATAAGTGATAATGCTAATCAATGCACAATAAAAAAAATATATGATGCAACAATCAACCCAAAACAAGACTAGAAGCCGAATACCCCGTGAAGGGCTCTGAACTCCTTCCTCCTGATTCCTCTAGATATGAGTTGGAGGTGCGCAATGCAATCTTGTTGTATGAGTATAAGATTGACAATATGAATATGAAACAATTGAATATAGCAATGAATGTAGAAAACAAGAAATAAGAGCAATGAAAGTAAAGTAAGGAATAAGAGCAAGTAAACTAAACGCAAACACCGAGAATTTTTCCGAGGTTCGAGCACCCAGCTCTACGTCCCCGCTTTCACCCAGAAGGATTTCTAACCACTATAGATTCACAAAGAATTACAATCACACCGGAGTACCCAACTCCACAATCTCAAGTACAAGTTCTCTCTTGGTGATCAAAAGACCACAAACTATCTTTTGCAAAAGCCTCTTTCCCTTACAAGAACCCTGTAGAATAATGGTTAGAATTGAAGCTCAAATATTGTAAGTGGAAAAAGGAAATGAACTTGAGAGAGTTTAGAAAATAAAACTTCAGCGATGAGAGATTCTTCAACACAAAAACTAAGGACCAAACTCTTTTGAAAGCCTTTGAAAACTTTTGAAATTTTTTGTAAATACTTGTTGTGTGAAACCTCTCCCTAATCACCCCTATTTATAGGAGAGGGCTAGGGATTAAAGAGTAAACCCTCATAATGCTAATTAGGAAGTATTAGACCCAGAAAATACCATTTAAACACGTTTAGAGAAGAAAAGGACAAATTTAAAACGTGTTTAAAAACTAGCCGTTATGGCTGAAACGGCTCTCTTGGTCGACCGGCCGGTTACCCGGGATTCAAACAAAAAGAGCCGTTGCAGGCTCTTGGTCGACCGCCCGGTCGACCGAAATAAACAGAGAGCAACACCACTTCAGTCGGCCAGCCGCCCGGTCGACCGAAGGGCTTCGGTCGGCCGCCCGGTCGACCGAAGAACGTGCACATGGATACGCACCAAAACTGCCAGAAGTCCGGTCGACTGGGTCGGTCAACCGATCTAACCTGACTTAGTGACGGTCGACCGGTCGGTCGACCGGCTTAGGCCAAAAGTCAAAACTGAAACAAAATTTTGAAAGGGATTTGAAATCTAACAAAATAATTTTGATTAGAGATATATGTAAAACATAAAATTGAGTTTGTAATCAAAAGGCTTTGTATTAAAATATTTTGTATATATTTATACGGAATATTTCTAGGAAAGGCATGTGCGCAAAAACGTGTGTGTGTTGGAATATAGAACTTCAACCCTATTCACTATTCTTTAACAAAAACTATAAAACTAAAAACAAATCTAATGAAATCTTTTTGAGCAATCTTGAAATCTTGAGCCATGCAAAGCCTAGTTAGAGCCTTCTCTTTTATGTTCCTTCCTTGATGTGCCATAAGCCTTCTTTGCTCCATGAACCTATAATTTCTTGCAAAAGCTAAGCAATGGCCTCCAAACCTGAAACTTATCTTGAACAAACTTATTAGTACCAAATAGCTCTTATTTGTTTTGTTATCATCAAAACTCTAAACAAATGGAGAGTGTAACCTTTTGGGCCAACATCAACCATATAGGCCGAATTGAATTTATCCGACTCAATATGACCCATACTCCCTATCTTCTGACCATAATTTTTAAAATAATTTTCACTATTCACAGAGTTTATGAGGATTCACCTCCCCCAAGTCAAATGTTCAACCACTTGGTCCATAATTATTACAATATTCATTTCCTAATTTTGATTCATATACTCATTTTCTTGTTTCACCAACCGAAGAAAAGTCTGATTTGAAAAAGAGTATAGAAGCCATACTTGAGTCCCAATAATCAACTCAAAACTTGCTCAATTCACAATCCTTCCTACATCAAACTTCATATACTCCTTTTCTAAAACATCTAATTAAAGAAAAAACTGATAGAAAAGAGTCTGGAAGTCTTGTGAAATAGCGCGATAATTACAAAATATGTTGGACTCATCATTTCAACCTAATTTTCAAGAGTCATATTCATCTTTTTCAGTCTCACCGATTCAAAATGAATAACTATTAGTCCTAGAATTGAGTATGCAGCTCTTGCATGAGTCTGAATGACAAACTCAAAATCTGATTAACACACAATTGCACCACAATTTTCAAAACCAAACTCCATACTAACCTTTTCAAAAAAAATTGATTTCACAGAGTATAGAAGATATGATTCAGACTCAACATATAGTTACCTAGTCCATCCATTCAAAAGAGAGTCAATTGGCCAACACAATTGCATATAGGAATGAGGAAACTCGACCTTATCAATGGTTGGTCGTTTTCAATATCCCTTGCCCCATTGATGTGACCAAAATATCATATCAGTTTGGAAATCATGATTCAATTTTATCGTACCAACCTGAACTTGACAAAAATCAAATCCTTGACATTTTGACTAGTTACTCATTTCCTGAAATTGAACTTAAAGATGAATGTGAGCTTGCGCTTCAATTTAACGATTCGAGTCCAATCCTTGAATCAATATTGACTTCTATAGTGTTACCTAAACTAAAGAATATTCTTGAGCTAGTTTTGATTCCCATTTCTGAACTTGAACAATCATTTCATCCATTAACATTTTTTCTATGGACAAACATAAAGATTTAATTTCATTACATCCACTTGAGGTTGCCAAAATTTTAAAAATCATCTTGACATTTTGACAAGTTATCCTTTTCTAGAAATTGAACTGATGCAAGAATCTGATCCTGATCCATAAGTTGGTAGTTTCATTTCACTTTTTGATTCAATATGACTCCAGTATTTTTAACAGAACTTTTCAAATTCCGAAGTCAACACTGAATCATATACCAGTGTACCGTGAAATTGAATCACTAATATTTTACGATCACATTCTGTTAATAGAGAAAGTGTGTGAACAATAGTTTTTTTATTTGGACCCTATTTTTGAATCTATTTCAACTCGCACATTTGAATCTCGACTTTATCTGACTCAAATTCCCAAGTTAGTATTTGTTCCTATTCTGTTTGAGCTCAAATCAATCATCTTTCACAATCACACTTCATTACTGGACAAAGGTATTGAACAAAATGACTCCAGAATTATTTTTGCAAATTGAAACTGGAAATCTCAATACTAAGAAATGTGTCTAAACTCTCCTTTTATATATATCTATAAAAGTAATAGCTAAAAGCAGTTTCTAAGTCTTCTTCTGAGCTTCAACATGCTCCTCGTAGTATTGTTCATCTTTAGTTGATATCTCACGTATTCTCTACTGTCTAGGGTAAACAAACCCCGAGAAGTCATAAAACTCTTATAAATAAATAAAAAGAATATGGAGTACATGTAGAGTACACAAAAGTATATGGTTAAGAAAAGGACATGCAATTTGCATTTACATAATACTTATTTTCATTAACACTACAAAGTATTTGTAGCATAAGTTTATTATTGAAACTAGTCATTCAATATTCAAGTCATGATGATAAGCAGACATTCATAAAAGTATGTATTTTAAAGTATGAAGCGAACAAAATATAGCATTCATCATATAAATAATCAAACAGTAGCAATCATTATAAAAGATACACAAGAAGGTTAATTGTGAAGATATCCCTAGAGTTATTAATTTGGTGAGACTACCCCAACTGTCACGTGTAATAGAACGTAGCCCATCCAATGCCTACTACGCAAGTCAATTGGGCCCTAAGATATGAAAATGATTGTGTCCCATACACAATTTATTTTCGCATATCAATCAATAATTGTCGTTGTTTGAAAACTGATAGTGCAAAAAGCGTTCATGCAACCCAGTGGAAAACCATATCAGAGTAATATAGTATAATATATAATTAGAATGAGCTCATCAATAACCCATATCATAAAGTGACATGCATCATGTAAAATAAACACCACTATATCTTATACATAGGTAGGGGTATTCAAGGCACATTTTCTCAGTTTTCACCATCAATTTTCTCATAATAGCCCCATGTCTTGTCATTTTTATAACCAAATTTATTATAGAAGATGAATATCCTTATGTTAACTAAGTGTCAAGAACAACCATGCTACCATGTTCATGTTAAGCCCATTTAATCATCATGTACCACTTTTTCAAGAAATTTTAAGTACATGTCTCATGCAAGTGTTTATAAATGTCATTTAAACTTTCATGTTCATATTCGTATTCATGTTCATATTTTCATATCCAAGTTGTTTATGTTGTGATTCTTGTATCATGATGTCTTTCTATGTGAAAAAAATCAATCATGTCGGTTATTTATCACATATAGTATTTGTTCAAGCATTGTTCTTATGAGTAATTAACTTGAGGTAATATCAATAAATGTATTAGTATCAAACCTTAACTACATATCACAATCTATCTACCATAAAGTTCATAATTTAAATTTAGAGATTATAAGTTTAATTTTATAAAAATTTTGGTTTGGGTAATCTAACTATTAACTTTTAAATTAGTTTTAGGAGACATTTTATAGAATCAAACATGTATTGAAAATAATCTTTCATAAATTATTATTACTATATGAATTAATTTTATGCAAAATATTATTACAGTAAACAATAGGGGCTTTTCTATATAACTGTAAGTAAGGAAAAATGAAAGTATGATTTTAAACTAGCAAATTAAACTCAATTAATTTTCAGAAAGTATCTAAGAACTTAACAACAATATTTTAGGGTTGAAAAAAGTTTTCAAAAGTTACAGAGGCTAAACAACAGTTATTCTGGACTGAAACAAAATTCAAGAATATTCAAGGATTAAACAAGAATATTTCAGGACTAAAACTGAATTTTTAGAATAGCATGAACTGGACAGAATTTTTTCAGAATTGAGTTATGAACAAATTTATAATATTTTATTACTTTCAGATGTGATTTTTTAATTCAGTAATTATCCCACATAAAATTAGATAACAAAGAATTCAATATACAATTATTGAATCATATAGGCTCAGTTACTAAATTATGCATAAACTCTAAATTGAACCTACCCAGAACGCATAGCTACTGAACATCAAAAAATATGTTAATTATATAAAAAGTTACACTGAAGGACACTATATTATAATATCAAAAGTTTTCAGGATTTATTATGCATAAATAATTATACAAAACCATTATGTAAACTAATACATCAAAAGCAAAAGGACTAAAACTTAAATCTTGACTGATTCTTAACTTTTTTCAAATAATTAAATTTTATAGATGCCTTAAAAGAATCAAATTCATACCTACATGCATGCGCATACTCTAGAGATGAATACAAGAATAAAAAGAAACAATATAATGCTAAAAATTAGATATTTGCCACTGATTGAACAAAATGAATTCTTTATGCATGTTGTCATTCTATCATGGTTAGATGTAATTATACCAATGAGAAGGATCATGAAAGAGTATTCTAGACCTGATTTTCATTAGATTAATATCAAAGAATAGAATAGGCTATAGGTACTTGCCTTTTTGATGATCAACTCCAAATCTTGATGGGTAACAGCCTTCTCCTCCCTCATAAAGTCAATTGTTTTTTATGAATTAATTTCTTATTTATTTATAGATGCCATAAAGATGAGTTTTATCATGTTTTTCTAGTGTTAGGTTAAGTTTAAGTTGATTTTTAGTTAGGATTTAGACATGCCCAAAAATTTGAATGCTTATCTATTAGTTTAAATTTGATTTGGGGCGTTTTTGGATAAGAAAGAATTTGAGCGAATTTAAATGGTTTTTTTTGTTTTTATCTTTGGATATCCTTGGATTTAAGGAGATAAGGAATTAATAAAAAGAATTCTATTTGAGTTGGGTATCTTATTAGATTTGGATACGAAAATCTAAACCTTATTAAATTATAAATTAAGTTATGGGCTTTGGTTCACTAATAAATTAAGTTATGGGCTTTGGTTCATGTCTTAGAAAAACAGTAAGGAAATCAAGAGAAATTGAAGAGAAGATATGGGCTGGGTTTTATGATTCAGGCTTGGGAAATTAAAGGATAAGTGAACTTTGGATAGGAGCTAGGATGGAGATGTTGTCCGTTGAGACAACGTTCTATCACAAATTATTGCATTTTCCTTAGCAATAGTCATGTTTCTTATAAATCAAAGAAGGTATTGTCTTACAATCGTTTATTGAAATTGAGCATTGATCCATGACATTCACAATTGTTTTTTTCTTTTCTTTTTTCTATAAACAAATCTTACAAGATAATAGCACAATTACAACAAGCAATACTTGCTTAATTGTTCTAAAAGAAGGAAAGTCCTCTTTGTTGCAACTAAGGCAGAACATTCTTAGTTGGCAATAGTAAGGGACATCCTCGGTGTTGTGCTAGCTCAAAAAACGTCAAAAGTAGAAACTAAAACAAAAACTTAACTTGATCCATTTTGAATTTGTTCCCTAACCATGGACTTGATTATCCTAGCTGGATACGTCGATCGCCAGGAATTCATATAATTTCTATCTCGCCATGTCCGATTACGCCGGACGTCGTAGTCAAGCTTCACGGGTGAGTCTATTCATGACCAAATTAACACAAGTCGCCATGACCAAATAGCTTCCGTGGCACATATATTGGGCACCATGAAAATTTTCCCATTAATCAAAGGATGTTTGCCTTACCATGACCCAGTTATATTTATTCACACTCAGCTCTATATATGTATAACCATGCTTATTACTGAGCCCTAACTTGATAATATAAATGAATTGTATGTTAGTTCCATTGCGGCTCTCTCCATTCCACTTTGGCAAAATACCTTACACTTCTTTCTCACCAAATGCTCAATCTTTTGATAAAATAGTTGAAGGACATTCAGATTCGAGAAGTTACTTTCTTATTTTATGAAAATAGAATCATTTGAGAAAAAAAAGGTTTAGCACCTGTTTGTATCAATCCTTAAGAGGTTGTATTCATATCAAGAAGATATGTATACTACATTTCTTTTTACAAACTTTTTGATATTTGAATATTTGATTGATGACTCTGGAGATGAATATGATAAATCCCATATTTGATTCTTACCCGATCTCTTTACATCACTAGTACTAGACGGTTTGGTTCGGCTTTGTTCCCTCTGCCAATGTCTACAAAGTTGCTCAATAATATTATCGTTCCTGTGACATTGAAGGAGGAACTTATAGCTTGGGCTTTGAAGTCCATCTCAGCCTTTCTTCTTCTCTCTCTGTTTCTTTCATTTGCTACAGAACCCACCAGGAACCCATGCCCAACAATGCCTCCTCTCTCTGTGTCATCACTGTCAAAGAGCCCACCAGCAAACCCGACTGTGCCTCTTTGCTGCCTTCCATCTCCACGACATCCTCCTTTCCATGCTCAACAACTCCTCTACTGTAATATCCCTAATTAATAATATTGTATTTTATTTTTCTAAAAAAATATTTTTTTTACTAATTATTTTATTATTATTTGTTAAATTAATCTATAATTTGTTTAATTATTAAATATACAAATTATTTTAGAATATTAAATGGTAATTTGGCTTTACATATTTAGCACTATTACTTGTTAACATTTTAATTACTAACTAGTATTTTTTCTATTAGAATGTTTATTATTTATTGTTATTATTATTAGAGTTATTTTTATTGTTAATTAACATTATTAATATTAATAGTTTTTATCACATGTTAACTATAATTATTATTGTATAGGCTGTCTAAAAATCACTGAAGACAAGTCGTCAAAAAGTAGAATCCAAACTCCAGACGCAGGGCTAGTCATCGCCATCAGTGCAGCACCAAGACGCGAGGGTTGAAACCCGCGTCTCAATATCACTACGAGGACCAAAGACGCGAGGGTTGAAACCCGTGTCTCAGCGTTATTACAGTGCCAAGACGCAGAGTTCAAAGCTCGCGTCTCACGCGAAGCTTGACGCAGAGCTAGAAACCCGCGTCTCTCAAGCATTACTTCAGCAGCAAAACGCAAGGCTCAAAATCTGCGTCGCAGTTGTAACTGTCCTCATTACTGGTTCAATTACTGCCCACGAAGTGAGAGAGTTAACCTCCATTATAGAGTATTTTTAGGGGACACGTTTACCCCCAGAAACCTCTATAAATAGCCCAGTTTGCTATGGAAGAGAGGTCGAAAAAAAAAGAGGGGGTCGGATACTTCTTGGTAAAAGAACTTCGGTTGTAAGCCGTAGAAACCCCAAGATTTCTAGCTGAAAAGAAAGAGAGTTCAACTCTTCTAACAACTTGCTGCGTACAAGTTCGTTTTTACCTACACTCTCTTTGAGATCCTTGACGGATAGAAACTGTGTAATTTCGTCTTCTATCCAAAGAGAGGATTCTCAAAATGTCCTGACGTTCACCCGGTCAACGGAAAACAAGATTCACTTTTCACCGCCGCATCAAGAACTCGGCACTAAACAAAGGGGAGATTCAAACTTGAATATCTTCCCTCTCTTGTAAGAGGATTATTGATCCGCTGTAACTTTCTTTACAATCAAATAAAGAATTTACTTCTCGATCTACAATTTTTCCACCAAACAAAAGATGGTGACTCCGCTGGGGACAACTTTCTCTACTGACGAGCAAGTTGTGGCGCAAGGTGACGTCACCTATATGGAAAAAACGGTCGAATCACTTGTCGTGGTGTTCGACCAGGAAAAGTATGAAGAGTTCCTCTCTTCCAGCTCCAAGAGCCCTAAGGCGCGGGTCTACCGTAAAGTCTCCTCGGGGACTTGCTTTCGAGTCCGCTCTGAGATCCCCTCAGACGCGACTGGCAAGAAGGATGTCGTGGCTAACCGCATCATACGTAATGCCCGCGTCAACGTCTCCCATGAGACCCGCGTGGTTAATGTTGCTGATGTTCAGCCCGTTCATGCCCATCCCCTTCCTCAGCGCCAAGTTACTGGGGGTTCCCATCAACCCGTACGGCGTAACCGGACTGCTGAGCGACGACAGAGATGGCGTGCGCGTAAACTACAAGCTGGAACAACTGTCTGCCCAACAGAGGTAGGACACGGCGTTCAAGCTCGCGTTTCTTCTGAATCATGTCAGACACATGAAGTCTGCGTTTGGAAACCTAAACGTGAGGCTCACCAAACTTGCGTTTCTGAAGCTCCACTTCTCGAACGCGACGATCAGCATCGCGAGGTCCGTGCCCCTCATCCGAGACACGAGACTCGCGCCTCTACATTTATATGTGGGACCCAGAAGGCCTGTGTTTCTCAAGCGTTGCTACCCATATGCGACAATCAGCAACGCGAGAGCCGCGTCTCTTCTCAGCAGAGGCGCAAGAATCCCATTTCAGAGCCAAAACGCGAGAGCTACGTTTATCTTACAGAACGTGAGCTACGCGTCTCAAAACCTTGCGTCTCAGTTTTACGAAGCAAGGATAGCTCTTAAAAGCTAAAAAGCCATCGACAATCCGAAGCCAATCTCTCCAATCCCCCTGCCACGGACCTAAGAGATTATCTGACAAGGAAGAGGAGTGCTAATTTGATCACTCCATCTTGTTACTGTGAACGGTTTATCACAGCAATGCTCTCTGAGTGCCGCTGCAGTCTACATGCGAGCCGACAGTCGATATTCAGACAGTCGACCCTAACTTCCCGATCAGCTAAAAGATATCACTCCCGCAGAAGGAGGACCTTCTCTGACGCGGAGTACCCTGAAATCACTACAAACATGGCAAGCAGAAGTAGGGGAAACAACCAGTGGTCAGCTCTGACGAGTCTGACATGGAACCAGGAGGAGTATATCGGCATACTCGCACTCGGACTGGAGCGATTGCCCCGATTAACTACAGTGCCTTGGCTCAGGGTATTGAAGTAAATGACTCACATTCCGCTGTTGTAGAGTCGCAGGCTTCGAACTCTTCCATAGAGAAGGAAGCCTTCATATACATGACAAATACTCCTGAGGAGACGGCCAGGCGCTTTGAGCAACAAGCCCAGGTCTAGAGGGAACAATTTGAGATGATTCGTGCTCAACAAGAATCCATCGATTCCCTCAAGCAGATTCTAGCACAATTTCTTGAAGACAAGATGAAGTTAACTAACAAAACCTCCTCTAAAAAGTCTAAAGGCAAACGAAAAGAAAGAGAAAGCTCATCTTCTGTGCATATCGCGGAGAAAGAGCAATCTACTTCTGAGTCATCTAAATCCTCATCTAAGGGGGAAGGCAACCCGGACCATGGAAAGATTCATTCTAAAAGAATGAGTCAATTGGAGAAACGTCTACAGGCCCTTACTAATCGGAAAGGCCTCCAAGAAGCAAGAGTGGTCCAGCCATATCCGGCCGAGTGGGACCTTGTTCCATACCCCCCCAAGTTCAAAGCTCCGACCCTACAGGCATTTGACGACAAAGGGTCACCGAACCAACATATCTACTACTTCAAGTCTCAGACGGGGAATGTGGTAGATAACAATGCCATCTTGGCACGTTTGTTCATCGGCACTCTAAAAGGGCTTGCCTTTGAATGGTTCATGAAGCTCCCAGAAAGTTCCATTAAAAATTGGAGTGATCTGGAGAAGCTCTTCCTAACACGCTTTTTTGAAGATGACTCAGAGATCACAATGCCTACTCTTTTGGCCACAAAGCAGCGAAAGGGAGAGTCAGTCAAATTATTTGTAAAAAGATTTCGGAATATGGCACTCCGATGTCCTAGTGGTATGACCCAGGTCACCCTGGTAGAAACATGCCGCCACAATCTACAAACGTCGCTCCTAGCCCAAATAGGAGTTGCTGAAAGCCGCACCTGAAAGCAATTGGTCCAGCAAGGTGAACAGGCTGAAGAAATTATCGCCAGAGTTAGGGCAGAAGAAAACAAGTTCAGACCCGAAAGGTCGATAAGGCGCACGCCAGAAATATCTTTCAACCAAAGAGGAAAGATAACTTGGCGACAGAGACCAAATCCCCTGTCAAACCTCAGTCGGTTAAGGGAAGTGGCTCTTCAAGTCAGCCACGCGCCAATAAGCAGTATTCCTTCAAAGACGAACATGTTGATTGATTGCTAAATTGAAAGAACAATCAAAGAGCTAAGAAATTACCGTGTAGCTTATGGCTAACGAGTCGTGTCCACGAGGAGGAATGCGATGAAAGCTTTTCGGTGTTTTGTTTAATAACAAAGAATTGTGCTCGTTTTTTGATTGAAAAGAGAATGGAAAGAAGGAGATGATTAAAAGAGAAATTGTAACTTTAGAGAAGGCTTTGGAGAAGATAATTTAAAAAGCTCAAAAATTGTTTGGCTGATTATAATAAGGAAGAAAATCTGGGCTCACTATCTCACTACCCAATCGTTTATTCTTCTATTGAAATCCTAAGTGCCTTAACTTGATCTTAGGCAAAACTTAAGGTTGACTTTAGAAAGTTTGATGTAAAGCACATAAGATGATTAGAAGAGTTCACTCTTTTCTTTAAGAAATCGTTTTGAATCGAATGTTAAATCATCAAGCGCAAAGAAGCAAGTATGAAATAAAAATAGTTCAAGAAACGTTCTTAAAAGAAGTAAGAGTTTAAAGATCCAAACCTATCCTCATGTGCCTTCAAGAACACTTTCAAGAAGAAAGGCTTTACGTTAGGCATGCAAATGATTCATTGGGTGTTTTTCATGAAAATCAGAAAAGAAGAAGAATTGGAGAAAGGTACAATAGTGAGCCCAGAAAATCGATTTAGCTACTCATGGAAAACAAGAAATAATGCAAGTAATTAAAGTAAAACATACCATAAAATGAGTAGAAGAAAATGGAGCTCGACTCTTGTATTGATGTTACTTCAATCTTCAAGTTACAAGCACTCAATCCCTCTCTCTCACAAGTGTTTGTGCTGAACTACAAATTGCAAAATAAAAATACAACTTTTGTACTACCTAACAAAGAGTCTAGTCCTTAAAGTATAAACAAAATTCTAATCCTAGTCTTCGCTCCTTTTTGCTCTGTTAAAACTGATATTTATAGGGAAAAACCAAAGGGGGGATCCGGGAAGATTGGGGGAGCAAACGTTCCCCCAACTGCCACAACAAAATCGTGAAAACGCGGCTAGGGCCGCGTTTCCGCGGGCCTGGTGTGGCCAGTTGGCCACACCCAATTGGTGGGTGATTAGACGGGAAAGGTGTATGTAAATGAAGTCGATGTATCCTTTCCAATCTCCGTTATAGCATAGAGCTATACCGAGTCGATTCTCAGGGAGAGCTAGCGATGGAAGCGTTACGGATCGAAGTGAAGATGTAAAACGAAGATTCTTCTATGCTTAAAAGAATAAAGAATCAAATGAAAAAGAAAATAAAGAATGGATGGATATGTTCATGATGGAAATAGTTGGGAAAGAAATCAAGAGTAGATTTGGTATTAATACTAAAAGAAAGAAAACTTTAAAAAGACTTTGAATAAAAGAAAACCATGACTAGCTAACCTTACTACCTTGCTAAAGACTTACTAAACTCCGTGATAGTGAATGCTTGCCTCATGTTGATTCATCGGCATAGATTTGTCTTGCGTGTTGGTCTAATTACCTTCCCACTTGAATGACGGGAGCTCATTCTTGGACTTGTCTTGTAGCCTCCATAGATGTCATAGGCCTACAAGTTAGACTTTCAATAATGGAATCAAAAGAGCTACACTCAAGGGATGCAAATGAAGAACATACAACATTCAATAATGGACGTAAAGAAGTTGTACATCAAATAGCATATTGGTGATCCATCTCCATGTTCCATCAAGGCACTTGTTCAAAGACAAGGCTCTAAATGAGGCACACATGAATCATATGGAGAATTACAACAAGATACTTGCCAAGCAATGAAAGAAACCCATCGGAGAAGAGAAGATCATACACTTGCAAGATTAAATATAGCAATCACCCATGAGTTAGTAGTTAGCAAGGTTAGTGGTTAGCTAGCACATGGTAGAAGAATTAGCTACAAGCCATTACAAAAGAAAAGCAAAGCATGAATTAAAATTGCAAGAAAGTAAAGCAAGAAATAAAGAAAGCAAGTAAAGAAAACAAGTACACTAGAAAATGCAAGAGTAGAGAGAAGAGAATGGATCAATCCTTGCTTCACAAAGTATCACTCCTTGATGTACACAAGCTTTCTCTCTCTTACAATCTCTCTCTTTACAGAATTTCTAGGGAGAAGAAGATCATAGAGAGCTACAAAAATCCTAGAGAAAAACAAAAAATACAAAGCTTTACACTAATCTCTCTCTCTTCTCTGTTCATTCTTTGCTCGCAGGTCCAAGTGCAGTATTTATAGGCCCTGAGAGAACTCTCCAGAAGACGAACAGGTGGCAGAAATCTGGGACTGAACGGCCCAGATTTTGCGGTGGATTTGCGGCAAGTCACGGCACTTTTGTGGCCGTTGGATCCAAATTTTTGTTACAAGTTTGTTACGAGGTTGTTATCCACGTGGCCTTCTAGAATCTTGAGTTGTTGCGTAGAATTCTCTAGATCCTGGGCTCAAATTTGGGCTTTATTCTGGGCTTGGAATTAATTCCATTTAATTATTGCTAATTAAAGGAATTTTGGGACTTTTCTCCATTAGAGTGTGGACCTGTAAAAATATAGAGAAGATGAGTAAAAATCATATTTTTATTTGCTAAAATGCATGGGAATGATATGGTAAAATATGCAATATTGTGTCACAATCACACCCCCACACTTATTCTTTTGCTCGTCCCGAGCAAAACAAAGAAAAAGAAAAGAAAAACTATACTACCAATTTTATTACACCACTTTCGCAGGTGACGCGATTGCACTGAGCGTGTACAACAAGCCGTTAAACCTCTAGGTTATCCTAGAGGAGGAGTGTTGTCTCCTGAGGGTTTTCAGCGGATTATACCCACAAAATCCATAAAGAAAGAAGACAAATGTTAGTGTTTTGAAAATTCATTTTGAAAGAGAGACATATTTTTGAACTATTTTTGCAAAAATATAAGTGATCTAAGGTCATAAGTCCACCTATAATCATTCTTCCTTCAACTTAGTCTCCATGCAAGATCTTGTCTTTAATTAAGGTAAGAATTCAAAATTGGATTGAATATTTTATCTTTCATAAAACCTAGATAGTATGCACACCGTGTAAGTGAAGATTTCTGGGATTTCAACTCTAACCATTAAGCCATTTATTTATATTTATATATATACTTTTTCTGCTTTTTTCTTCCCTTAGTTTAGGCTTTCTAGTTTACCCTTGTAGCGAGCCTATAACCGATGACTCCCAAACCATACGGTCTTAGGGCACCAGATGAGAAAACATCCCTCGGGTTTAAGGTCTCGAGTAAAAAAGGCCACAAAACTAAAGGGGATTATTTATTTCCTTTACCACCGTTAGGCGTGAATAATCATGCTTCTTGAGGCATAATGATCCAGCTTAATAGGTGATATTTTATTTATATATATATTTTTTTTTCTTTTTCTTTTTATATTTTCATGGCATTTTGGTCTTTGTTTTCATCCCAAGAAATGTGTAAGTGTGAAGTGCATACTTATCTAAGGCAAAAAATTCAAGATAAGAATATCTCACCAATTTTTCTTACTTAGCCTATAATTTCAAACAAGATCTATTATTTCAACTAGGTTTAAGATGTCATAATTAAGGCTTTCTTAATTTCTAAGATACATCTTAATTTTCTTAAAAATAGATCAAAACTTTTGTCTCTTATTTCAAAAAATTTTTTATTTTTATTTTTTTTATTTTTTTCTCAAAGAAGTGTAAAAGGAAGATCTAAAAACTTTATGTTAATAAACCCTCCCCCACACTTATTTCATGCATTGTCCTCAATGCATCATGATATATATATGCATGAAACTATGTAATAGGGTAGAATCATTTATTCACAAAAAAGTGCAAAAAATTATTTACAAGGAGTATATACAAGTGTAATAATTACCTAGGCTTTTGGTCTTTTTCCTCTGGCCCGTTTCCCATCGTTCCAGTGCGTCTGCTTTCGTGAGCTCAATTGGGAAACGGTTTGAATTATTTTAGCCCTAGGTATTTCCAGATTCAATTGATTGTTATTATCATTCACACTCATTCCACAACATTGTTCACAAACAAATGCCTTGTCACCACTTTCATTATGAATCTCATCACTTCCAATGTCTAGAAATTTTAACTCCTCTCCATATAATTCTTCAAAACTCAAGTCAACATCCGGAAGTGGACAATCAGCTAACTTACCCCGAGTTGACTCATCTAAACACATGATCTCATCAGCAAACAGGTCTTCAAAGGATATATCAATCGGAGGTTCAGATACAGTCACATTTGGCTCATTGAAAGTGAAAACATCCAAATCAACTTTCCCTTTTGAAAGGGTACTCGGATAAGAGAATCACAAGATTGTGACTCATCTTTTGGATCTTCACCTTCTTCCTCACAATTGTTACTAATGAAGCTAACCTCAAATGTTTGATCTTTTGTTTTGTGAGGCTGTGTGTGGAAGACATTGTGTTCATGTGTCATGTTACCAAAGGTCAACCTCATTGATCCATTCCGGCAATTAATGATTGCATTTGCAGTAGCCAGGAATGGTCGTCCCAGAATGACAGGAGTTTGTGCCCTTTGATTGGAATTTGACACAGGTTTTGTTTCAAGGACAACAAAGTCAACAGGATAAATGAATTCTCCAACTTTGACAAGTATGTCATGAATTTCCCCCTTGGGTCTAGTGACAGAGCGATCAACCAATTGGATTGTCATCTGGGTAGGACGGAGATCACCTAACCCTAATTGTTGGTACACAGAGAAAGGTAGGAGATTGATGCTGGCCCCCAAATCAAGAAGTGCCCTATTTATGGTAGTCTGTCC
This sequence comes from Agave tequilana, assembly GCA_038442645.1. Classification (NCBI taxonomy): domain Eukaryota; kingdom Viridiplantae; phylum Streptophyta; class Magnoliopsida; order Asparagales; family Asparagaceae; genus Agave; species Agave tequilana. The sequence goes on along the minus strand of JAVJIF010001146.1, from coordinate 194,916 downwards.
TATGATGCATGAAATGGTGGGGCTCCCTGGGTCTTTGTACTTAACAGGAATTGGACCATTGAGCAGCTCGTTGATGGATGATGCTAGGAAGACTTTTTTAGGGACTTGTGTTTTCCTCTTCTTGGTACACATTTCCTTCAAGAATTTGGCATATGATGGCACTTGTTGTATGGCATCAAGAAGAGGGACATTGATTTGGACCTTATTGAACATTTCTTTTATCTTCTCCATGTGAGCATTTGACTTGTTATTTATTAGCCTATTTGGAAATGGTACTCTAGGCTTATAAGGTTGCTCATCTACCTTTTCTTTCCCCTTGGCTTTGGAAGTGGATGGCTCTGAACTAGAGGGTGGTTTGTCAAAAGTTGGTTGCATTGGGACAGGAGGTGTAGGCTTTGGTACTGGATGAGATGGTGGACTAGAAACCCTATTGTCAACTTGTTTTCCAGATCTCAGGATATGAATGGCATGACATTGACTGGGTCCTGAATCTTCCACTTCATTCAAAGGGAAGTGATGTTTGGGATTTGGCAATGGCTGGCTTGGGAACATTCCTTTTTGATTCTCAGCCAATTGCCCAATTTGGACCTTCATTTTATTTAACTCCTGCTGCTGGTTCTTTGTAAAGGTTTCTAGCATTTTTTTCAACTCTGATATTTCTGAATTATGCTGGGGTGGATGTTGATAATATGGAGGCTGGAATTGTGATTGGTAGTGTGGTGGTGGTTCCTGATATGACTGTGGTGGACTTTGAGATGGATGAACATACAGTGAATTCTGATTGAAACTGGATGGGTGAAACTGAGCATTATAAGGATGTGGAAGTGGTGGGCTATAATGCTCAGGACCAGACTGACTCCATGAAAAATTTGGATGGTTCTGCCATCCTGAATTGTAAGTGTTGGAGTATGGATGATGATTGGGTCTGGTAAAGGCTGCATTCATGTTCTCCTGAAATGATTGGGGCTGATACAATGGACACTCCTCGAAGACATAGCTAAGGTCATGACAATTGGTGCAACCCGGTTTGATCAAAGGTAATGGGTTGACCTGATTTACAACAGAATTTCCTCTAGACTCAAGCAGCTCTATCCTCTTCATCAATTGTGTGATCTTAGTTTCTGTAGCTATAGAGGATTCTATGGAGTGTGTACCAGTTCTGGATGTGGTGGGAGTGGATTTATCAGGGCATGACTCCCACTGAATGGTTTTCTCAGCTAGGGTTTCAAAGAGATCCCACCCCTGATGTTCATCTTTTTTCAAAAATTCCCCTTGGCACATGGATTCAAGGAGGGTTTTCGTTTGGTAATCTAAACCGTCATAGATAATCTGGCACAGACGCCATTTCTCTATGCCGTGATGAGGACATAGGGCAAGGAGGTCTTTGAAACGCTCAAGATACTTCCAGAAAGGTTCATTTGGTTCCTGCTTGAATTGCATGATATTCTTGCGCATGAGGGCTGTTTTGTGGATAGGATAGAATTTCTTAAGAAAGACCTTTACAAAATCCTCCCACGAAGATATGGAACTGACGGGAAGATTGTAAAGCCACTTCTTAGCTAAATCCTTAAGTGCAAACGGTATGAACCGTAACCTAACAGCATCCTCGGTCAGTTGGGAAATTCTCATCATTTGGCATACCTCTTCAAACTCACGAATAAAGAGGTACGCGTCCTCAGACTCTAGACCATGAAATCGGGGAAGTGTACTAATGAATTGAGGTTTCAGCTCGAAGTGATTTCCATTAGGTTCGGGGAGAAGAATGCACGATGGAAGGGAGGTGCGAATCGGATAAAATCGATCTTGAAGTGAGACGTTGTTTGCCATAATGTCAAGTGGTTGTGTAAGTGCAAGTATAGAAAGAATTTGGATTACGGAACCACTCTAGTATATACAATCACAAACAACGTGCACCGATCACACCAGCGAAAAAGAAAGGAAAAATAACAAACAATAAAAGAAAAATCAATCCAAGCTATCTAAGGATCCTGGACCTAGACGACTCCTAACAATTAGATCGTCCACAGGAGGTTTAGTGTAGACTTTGACTATAAGCGAATCAGCCAGGGAAGGGCAAGGTTGGTGGGAGGTTTTCCGTCAGAGACGTTCCTTAATTAAGTAACCAGTAACCTTCGGGCTTTCGGCCCTCAATCCCTTTCCTAGACACTGATTTTACAAAAGTCAATTTCTAACACTTTCCCCCTTAGGATAATCTCCTAAGTGAGTCCGGATGTCCCTAGGGCCAACGTCTATCAAATTTTATTTACAAGCTTGGGATTGTGAGTGCGTGGGAAAATGATTTTCGGGCTAAGGAAAGGGTAATGAACTCCCCACCTTATCTTTTTTATGGGTTATGCCCTTAGAATTGATTTGTGCAAGTGTACAAGATAGATAACAAGGATTCACTCAAAGCATGAAAATCAAGCAAGAGATGATTCCTAGTCTACATGCAATGCAGAACGTACCTTGCCTCCAGCACTCTTCAACAGTAAAAGTAAATGAATTAAAAAGACACGTGCCTAGAAATGCAAATGTCTAATCAACTTTTAACAATTACAACCAATTTTTTACTGTTGACTTTATTAAGCAGGTATAGGGTGAAGAATACAAGTATTAATTATTGCAGCAGAAGTATTTTGCAGAGATGAAGATCTTGCAGAAAAATGATCAGTAGTGAGCTCCTCCTTGCCGCGCCTGCGCGGCAGAACGCGGCAAGTCAGAGGGATCCTGGTCTCTGCTTTCTAGAGCAGAGGCCCAGGTCCACTTATATGTCACTGCAATGCAAATTTTCCTGTTTTCTTCTCCTGTAACCTGCAACAGAGAAGAAGATTCGTTTAGTTCTTCACTTTAAAGAAAATCCGTTGCTCTCCCCGGCAACGGCGCCAAAAATTTGATTAGACGGGAAAGGTGTATGTAAATGAAGTCGATGTATCCTTTTCAATCTCCGTTATAGCATAGAGCTATACCGAGTCGATTCTCAGGGAGAGCTAGCGATGGAAGCGTTACGGATCGAAGTGAAGATGTAAAACGAAGATTCTTCTATGCTTAAAAGAATAAAGAATCAAATGAAAAAGAAAATAAAGAATGGATGGATATGTTCATGATGGAAATAGTTGGGAAAGAAATCAAGAGTAGATTTGGTATTAATACTAAAAGAAAGAAAACTTTAAAAAGACTTTGAATAAAAGAAAACCATGACTAGCTAACCTTACTACCTTGCTAAAGACTTACTAAACTCCGTGATAGTGAATGCTTGCCTCATGTTGATTCATCGGCATAGATTTGTCTTGCGTGTTGGTCTAATTACCTTCCCACTTGAATGACGGGAGCTCATTCTTGGACTTGTCTTGTAGCCTCCATAGATGTCATAGGCCTACAAGTTAGACTTTCAATAATGGAATCAAAAGAGCTACACTCAAGGGATGCAAATGAAGAACATACAACATTCAATAATGGACGTAAAGAAGTTGTACATCAAATAGCATATTGGTGATCCATCTCCATGTTCCATCAAGGCACTTGTTCAAAGACAAGGCTCTAAATGAGGCACACATGAATCATATGGAGAATTACAACAAGATACTTGCCAAGCAATGAAAGAAACCCATCGGAGAAGAGAAGATCATACACTTGCAAGATTAAATATAGCAATCACCCATGAGTTAGTAGTTAGCAAGGTTAGTGGTTAGCTAGCACATGGTAGAAGAATTAGCTACAAGCCATTACAAAAGAAAAGCAAAACATGAATTAAAATTGCAAGAAAGTAAAGCAAGAAATAAAGAAAGCAAGTAAAGAAAACAAGTACACTAGAAAATGCAAGAGTAGAGAGAAGAGAATGGATCAATCCTTGCTTCACAAAGTGTCACTCCTTGATGTACACAAGCTTTCTCTCTCTTACAATCTCTCTCTTTACAGAATTTCTAGGGAGAAGAAGATCATAGAGAGCTACAAAAATCCTAGAGAAAAACAAAAAATACAAAGCTTTACACTAATCTCTCTCTCTTCTCTGTTCATTCTTTGCTCGCAGGTCCAAGTGCAGTATCTATAGGCCCTGAGAGAACTCTCCAGAAGACGAACAGGTGGCAGAAATCTGGGACTGAACGGCCCAGATTTTGCGGTGGATTTGCGGCAAGTCACGGCACTTTTGTGGCCGTTGGATCCCAAATTTTTGTTACAAGTTTGTTACGAGGTTGTTATCCACGTGGCCTTCTAGAATCTTGAGTTGTTAAGTAGAATTCTCTAGATCCTGGGCTCAAATTTGGGCTTTATTCTGGGCTTGGAATTAATTCCATTTAATTATTGCTAATTAAAGGAATTTTGGGCCTTTTCTCCATTAGAGTGTGGACCTGTAAAAATATAGAGAAGATGAGTAAAAATCATATTTTTATTTGCTAAAATGCATGGGAATGATATGGTAAAATATGCAATATTGTGTCACAATCAGTGGGAGCTCCTGGTTTGATGATTCTCCTGTATCTTCTTCTAGTTTTCTCGTTTCTGCTTCAGGATTTGACGAAACAGCCTTTGATTGTTGGCTTCAACCGTTTGATTTTGGAGGATTCTTTTCAACCGGTTTTCAACCTCTCTGATATGCCAAGATTTACCCTGATTCCTTGATTTCGAATTTATTCTGAATTAAATCAGAATTCGGTGGGCTTTTTGGCTTCTTTCTCTTTCCTTTCTTTTAGCAATTGGGCCTACATTAAACAAAGAAGAAGAAGACATATTAATAGGATTTATTAGCTAAAAAGTATGGTAAGCTGACAATGTATATACAAAATATGTGACTGATCACACCCCCACACTTATCTTTTGCTCGCCCTCGAGCAAAACATCAGACTAATTCTAATCAATTATTAGATCACTTTCGCAAGTTACTCGATTGCACTGAGCATGTGCAACAAGCCATTAAACCTCTAGGTTACCCTAGAGGACGAGTTTTGTCTCGTGAGGGTTTTCAGTGGATTGCACCCACAAAATCCATAAAGAAAGATAAAAAAGTTAGTATTTTTGAAAGCATTTTGAAAAGAGAAAATATTTGAAATATATTTGTGAGAGTTTAAGTAATCTAAGTTATAGGAATATCAAAATTTTCATTCCTAAACTTAGTCTCTATTCAAAAACATGTCATCAATCAAAGTGAGGAGTCAAATTGTACTTCTCATCTAGTCTATTATTTCACCCTGAGTCGTATGCACCATCGTGATTGTGAAGTTTGACTAAGGGTTCTTTACCATTAACTCCTATGCCTTATTTATATTTATATTTGGTAGAATTTATTCCTCAATTTCATTAGGCTTTCTAATCTGCCCATGTAGCGAGCCTTTAGTCGGTGACACCCAAACCGGACAGTTTTAGGGCACCAGGTGAGAAAAACACCCTAAGGACTTAAACACTCGAGCAGACAAGGCCACGAAATCAAGGTTTTTATTTATAAAATATACCCCTTTTAGGCATTAATACTTATGCTTTATGAGGCATAAATACCCAGCTTAATCAGAGGATTTATATATATATATATATATATATATATATATATATATATATATATATATATATATATATATATATATATATATATTCAAACTTATCTAATTATCTTTTGCATAAATACCAAGGCTTGCTTAGGCCAAAGCACCTAGCTAATCAATAATTAGATTTGTTATATATTTTTTTAATATTTTTTTATAAGACATAAGAGTCTCTGTTTTTAAACCCTAAGTGTGTAAGTGTATTTAGTGTGCATATTTCCTCAAGGTAAATATCAAGGCTAAATTACTTTCACAAATTTTCTTCCTAACCCTAAACATCAAACAAGTTATCTGACTTTGACCAAGTATAAGAAATCATAATTATGATTTTCCTATTTCTTAAAATTGACTTAATTTCTTACAAAAATATATCAAAATATTGTTCTAACCTTTCAAAAAGTTTTTTTAATATTTTTTTTCTTTTTTTTCTCTTTTTTTATATCAGTCATGTTAGAACCCTCCCTCACACTTATCTCATGCATTGTCCCCAATGTATGAAAGAAATGTATAGATACATGAAATAAAATGGAAAAGAGGAAAGCTACCGATACACTAGGTCAAAAAGACCCATAGCTGTTTTATTTACTGGCACCGATTCCAAGAAAGGTTTAAGGCGTTGACCATTTACCTTAAAGTCATTTACATTTTTGGTGTCACTGATCTCAACTGCACCGTGTGGAAACACGGTTTTACAACGAATGACCCAGTCCATCTTGATTTCAGTTTTCCTGGAAAAAGATGAAGCCTAGAATTATAGAGTAAGACTTTTTGTCCAGGCACAAAGGATTTTCTTATGATGTGTTTATCATGAAAAATCTTGATTCTATCTTTAGTGATCCTAGCATTTTCATAGGCCTCATTTCTCAATTCCTCTCATTCGGAAATTTGTAACTTCCGAAGGTCACCGGCCTTAGTCAAGTCGAAATTCAACTGCTTGATTGCCCATAAGGTCCGGTGCTCTAACTCAACGGGCAGGTGACAAGCTTTGACATAGACTAACCTATAAGGAGACATTTCTAGAATCGTCTTGAAAGCGGTCCAGTAGGCCCATAGGGCATCTACAAGTTTGATGGACTAATCTTTCCGGTTTTGGTTCACAGTTTTCTCCAAGATAAGCTTGACTTATCTATTGAAAACCTCAACTGTCCACTGGTTTGAGGATGATAAGGTGTGGATAACTTGTGAGTTATGGCATACTTTCGCATAAGAGCTTCAAAGGATCTATTGCAAAAGTGAGTACCATTATCACTGATGATAGCACGAGGGGTTCCGAAGCGTGAAAAAATGTTCTCTTTCAAAAACTTTATGACAACTTTGTTATCATTAGTTTACAAGGAACGGCTTCTACCCACTTGGACACATAATCCACAGCAACCAATATGTATTGGTTTTCAAATTAATTAGGAAATGGACCCATAAAGTCGATACCCCAAACATCAACGAGTTCTATTTCTAGAATTGGGTTGAGGGGCATCATATTTCGTTTTAAGATCCTTCCTACCATTTGGCATCTAGGGCACGTCTTGCAAAATTCATAGGCATCCTTGAACAAAGTGGGCCAATAGAACCCACTTTGTAGCACTTTGTCAGCAGTCTTGCGGGGATCAAAGTGTCCACCGCATGCAAGGTCGTGACAAAAGGATAGAACACTCTTAACCTCCTCATCGGGAATGCATCTCCTAATAATTTGGTCAGAACAGTACTTAAAAAGATACGGTTCCTCCCTAAAGAAATACTGGACTTGGGATAAGAAACGGTATATATCGTTTTTGGACCAATGAGACGGGGTTTGGTTTGTGACTAAGTAATTCACTATATCAGCAAACAAGGTTTCCTAGAGATAGCTAAGAGATTTTCATCAGGAAAATCCTCATTTATGGGTAATTCGTTGCATGGAGAATTAGGGATCCATGAGAGATGGTCAGCAATGACATTTTCTACGCCTTTTTTTATCTCGAATCTCAAGATCGAATTCTTGAAGGAGGAGGATCTAACGAATGAGTCGGGCCTTGGCATCCTTCTTCATCATGAGGTACCTAAGCGCAGAATGATCAGTGAAAATGGTGGTTTGAACCCTAGTAGGTAGGGACGAAATTTCTCTAAGGAAAACACTACTGCCAAGAATTCCTTCGCAGTCGTAGTGTAGTTCAATTGAGCATCGTTGAGAGTCCTACTAGAGTAGTAAATCACATGCTGCTTGTTATTAATTCGTTGTCCTAGGACAGCGCCTATGGCAAAATCGGAAGCATCGCACATGATTTCAAACAGCTTAGACCAATCCAGTGTAGATATGATTGGTGCAGAAATAAGCTCTCTCTTAAGCTTCTCCCAAGAATTCATGCATTCAGTATCGAAAGTGAAGGACACATCCTTAGCTAACAGATTAGTCAAGGGCCTAGCAATTTTGCTAAAATCCTTGATAAATCTTTGGTAGAAACCAGCATGTCCTAAGAAGGATCTAATGTCCTTAACGCATTTGGGCATGGGAAGCTTAGCAATAACCTCGATTTTGGCTCTATCCACTTCAATTCCTTTCTCGAAAATTTCATGACCCAAGACAGTTCCATGTTTTACCATGAAGAGGCATTTCTCCCAATTCAATGTCAAATTTTTCTCAGCACAACGTTGGAGGACAAGTTGTAAATGGTGGAGACATTGAGTGAATGAATCTCCGTAGATGGAGAAATCATCCATAAAGATCTCTAAGAATCATTCTACCATATCAGAGAAAAGACTTAACATGCAACGTTGAAACATTGCTGGGGCATTGCATAAGCCGAAAGGCATTTGACGATAAGCAAATGTCCCAAATGGACATGTGAATGTAGTCTTTTCTTGGTCCTCAGGAGCAATAGGGATTTGATTATACCCCGAGTAACCATCCAAGAAACAGTAATACTCATGACCCGCCAAACATTCAAGCATTTGATCAATGAAGGGAAGTGAAAAATAGTCCTTACGAGTTGCAGCATTAAGCTTCCTATAGTCGATGCAAACTCGAATCTTCGTGGGAAGTCGAGTTTGAACCAACTCTTTGTTCTCGTTTTCCACTATGGTGAAACCGGATTTCTTTAGAACCGCGTGGATAGGACTGACCCATTGGCTATCAGAAATGGGATAAATTATCCCATTGTCTAAGAGTTTGACAATTTCAGCATGAACAGCTTCTTGCATTATAGGGTTTAACCTACACTGCGGGTCTCTTTTAGGTGTGGCGCCTTCATTGAGATGAATACGATGTTGAACGATGGTCAGACTTAATCCCTTTATATCGGTCATAGTCCAACCAATGGCTTTCCTATGTTTTCTTAGAATTGCTTTAAGATCTTCTTCTTCCCTGTCATGTAAATGGGGGGCAATGATGACAGGAAAGGTCTCTTGTTCGCCTAGATAGAAGTACTTGAGATACGCAGATAAGGCTTTCAATTTTAAGAAAGAGGAAGGCTCACTGGAAGGACTAGTCAAATTTGTTGACTCCATTATCGGTGAAATAGGGTTCGAGGCCCAATTCACATCAGAATCTACAACATGATCAAGATTAAAGTCGTCAGACTCTAACCCGAAGTCAGACTCAGTTTCTAGTTCCAATTCTTCTCTATGTTCACTCGTTAAGTTCTCAAGTAGGTTGATTTTAAATGTTTGATCCTCAAAATCGCGGGGTTGTTTTCCTAGATTGAAGACATTGACTTCTCTAGTCATGTCCCCAAAGGTAAACCTCATGGACCCATTCCTACAATTGATGATGGCATTGGCAGTAGCAAGTAATGGTCGCCCTAGGATAACAGGAGTTTGAGCCCTATGATTGGAGTTGGACACAGGTTTTGTCTCCAGAACTATGAAATCGACAGGGTAAATAAACTTCCCTACCCAGATCAGGACATCATTAATCTCCCCTTTTGAAATTTTTACTGAACGGTCAGCCAGTTGGATGGTGACTCGAGTTGGACTAAGATCGCCCAACCCGAGCTGTTGATAAACTGAGAATGGAAGCAAGTTGATACTTGCCCCCAAGTCAAGAAGTGCACGACTAATCTCAGCTTGTCCTATTGTGCAGGTAATGGTAGGACTACCTGGATCCTTGTACTCGACAGGGATCGGACCCGATAGTAGCTCACTAATGTTAGTGGCTAAGAAGACCTTTTTTGATACATTAGTCTTTCTCTTCTTGGTGCACATGTCCTTAAGAAACTTAGCATAGGAAGGGACTTGTTGGATGGCATCAAGAAGTGGCACATTTATCTTCACTTGATTAAATATCTCAATTATCTTGTCCATATGTGGATTTTTCTTGTTTTTTCAGCCTATTAGGAAATGGTACTATAGGCTAGTGCGCCTGACTGGTTGACTTATCTTTTTCAGATTCGTCAGAATTGGAAGGATTTGGATTAGATGAGGTGGATGCTTGATTGTGGTTGTGCTGAATGGGATTGGTTGGCGTAGACACTTGATTATCAACTCTCTTTCCTGACCTCAATGTATGAATAGCATTTTATTGATTTAATGAATTATCCTCAGTCAAATGAGCTTGTTGAGAATTCCTCGGATTGGTTATAGGATAACTAGGCAGGGTACCCTTCTGTCTCTCATTCTGTGGCATGGCTAATTGGCTCATTTGAACCTCTAATCTCTGTATAGTTTGCATGAGAGAATCTTGATTTTTCATGTATCTTTCTATGTTTCTTTCAAAGTCAATCATTCTCCTTTCTAGTTGAGGATTCTGGAAGGAGGATTATGAAGCTTGGTTGGGAAAGTTTTGTTGATAGTTTGAAAAGTTAGATGGATGGTTAGGAGAATTATTATGGAAATTGAAAAAGTTGGGTTGATGATTGGAAGAATTATTGGCATGATGGAAGTGGCTAGCATGATTTGATCATGAATGGTCATGTTATTTTGGCTCCATGAGAAATTAGGGTGATTTCTCCAGCCAAGATTGTACGTTGGTGCATAAGGATTATTGTTTGGCCTTAAAAAGGCCGCATTCATCGGTTCATGGTATTGTTGCTGAGCCTGAAACACAGGGCACTCCTCGAACACATGATTCATGGCTTGACAGTGAGTGCAGCCCGGAGTTGGAAATTGGTTTGGGCTGACTTGATTTACTGGACTTGGTTTCTTCGTTTCTAGAGCTTCTTGTCTTCTAGCTAGGTTAGCTAACTTAGCCTCATTAGCTATGGATGATTCGATAGAATGGAGACCTCCTTTTGAAGAGATGGATTTAGGATTCTTAGAGGTCTCACTAGTAGGTTCCCATTGGATGGTCTTTTCAGGTAGATTTTCATACAAATCCCATCCTTCATTTTCATCCTTCTGCAAGAATCCCCCTTGGCACATACTTTCTAAGAGGGTTTTGGTAGAATAGTCTAAACCGTCATAAAGAATTTTGAATTGTCGCCATTTCTCTATTCCATGATGTGGACATTGGACAAGGAGGTCTTTAAAGCGTTCAAAGTACTTCTAGAATGGTTCACTCGGTTCTTGCTTGAATTGCATGATTGTCTTCCTAATGAGAGCGGTCTTATGAATTGGATAGAATTTTTTCAAGAAGACCTTGATGAAACCATCTCAAGATGTGATAGAACCGGCCGGTAAGCTGTAAAGCCATTTCTTTGCTAGGTCCTTAAGTGCGAAAGGGACAAATCTCAACCTAATAGCATCGTCTACAAGGTGTGAGATTTTCATCATTAGACATACTTTCTCAAATTCTCTTATGAAGAAGTAAGCATCTTCAGACTCTAAGCCTTGAAACTTAGGGAGTGTGTTGATGAATTGAGGCTTGAGCTCAAAATTTATTCACCAACCGATGGAAGTATAATGCAAGATGGAAGTGAGGTTCTAATGGGGTAGAACCTATCCTGCAATGATGTTGATTGAGCCATTACCGGATCTGGTCTTGGTTCAAACTTGGGTGGTGATGTGTTTCTAGTCAACCTAGATGAATTAGGGTCTCTTGACCACACTTGCATACACAAACACAATCACAATCACAAACAAGTTTACCAACAGCTAAGAAGAGTAATCAACCAAGCCTAATCTAAGGTAACCACGACCTAGACAACTCCTAACTGGTTGATTGTCCACAGGAGGTATAATGTAGACTTTGACCATAAGCTAATCAGTCAGGTCAGGGTAAGATTGGTGGAGGTTATCCGTCAAAGACGTTCCTTAATTAAGTAACCACCAACCTTTGGGCATTCGGCCTCAATCCCCTTCCTAGACACTGATTTGACATGAGTCAAATTCCAACACCTTCCCCCTTAGGATAATCTCCTAGTGAGTTCGAGATGTCCCTAAGGCCAACGTCTATCAGATTTTACTTAGGCTTAGGTTGTGCGTGCTTGGAGATGGTTTGTGGGCTAAGGAAGGGTAATGACTTCTCCATCTTATCTTGAATTGGGTTTTGCCCTTAGAGTTAATTGTGCAAAGTGTGTAAGATATAGAAAAGTAGCATTCAAAAGCAAATATCACCCAAAAATGTTTCCTAAACTATATGCTATGCATACGTACCTTGTCTTCAGCTCTCTTCAACAGTAATTGTAAAGTAAACGTAATTAGACAAATGCCTAGAATGCACGTCTAAACATTTTTTAAGCAATTAACAATCACTCAAATTACTGTTGGATTAAAACAGGGATGGTAGATAGCAGAAATAACAAGAATGTAACGTACAAAAACTTAATTTTTTTTGCGAGCAATATGTCCTACAAAAAAGAGTTTTAGTAGTCCAATGAATATTTAAACTTTTGCAACACAATTTCTTGAAATTCTTTTTCCTACTTTAGAGAGTAGGGGCACATAATTTGCAAGTCTTCTCTTGCAAAGCTTGAATGCTAGGTCTGAATCTTCAAGTCCCTGAAACAACACACAAAACTTGTTAAAAAAATAAATACACCGTTCCCTCCCCGGCAACGGCGCCAAAAATTGATTGCTAAATTGAAAGAACAATCAAAGAGTTAAGAAATTACCGTGTAACTTGTGGCTAACTGGTCGTGTCCACGAGGAGGAATGCGATGAAAGCTTTTCGGTATTTCATTTAATAATAAAGAATTGTGCTCGTTTTTTGATTGAAAAGAGAATGGAAAGAAGGAGATGATTAAAAGAGAAATTGCAACTTTAGAGAAGGCTTTGGAGAAGGTGATTTAAAAAGCTCGAAAATTGTTTGGTTGATTATAATAAGGAAGAAAATCTGGGCTCACTATCTCACTACTCAACCATTTATTCTTCTATTGAAATCCTAAGTGCCTCAACTTGATCATAGGAAAAACTTAAGGTTGACTTTAGAAAGTTTGAAGTAAAGCACATAAGATCGTTGGAAGAGTTCACTCTTTTCTTTAAGAAATCGTTTTGAATCGAATGTTAAATCATCAAGCGCGAAGAAGCAAGTATGAAATAAAAATAGTTCATGAAATGTTCTTAAAAGAAGTAGGAGTTTAAAGATCCAAACCAATCCTCATGTGCCTTCAAAAACACTTTCAAGAAGAAAGGCTTTAAGTTAGGCATGCAAATGATTCATTGGGTGTTTTTCATGAAAATCAGAAAAGAAGAAGAATTGGAGAAAGGTACAATAATGAGCCCAGAAAATCGATTTAGCTACTCATGGGAAATAAGAAATAATGCAAGTAATTAAAGTAAAACATACCGTAAAATGAGTAGAAGAAAATGAAGCTCGACTCTTATATTGATGTCACTTCAATCTTTAAGTTACAAGCACTCAATCCCTCTCTCTCACAAGTGTTTGTGCTGAACTACAAATTGCAAAATAAAAATACAACTTTTGTACTACCTAACAAAGAGCCTAAACCTTAAAGTATAAACAAAATTCTAATCCTAGTCTTCGCTCCTTTTTGCTCTGTTGAAACAGATATTTATAGGGAAAAATCAAAAGGGGGATCCCAGGAAGATTGGGGGAGCAAACGCTCCCTCAACTACCCCAACAAAACTGCGAAAACGCGGCTAGGGTCACGTTTCCGCGGGCCTGGTGTGGCCAGTTGGCCACACCCAATTGGTGGGAGCTCCTAGTTTGATGATTCTCCTGTATCTTCTTCTGGTTTTCTCGTTTCTGCTCCAGGATTTGACGAAACAACCTTTGATTGTTGGCTTCAACCGTTTGATTTTGGAGAATTCTTATCAACCAGTTTTTAACCTCTCTGATATGCCAAGATTTTGCCCTGATTCCTTGATTTTGAATTTATTCTAAATTAAATCAGAATTCGGTAGGCTTTTGGGCTTGTTTCTCTTTCTTTTCTTTTAGCAATTGGGCCTAAATTAAACAAAGAAGAAGAAGACTTATTAATAAGATTTATTAGCTAAAAAGTATGGTAAGGTGATAATGTATATGCAAAATATGTAACTGATCAGATTCGTTGTTCAAGTTACTCAACAAGAGCAACAGATTGACGCTCCCTGAAGCTAGACATCCTGAAGAAGTCAGTAAAACCGATAATCCTAACTACTGCCTGTATCATAGGATGCTGGGACACCCCACCAAGAACTGTTATGTCTTCAAAGACATCCTTCAGGCCTTAATTGATGCAGAGGTATTAAAACTCTGTCCAGAGCAGAAGAGAGTGACGGCTAATATGACATCATTCCTCCAGTTTGGAAGACAACCTCCAGCACCCTCCGGAGTAGTTCCCATCCAAAAGGAGAACTAAGAATGATCGATATGAACCCTTATCATCAACAAGAGAAGGGTCTTGTACCTGTCTCCACACCTAAAGGGGAAGTTATGTGGGTTCATCCCGACCTGGTGGACAACCAGCAATGGACCACTGTTACCAGCAGAAGGGCCAAAGGCAAGGCGAAAACTTCGTCCTGTAATGTGGTGTGTGCTTCTTCCCGGGAAGCAGAAACTGACGTCTCCTCACTAACTGATTTAGAAGAGGAAACAATAGTTCTTCCTGCAGAACCTAATAAACCACTCGTGACAGAAACTCATTCGGGTCAGTCATATTTAAAAAAGTATGACGAAATGGTGGCAAGCCCTCCTAAACCCACTACAGAGTCAGCCAAGCTTTCTACGAAATAACTGGTGGAGAATCAGAAAGAGCTTCGATTTTCTAAAGCCCTCCCAAAGGATAACGCGAAAGGATCTACAACACCTTACCGCTTCGACATCCTAGCTCAACTGGCCAATATCCCGGCCATAATCACCCTTTACAAGCCCCTGAGGCTATCAAAGTCAACCAGAGAAGCTCTGAGGGAAGCCCTAGCTAATGCTGAGGTCTTCATGACCCAGATACCGGGTAGACCACGGGAGGGAGATGTAGAGGATTGCCTCCATGTCTCCCAAAATGATCCCTGCATCACCTTCACGGTAGATGATATGCAGGTTAAGGGAAAACATGATCGGCCCCTATACTTCACAAGGTATATTGGATCATCTGAAGTAAGCCGCATTCAGATAGATTCAAGATCCGCGTTGAGCATTATGCCTCACCGGGTCATGCAACATTTAGGGATTCCTACTCACCGATTGAGCGCCACCCAGACTACCATTTATAGTTTCAATGCTAATGGTACGCGCCCAATGGGGAAGATCAAGCTCAAATGCCAAATTTGGGACTTAAAGTCTGAAGTGACGTGCTATGTGATCAATGCTAACACTTCATACAATTTGCTACTTGGACGACCATGGATTCATCGTAATTCTATCGTCCCTTCCACTCTCCACCAAGTTATGAAATACATCGACGGGAGTGGGAAAGTACGAACGTTGATTGTTGAAAGGCATCCGTTCAAGAGGGTAGAGAACTATTTCACAGAGTCTCTCCTGTACCAGGACTCTTTGGAAACAAACGAGAACCTATAACCAAAGGAATCAGACTCTGGTAATGAACCTGACACTGAGCCAGAGAAAGAAGAGTGCATGTGGGAATTAGATCCACTTGTAACGAGCATTAATAAGCTCGATGTTAATAACACCGATAATGATATAGGCGGGTGGTATATTAATGAAGATTTAAATTTGACTTACGTTTCTGTGCTCACTTCTGATTCAGTGCCATCAGACACTAGTACCGAAGTGGATAATGACCCTTGGTCGGCAATGGATGCTCTGACATCAATGCATGTACCAATGAAGTCATCCTTTGAAACGTACCAAGATGTCGGTGATGCGTAAGAATCAGTATTCATGGTCCCAGCAAGACGCAAAGGCCAAAGACCAATCCTTTTCGGACAAATCAAGTCCGAACTGATGTCTTCTGAAGAGTCAGAAAGCGAGAATGAACCTCCTCAGTTCACCCATTATGAGCCAAATATACTTAGAATGATGGAAAGCATGGGGTATGATCTGGCAAATGGTCCTGGGTTGAACTTCAACAAAGGAAGGAGAACACTACTTTGGCCTTTCGTTCTAAAAGGGAAAACCCCTGATTATTACCATCAAACTGCAGGGGTTTGGGTTATGTGTCAACCCCAATTCCGTCAGCCTCTGAGTCTGAAAAGTTATTATACCATAACTACTCATCTGGCACGTCATCGTGGGAGTCGGATATTAGTGTTGGCAACCCCGTCGGAGAACTTTCAGTATATATGATTTCAGCAAGCCACCTGGAAGACAGAGATGAAGAAATGATCCAGTCTGATATAGATCCTTGGATCAAACACCTAAATACTCTCTGGGACACTCGCTTTGAACAGCGCGAGCCACCCACGAAGAATAAAGTTGCCCAGATTAATCTAGGAGATGAGGCTAATCCTAAGCCCATCTTTATAAGCGAAAGCCTATCATCCTCCAAGAAAGAAGATTTAATATCTCTTGAGTGAGCGTATATAGATATTTTTGCTTAAAATTATGAGGACATGCCTGGGCTTGATCCTCGAGTGGCTATGTATCGCCTTAACATTAATTCAGACGTGAAGCTAGTCAAACAGCAGCCCGTTCAGAAATAATGGAAGCAATCCAGTCAGAAGTCAAAAAAATCATAGACTCTGACTTCATTAGAGAAGAGCAACATCCTGATTGGGTAGCCAATATCGTCCCCGTTGCCAAAAGAATAGAAAAATCTGAATTTGCATTGATTTTCGCGATCTAAATGAGGCCTGTTCTAAAGAGGAATTCCCTCTCCCATTCACGGACGTCATGATTGACATGCGTGTGGGTTTGAGCGAATGTCCTTCATGGATGGATTCTCAGGGTATAATCAAATCAAAATGTATCCTGATGATGAAAAACATACTTCTTTCAGGACACCACTGGGGTATATTGCTATACTGTCATGCCCTTCGGACTGAAGAATGCGGGGGCCACATATCAGAGAGCTATGAATGCAATTTTCCACGAGCACATGCGTATAACAGTGGAATGCTATGTTGACGACGTTGTAGTGAAAAGCCGCACCAAAGGTGATCACATAGCCGATCTGAAGACAATCTTTGAAATCATGCGGGCACATCAGTTGAAGATGAACCCCACAAATTCCTTCTTGGGGACGTCCAGCGGCAAATTCCTAGGGTTTGTGGTAACTTCTACAGGAATTCATTTAGACCCAAAAAAAGTTTGCGCTATCCAGGAGATGCAACCTCCAAGGAACCTCAGGGAGCTTAGGGGATTGCAAGGATGACTGGCATACATCCGAAGGTTTATCTCAAATCTCTCTAGAAAATGCCAACCCTTTACAAAGTTGATGAAAAAGGGTGTCTCATTCATCTGGGATGATGCTTTCCAACAAGCATTCGAGGAAATCAAACGATACCTCATGCAACCACCGGTCCTTACAGCTCGGTGTCTGAAAAACCTTTCCTTATATATGTTCGAGCGATGGATCATTCTTTAGGAGCTTTGCTAGCCCAGAATAATGATCAGGGACATGAGCAAGCAATCTACTACCTGAGTAGGACTATGATCGGAGCCGAGTATCGGTACAACCCGATCAAAAAAGGAATGTCTGGCATTGGTATTGCTGTCCAGAAAATGCGACACTATTTGGTGGGCCAGACTATAAACATCATATCAAGGGTTAACCCTTTGAGGTTACTCATGACGAAGCCATCATCACTAAACGGTTGACTGGCAAAATGAGCCATACTGCTATCCTAATATGAAATGCGCTTTTTACCATAAAAAGTCGTAAAGGGACAAGTGGTGGTGGATTTTCTGGCTGAGCATCAAGATCCGAGGACAACCAAACTTTACGAAGATCTCCCAGACGAAGTCGCTAAAGTTTGTTTGACCCAGACATCTTTTGAAAGACAAGTATGGCAACTCTTCTTTGACGGTGCATCGAGAACATGTCCGCAAGGGCATGTAATAGCCGGAGTAGGGATAGTACTCGTCTCCCCATAGAACTATGTGATTCCTCGAGCTTTCTCATTAACCGAGCCATGCAATGACAACGTAGCGGAATACAATGCCTTCTTGATTGGAATGCAAATCGTCGATGAGATTGGCATTAAAAATCTCGAGGCATATGGTGACTCTAAACTCATCGTTAACCAAGTCTGCGGAGAGTACGAAGTCAGACATGAAGACTAATACCCTATTATAAGGCAACTATCTCTATGGCCGAGGGGTTCAAAAACTTTTACATCGACCATGTACCACGCCAGCAAAATGCGCATACAGATGCACTGGCATCTCTCACTGCCTCTTTAGTCCTTCCAGCTGGAGTAGTAGAGAAAATACTTGTCTACAGCCATGACTTGTATTACCCAAGAATCGCTTTTGAAGATCACCGAAAGCCGACAGGAGGTTGTCAAGTCAAAGAAGCTCTTGAGTTGTCAGCCGGTCCAGAGCCTAGGGATTGGCGATTCTCTTACATTCACTATACCTTGTATGGCATCCTTCCCGATGATCCCAAAGAAGCGTCCACCATTAGAAGGAAAGCTCCCAAAT
The DNA here is from genome assembly GCA_038442645.1 of Agave tequilana. NCBI lineage: Eukaryota > Viridiplantae > Streptophyta > Magnoliopsida > Asparagales > Asparagaceae > Agave > Agave tequilana. The sequence goes on along the minus strand of JAVJIF010001146.1, from coordinate 176,550 downwards.
TCTACTATAATGCGATCACGCGAATACTTTATCTCGATCGCATGACGGGATCTTGCTCCGCTGTCGGTCACAAAAATAGGCGCAGGAGGTACTCAAAGAAGAAAATGACGGCATGTGTGGAGCTCATCAACCTGGTCTAAAGCTTGGGGATCGACTCCGAAGATTAGGATATTATTGGCCCAGGATGATCCCTGACGCCATCACTTATGCCAAACGATGTCACGCCTGCCAAGTCCATGGCGATTTTATCCATCAAGCACCAGGGTATCTTTGCTCTACAACTTCTACCTAGCCATTTGAGATGTGGGGGATAGATGTAGTCGGCCCTATAAGCCCACCATCATCCAAAGGACACCGGTTCATCTTAGCCATAACCGATTACTTCTCTAAATGGGCCGAAGCTATCCCTTTGAGGGAGGTAAAGACATCTGATGCGATCAAATTCATTAAACATCACGTTATCTACCGTTTTAGTGTGCCACGGCGAATTATCCATGACAATGGGCCCCAGTTCGTCAGTCAGGCTTTTCAGAGGTTCTGCAACAAGTTCAGGACCAGAGTATGTCCTCAGCGGTATACTACCCAGCTGCTAACGGCCTTGCAGAAGCTTTCAACAAGACTATTGGCAAGCTTCTCAAGAAATTCGTCTCAAAAAGCCAACATGATTGGAACGACAAATTAGGTAAATGCTTATGGGCCTATCGCACGACAGTTCGAACCCCAACGAAACCTACCCCATTCTCTTTGGTATATGGGTGTGAAGCCGTACTTCCATTAGAAATTAAAATTCCATCTCTACATGTCGCCTTGACAGCAAAGATGACAAATGAGGAGAAACATCGACTGTGACTCCAAGAACTGGAGGCTTTAAATGATAAACGTCTGCAAGCCCAACAATAAATCGAGCTCTATCAAGCTCAAATTACCAGAGACTTCAACAAGAAAGTTAAGGAGCGAACTTTCAAGAAAGGTGATCTTGTCTTAGCTGTCAAAAGACCTATGGTCATGACACATAAGATAAAGAAAATTTTCAACCCAAATGGAATGACCATTTGTAGTGGAGTCAGTCTACTCTAATGGAGCATACCGCTTCATAACTTCAGACGGTGATACTGTTGACACTTTAAAAAATACAAGATCCTGACTGGCCTGAACAATGTCTAAACTTGTTGACATTTACAAAAGACAAGTGACAGACAAGCTGACTGGCCTGAACAATGTCAAACTTGTTGACATTTACAAAAGACAAGTGACAGACAAGCTGAAGACCAGTTCTGTACTTGTTGACATTTACAAAAGACAAGCGACAGACAAGCTGAGGACCAGTTCTGTACTTGTTGACATTTACAAAAGACAAGTGACAGATAAGCTGACGATCAGTTTTCACCCATCTCCGAGGGACAAAGAAGCAACTTGGACTCTACTGATCCAGTGAAGCAGACAGCGAGCCCGGATTGTCTCTTAACAGACCTCAGCAGGTCTAAGATGCTAGCACTTAGCATCACCTGAGCCCAAGGGGATAGCCTCGCCTAAGAAGCTAAGATCACCCAACTTCGCCTTGAAGCCATTCACAGCTCCGTCAGGAAGCTAACTTACAGCTTCGCCTGAAATGCTCAGTTAACTCCACAGAGAGAGTTAGCATCACTCGAAACCATACACGCAACTGCGCAGAAGGATGTTCGGTAGCTTCGCTACAGATGTTATCTAGCTCTGCTAAAGAGCTTTCTTCTGAGTTCGCCAGATGTGCCTTCTAGTTCCGCTGCGAGCTCGACGCGGGCAGCTCCGCTGCGAGCCCGTCATGGTCAACCTTTGACCAATTAAATCTCCAGATGAGATCAAATCTATTCAGGATCAAGATCAAATCCAATCAAGATCAAATCTGAGATCAAATTTGGCAGTTGCTTGCCAGGATCTCTTGAATCTCCTAAAACGAGTAAGAGGATCAAGGGAGATCTTCCAATTATATGGAAAGGATCAAAATAAATTAGGAGACCGATCTACCTGCTACTTCTAGCTTCGCAGAAGCTGATTCTAGCCTCACAGCAAGGCTACTTTTCAGATTTGAACAAATTTGATTCAATCTGTTTTCATATTTTCAAAGGACAATTATACCCTTGCTCTCCTTATAAATAGCCTACCAGGGGCACAAGGAGAGAAGACCACGAGACAGGACTTCTTCACGACGCAAGAGACGGCATGCATAGGCAAAGAGAGGCTAAACAGATAGCTATTCTCTTGCTTACAAGAATTCAGAGAATTCAGAGAATCACTTCTCTAATCACGGTGCTGATACCCTAATACCTTCTTCTCAAGGAATCTCCGAAACCAGGCGAGAAGGAATTCCTAAGTGAAGGCGGTTTTGAGAAGTAACAAGAGGGTTCTACCAACCTTCTGTTTTCCGATTCCCCGAACCAGGCGAAACGGGAATCCTATCGATCGCATCGTCAAAGGGACATAGTGGTCGCGCGCTGACCAGACTCCTACCGGTACACTTCTCCAGAATCTCAGAGGAGATCTACTTGTAATCTTTTTAGAATACTTGTAATTTAGCTCCTCGACCCTTTTTTGTAAGTTTTCCCCTTCGGAAATCAATGGAAAACAAGATGGCAACTCCGCTAGGGAACGAGTTCTCCACTGTTGAGAATTAAGTGTCGCAATGCGACGAACAGACCTTTGGGTCTATCTCTGAATTCAAGGAAGCCAATGTGGCCAGAGCCCCTCTGGCTAAATCTTCAAAGTAAGTCTCTGTGCAGACAAATAAGGCTCTCTGCGAGCCTACTGCGGTCCTCTGGCGTGACAAGGAAGCAGGCCCACAGTTCAAGCCTATCACTTTCGAGAACCTGGTCGTTCACTTCGACCAAGAAAAATTTGAAGAAGTCCTCTCTGGGGGTGGTCTAATGCTTCATGCACGGAAGCATAGAAAGGTCTCCAAATGGCTAAGGTTTCAGAACAGAATCCGGAAGCAGAATTCTGCCAACACCCCTCTACCTCGCGTGTGGCTAGTCAGGTTCCCTGCGAACCTATGTCTCCTTTGTCAAAGCAGATGTGGAGGCCAAAGCAGAAGGCTCTGTATAAAGCCTCAGGCGTAGCTACGCCACGAGTGCACCTCTCTCGTGAAGAAAAAGGCAAGATGCCTGCCTGCTCTAACAAGGCTGCTAGCCGCGAAGTCACAACGGCGACCATACCTTCGCCTAATTCCAGATCGGTAACGCCTCGCGCCAGCCTCGTTCTCACAAGCGAAGCTACTGTACCACAGGATATGCATCATGTTCATAGCTGCGAAGGTAGAATCAAAGCACCACAGCGTGCTTCGTTCCCCAGTTCTTCAAGTACTAAGCTCGCTCTTCACAGCGGACCTAAGAGATTGTCCCTAAGTGCTGATAGCGTTACTTATGCAGCTTCAGCGCCCAAGGGCGTTTCCAAAGCTTCCAGCTGTGAACTTAAAGCCAAAGCACTATCTAAGGCTAATCGCCTTCGCAGCAGCATAGCAGATAAAGCACCACAGCGTGCTTCGCTTCCTAGTTCATCAAGCGCTAAGCTCGCGCTTTGTAGCAGAGCTAAGGGATTGTCCCTAAATGTTGACAGCGTTGCTTATGCAGCTTCAACATCCAAGGGCACTCCTAAGTTTCTTAGCCGCGAAGCTAGAGCTGAAGCACTATTCTGTGCTAATCCCCTCTGCGGTGATAAAAGGAGCAGGACATCGTCCAATGCGCGATCCTATAGAGCCTCTGCGCTGGATCATTTAGGCCCAACTGGGTCTGACTTGCGAGAATTCTTGACAAGCAAACGGAAGTCAGAATCTTTCCAAACTTCTTTCCCCTGTTGTCAACAAGTGGGATGTCAGTTGGTGATAGTCCACTCGGTCCATTGCCGGCTAGCGCCAATCCCTGCCACCCCTCCAAGTTGACGGTCAGTTTTTGATCGACTGACGGCGCAGGCCCGATGAAGCATCGCAAAAGGAGCGTATCGCGAGATCTACCCTCTGCATCCGTTAACATGACCGGAAGAGGACGAGAGCTGCGCAGGGGCAGACTAGTGTCCCACGACACTTCCTACAGCTCCCCAGATCTAGATTATAGCCCAGACTTGGCCGAAGTCTTGGTACATGAAGAGGGTGTCTTCCGAAACACCAGATATAGGGTTGCAATACCCTACAGTTATGAACAACCATCTTCTTCAACTGCAGTAGCCTCACCGGAACGAAAGAGAGGATCAGTCCAGTGGTCTGATGAAGAAGATGAAGACAACAGGTATGCTTCTTCGGTGACAGTCAGCTTAGTGCGAACAGACAGAGCATCAGTTAATATGGCTGATAATAGTAACGACGACCTTCGTCGACGTTTGGAAGCTCAGGAGCAAACTTCCAAAGCCCAGCAAGAAGCTTTGGACAACATTCAACAGATGCTCGCTCAACTCCTCAATAACCGGAATAACAATGATATCGGGAGCAATCACGACGAGGAAGAACATCTTAGCAATGAACAGCCAAGGACGGAGAAGTCAAAAGAGGGTTCTTCTTTGGACGCCGAAGTCCTTAAAGGCATCCAAGCTCAAATTGCATCCCTAACTCAGAGGGATGAATTAAAGAAAGTAGGGACAATCCGTCCTTACCAGCTGGAGTGGGATTCAGTACCATACCCACCAAATTTCAAACCACCAACGTTACATACGTACGATGGTAAGAGCTCGCCAAATCAGCACATCTACTGTTTTCGGTCTCAGACCGGTAATGTTATAGACAATGATGCTATTATGGCTAGGCTGTTCATTGGCACCTTAAAAGGGGTAGCATTTGATTGGTTCTGAAGTCTCCCTCCGGGCTCTGTCAATTCCTGGATCGACCTGGAAACCCGATTCCTTTCTCGCTTCTATGAGGATGATACCGAGGTAACCATGGACAAGCTCCTCTCCACCATGTAGAAGAAGGACGAATCTGTTCGTGACTACATTGAGCGGTTCAAAAACTTGTCTTTGATGTGCCCTGCAGGGATGCCATTACCCATGCTCTTACAGACATGCATGCACAACTTCTTAGACCAAGTAGAGGTTTGCATGGGGGCTGTCAAAGCCCATACTGGAAAGAATTGGTCAAACAAGCTGAGATAGCCGAAAAGTCGGCTAAAAAGTTCGAACCATTTACCCCTAAAGGCAAATGGGGTATGAATAATAAAGGACGTGGCGACATGGCGCAGTCTTCTCAAGCCAAAGGGAAGGAGACTATGTCCGTAGAATTGTCAGGGGATGTTCACTCAAAGACCAAGAAGAGTGTCTTCAATAATCAGGAGTCTAAGTTTCCTCCGAAATAGTACTCCTTCAAAGATGATCAGGTGGTCACAATATTCCATTTACTCCACAAAGGGAATAAAATGAAGCTGCCAGATTGTCGACGTCCCAATGAGATAGGACGCATGAATGATCCCAAATACTGCCTCTTCCACAGGATGATTCACCATCCTACCGACAAGTGCTTTGTCCTCAAGGACAGAATTCAAGCTTTGATCGACGCCGGGATCCTAACACTAAAGTCAAAGCAGAAGAAAGTCACTGCCAATATGGTGACCCTCGAGTTTGGTAAAACCCCAAAGGTCACAGTTCCTGACAGGACTTATCCAGTCCCTGCGCCACGCCTGGAAGTCAAGCATCCTGAGGCTAAAACTCAAGATAATAGGGGTCTTGTTCCCTTGACATTAGAGACAGGGGAAATCATGTGGATACACCCAGACCTTGTCCAAGACGAACAATGGGATTCGAAGAAGTCTAAGTCGAAGGGCAAATCTTGCAATGTCATCTCCATCCTACCAGACGATGACAATTTCACATCAGGTTCTCTCAGTGATTCTGAAGAAGAAAAGCACGCTTGCGCGACGCAGGCCGATGTACCTCAGCCGTCGGGTACTCGATCCGGAAAATCATACTTAAAACAGTATGAGAAGGCTGCTGACGAGACACAACAGCAAACGACGTCAGTACAGGTGCAAGCATCCGCTTCGGTTCCAACCAAGGGAAAGGAGAAGCCTAAGGAAGTCTGGTTCGACCATGTCCTGAAGAAGCCCTCAGGCCCAGGGCTTGACACGCCCTTTCGCTTTGACATATTGGCCCAGCTGCTAATATCCCGGCTCGTATTACCATATATGAGCTCCTTCGTCTCTCAAAAGAGACAAGAGAAGCACTCGAGATGCACTGGCTAATTCAGAATCATTCCTGACATATATGTTAGAAATCCCTAAAGATGACACTCAGTCTGCCTGCCCTGAATGCCATTATGTGCAATCAAAGATACCTACTATTACCTTCACAGCAAAGGATATGTTGGCAGATGTTCTTCGATGGATCATCACGAATAGGCCCCAAGGGAAGGATCATCGCCGGCGTGGGAGTTGTGTTTATCTCCCCCACAGAATCATGTCCTTCCAAGAGCATTTTCTCTGATAGAATCATGTTCCAACAATGTAGCAAAATATAATACTCTACTCATTGGTCTTCAGCTCGCCCACGGAATGGGGGTACGCTACCTTGAAGCTTACGGCGATTCAAAACTGATTATCAATCAGGTTAAAGGCGAATATGAGATTCGCCACGAGGATTTGGTGCCTTATTATCACACAATCATCGAGCTGGCTAATCTGTTTGATGGCTTTTACATCGGACATGTGTCTCGATCTCAGAATACTAAGGCGGATACTCTTGCTGCATTAGCAACAACACTAGCCCTGCCAGTCGACACCGAGTATCACCTCATTGTGGCGACTCGACACCTTGTCTGCTCTAAGCATATGTTAAGAACCAGAGAAGTCTATAATATCTCGATAGATCTTGAGCGGAGAGATTGGCGATTTTCTTTCATCGACTATGCTTTACATGGTCTGCTGCCAGACAATCCTAAAGAAGCGGCATCTATCAGACGAAGGTCTCTCTGTTTTTACTATGATCCAATTCTGAAGACACTTTACCATCGTTCATATGATGATGTCCTCCTCCGTTGCCTTTCTAATTCAGAGGCACAGGAAGTGCTCAAAGAAGCATACGACAGCATATGTTAAGCTCATCAGCCAGGTCCAAAACTCAAAGACAGATTGCATAGGCTTGGATATTATTGACCAACCATGATAGCCGATACCATCCAATATGCACGAAGGTATAAAGCATGTCAAATTCATGCAGACTTCATACACCAGCCTTCGGAGTTGCTCCACCCAACTGTTGCTTCTTGGCCATTTGAAGCATATGGCATCGATGTCGTAAGGCCAATCAGCCCCTCTTCGACAAAAGGACACCAGTTTATCTTAGCAATAACCGATTACTTTTCAAAGTGGGCAGAAGCTATACCACTGGTTGAAGTCAAAACCTCTAACGTGATTATTTTCATCAAACACCATGTCATCCATCGGTTTGGTGTCCCTAGGCAAATCATCCATGATAATGGTCCCCAATTCATAAGCCAGATATTCTATCGATTCTGCGATAAATACCGAATTCAGAATGTGGCTTCAACTGCCTATAATTCCGCCGCTAATGGCTTGGCAGAAGCATTCAATAAAACAATCATCAAGTTACTCAAGAAGTTCGTCTCCTCGAACAAGCGAGATTGGGACGAAAAGCTTAGTGAATGTCTTTGGGCCTACCGAACCACGATTCGGGCCCCGATAGGCAATATGCCTTTTTCCTTGGTGTACGGATGTGAAGCAGTCATACCATTGGAAATCCAGATGCCGTCATTACGAGTCGCTTTAATGACTAAGATCAGAGGACAACGATCGGTTGCGTCTTCAAAAGCTCGAAGCCTTAGATGAGAGGCGACAACAAGCTCAGCAACACATCGAGTTGTATCAAGCTCGAATCTCAAAAGCCTTCAATAAGAAGGTCAAACAAAGAGTCTTCCAGAAAGGAGATTTAGTTTTAGCCGTCAGACGACCGATGATCATAATGCACAAAACCAAAAGCAAATTTCAGCCTAAATGGGAAGGACCGTTTGTAATAGAAACAGTCTATTCAAACGGAGCATATCGCCTTATGACTTCAGATGGCGATTTACTCATGATGTCGATCAATGGCAAATTCTTAAAGAAGTATTATCCTTGATTAAGGATCCTTCTCATGATCAAATTAACATTACACCTCTGATCAAAACCTTCAAATCCAAGGTACACATAAAGTGCTCTCTCTTCCTCTAAATGGGATCATGCAACCATAAACCAGTAGGAACCTGGTCATACACTGGTTGTCCCAAAGGAGAACCAAGGTTACACATGCGCTAACCAAATGATCCAACACCTTTAACGGTTAAGGATAGAGGAAAATGTTGGCCTTTAAGCACAACATAAGTCCTCGACAACTCATCATACTGAGGGGAATAGAATGGCTAGCCTGACTCAAACGGTAGTTGGTAAAGGCATATCAAACCCGTTGACAGCTGAGGATTTGCTAAAAATCCTAAGGGACCTGTTCCCATTTGATTCCCTCTCCAAATCGCTTACCAATTCTCATTCATTGAATGGTAAGACCACATATAAAGATCTTTCCATCCATTTCGATGTTACGTTAACACTAAATCTATGACAATGATTTCCTCGTTTCTCCCTGCGAGAACGAGACCCTTTCATGCTATGTTTAACAGTATAACCTCTGGCATCCATTTCGCTATTACGTTAACACTAAACCTATGACAGTGATTTTCTCGTTTCTCCCTGCGAGAATGAGACCCTTTCATGCTATATTTAACAGTATAACCTCTGGCATCCATTTCGCTGTTACGTTAACACTAAACCTATGACAGTGATTTTCTCATTTCTCCCTGCGAGAACGAGACCCTTTCATGCTATGTTTAACAGTATAACCTCTGGCATCTATTTCGCTGTTACGTTAACACTAAACCTATGACAGTGATTTCCTCATTTTTCCCTGTGAGAACGAAACCCTTTCATGCTATGTTTAACAGTATAACCTCTGGCATCCATTTCGCTGTTACGTTAACATTAAACCTATGACAGTGATTTTCTCGTTTGACAGAATTTCGAGCTTGGTGGCTTCTCAATCGGTTATGTCATTGCGACCTCTGAACCGGCAGATAGCCAAGTCTCCCCTTTCAGTCCGACAAGGACTACCTTCGAGCTTGGTGGCTTCTCAATCGGTTATGCCATTGCGACCTCTGAATTGGCAGATAGCCAAGTCTCACCTTTCAGTCCGGCAAGGACTACCTTCGAGCTTGGTAGTTTCTCAATCGGTTAGTCATTGCGACCTCTGAACTGGCAGATAGTCAAGTCTCACCTTTCAGTCCGACAAGGACTACTTCGAGTTTGGTGGCTTCTCAATCGGTTACGTCATTGCGACCTCTAAACCGGCAGATAGCGAAGTCTCGCCTTTCACTCCGACAAGGACTACTTCGAGCTTGGTGGCTTCTCAATCGGTTATGTCATTGCGACCTCTGAACTGGCAGATAGCCAAGTCTCACCTTTCAGCCTGGCAAGGACTACTTTCGAGCTTGGTGGCTTCTCAATTGGTTACGTCATTGCGACCTCTGAACCGGCAGATAGCCAAGTCTCATTATTCAGTCTAGTAAGGACTATTTTCTCAAATGGCTGCAATACAACTTGGAAGCGACAATTCAGAAAAAAAAGCAAGTCGAAAATACAACAGGGGAGTCAAAATAAAATCACTTTTCATTGATTCTATAAAGAGGGATACATGAAGGCACATATTACAAGCTATGATGGTGCTTCATAAGACTTGATCCGACCTTCAAGAATGGCCAGCCTTATCTTCCTATCATCAGCAGCCCTGACAAGAGCCTGCGACCTCAACTCGGCCTCATTAAAGCTCGCCGTCTGGGCTAAGCGAGCTTCAACTTCAACAAAGGTTGCCCTTTGAGCTAGCTCTTGCTGCAAGAGTTCATCACTCTGAGCCTTAAGTTGCTCAAGCCGGGCAGACTCTTCAAGACGCACTGATTCAGCCTTGGATAAAAGAAGATTAGCCTTCCTGATCATCTCCTTGGCCTTTTCAATTTTGTCCTCAGCGTCAAAAAGAGCACTGCTAGAAGCGTCTATGGCATCCCTGAGCTCTACTTTCCTTGTCTCCAAATATTTCAAATCAGAAGAAATGGCCTTAGTAGCTTCCTGAGCGACAAGATGAGCTTCATGCATTTGAGCAACAAGGTGCGCAAGCTGCTCGTTAACCGAAGACTCCAGGTCCGAATGGCTAAGACGGCGCCATTCGTCTACATCCCTCTCAAGTTGGTCCACCAGAAGTTCCAATGCAGCGGCCTGGTCATCCCCTCCAAAGTCTCGGATACTCTCAATGCTTCGGGAGAGAACCACCTTTAAAGCAGAGAATGAGGTAGTCGAGCCTTTCAAAATCAAAGTGATGGATCGCTTCAAGCTCTTATAAAAGCTATCGACTAACTCAGTCACAAATTCATTCTCAGCCTCAATCACTCCTGGCAAACAAGCAGCCCCTGAAGACAGAGTTTCACTGACTTTATTGACATTACCGTGGAAGGAATGGTAGGAGCACTGGCTGCAGTAACATGAGGGGTCGTCGGTGATCTCGGAGGAGTCCTCATTGAGACCAGTACACTAGCCACAACCGAGATAGGACTAGTGACTATTTTCAGATGAGCTGGCTCAACCACCAAGGTTGGAGAAGTAGAACTGATAATCACCCTCAGCTCCACACCTGGCAAGATAGGTGGCGCTGGCGAAACTGATGGCATCTCACTCACTGATATAGTTGGAAGTGAGATTGGTTCCATGACTACCGTCCCCTCAATTTCAGCTCCTCTGGCTGGTTCAGGCTGATAAGAGGGCAGATCGCCATACAAAGCATCCAACTCAGCAGCATCTGCCGCGGTCGAAGTGCTTACTTCACCCCTGAATCCCTCAAGAAGATCGGTTGGCTCTCTTGAAGTCGATGCACCCAGAGGCGGAACACCTACAACAAGACTTTGTTTAGGTAGGGCATAACAAATAGCAAGTGTTAAAAGGTCAAAACATTACCAAAAGACAGTGTCGCCTCAATCGTCTTGACGGCTGCATCAGTCCCTACAAGCTCCATTGGGAAATCTTTGGCGGAGTCAACACGAATGGCCGGCCCACCTTCGCTTGTCGAACCCTCCGTGGTCCACCCAAAGGAGCTAGAAGCTTCGGGACTCCCTTTCGAGGTCCCAGCGCCCGAAGGACCTACATCAGCCGCATCATCTCCAGACTCTTCTGAGACGGCGAAACAGCCAGCCTCATCGCCCTCTTTGTAAGTAAACAAGGGATCATAATGCTCCCCTTGTTCTTCGATAGCTTCAGCTCTCGGGCTTTTCACCGCCTCAGTTCCTGAATCATAAAACAAACCATGAGTTGTCTGGAACACATAAGAAGTATATTACAAGAACGAAGCTGATTTTACCCAGGTCTGGAGCGGCTTTACCAGTAGTCGGTTTAGGGACCGACAATTTAGTTGCTAATGGGGCAGGAGGAGGAAGCGCTGCAAATGGTTCGCCCTCTGCAACAACCGTAGGAGCGTAGCGACGAGGCTTCTTTACTACCCTCTTCCTACGAGATCCACCCTCCCGTTTTCGTTTGAAGTGGACGTCGGGATCTTCTTCCTCCACTTCTTTAACATCGGAATGTTCTACGGGGGCCGTACCTACTCCACCAGAAGTAGCTGTTGAAGCCTCAGCACCTGCTTCCGCTTTGAAGCGAGGACTTCCTGCATCCGAGGCTTCACTGTCATCAACGGCAATGAATTCCCCGAGGCCTGGGACGCGAACCCTTTTACCCTCGATCTTCTCAGTGACCTTCCGCTTCAGCCGCTGAGAAATTAACTTCACACTAGAAGAATTAACAGAAAATCCGGTGGGTGTGGAGTTTGAGGTCCTATACCACTGGCAGAACCCCAGGGTCATCAGAAGGTTCGGAGTCCTTAGCGGCATGCACAGCCGTGCTTCGGTACAGCCAGCAATGAATAACCGCCAGGCACGGGCTCCATCGATGAGACTCTCCATGAAGGCCAGACTGCTGTTTGGGTTACCCACATACAGTTGGTCATACCCAAACTGACGGGGCAAACTGACTTGGAACATAAGGCTCCAGGTAACAGGTGTCCCCGCTTCTGTACAACAAATGTGAGGGCCGAATGCTAACCAGCTACTCAAAGATTCCCCGGCTCAATGACGTCTGCCCTTCTCCCATGTCCTTGAATTCTTCACCAGAGCCCGCATCCCGAATATAGGGGAAGCAGCGGAAAAGGCTATAGACGTCACGGCGACACAGTAGCTTACGGACCGCAGCCACATAGGTATTCGATCATGAACATCCCTCGAATCGATGGAGAAGTGCCGTTCGATCACCTTCTGGGGGTTCCTCTCTGGCTAGGATCATGGAAGGACAGTGCAGGGCGAACCACGCCATCAAGTAAGTATACGGCAGACCTATTCTGGGGTTTGGTCCGTCGCAGGGCAAAATGGGCCTCTTTTCCCGCTTCGTCGTTGGTGGCCTACAGAAAACCTCAGTCAATGCACGAAGGCCTCTCTGAATACAACACACCATGGCCGAAAGAAGTCCAAGAGATCGACCATGGACTAGACGAATGGCAGGCAACAAGACAGTCGGATGAATAACATCACCCGATGAAGATGGCACCACGCATCTCTTCAACCAGACCGTCAAGAAACCAGCCAGAAGTGCCTTCCGGGACGTCGGTCGATGAGCCTGGTGGTGAAAACTCCGAAGAATATCGCCTTTCTCATAGGGGCCGTCATCTTCTTCTAGAATTAAATCCTCCTGAGAGTGCTCTTGCATTCGGCGAAAGATGTCTTCATCAGCAACTCCACAATGAGCCGCTTCAGGAGTATTTTCCATATCAGGGAACAAATAATCTCCCCAGCTCTTCAAGCTGAATGAAGCTCCCTTACTGCTCCCATGCATATTGGAGAAAATGTACAAGTGGCACATCAACTCCCGGTAGGTCTCAAACAAGACGGGCTCCTGCTTCTCCAGAAGTGCCAACTCCGCCTCGTACGGGAAATATTCTTCATATGGGAAAGACCCCAAAGGCAGAGCAGAAACTTCCCACATCTCGTGCAGAGCCATGCCCAATTCGCAAACAGGGGTGAAGAAGGTCCCTGTAGCCAGGCAGTATAACTCAAACATGGCGTAGAAGTTCGCTACGCTCATCTGAATACCATAACAGGTCGCCCTGACGGCCTCATAAAGCCCCAGCCTCTCCAGATCCCCTCAAAATGAGCAAGGACATATAGAGTCAAATCCCTCCACCATGCCTTTGGAGGGTGAACCCACCCTGGAGTCCTGAAATCAGTGGCTGGATAGTTGCCACGAACCTTAAAGAATTGATTCCCAAAGGTCTGTGCCACCGCACGGTTTTCTCCCACTGGGATGTCTGGGAGTACATTCCCAGGGTGGAGACCCATTATGCAACGAGGAGGCCCCGCTCTTGTGTAACCCGGTGAGGGAATTATCAACTTCCCTACGTGAACGGATTCAGTAGTCTGACTCACTTGCCACTGCATCTTTCGAGCCCTCGTCACGCATTGAAAGAAGGACAAGGAAAAATGTCGCTTGCTAGACGGGAGATAGAACTTCTCGCCATCTAATTAGAAAATCCACTGCCCCTCTCCAGCTAGCAACTGGCGATCATGGTCTGGTGCTGCATCTCCAAACATGAAGCCGGGCTTCCGATAGATTCTTCGGTCAGAATCTTCAAGAGGAGCAGTAGTTAAGATGTTCCTCATGGTGTGTTGATCCCCACCATGAATGAGTGTATCCCGAGCAGGAGAACTTCGCTCGCTGAACAGCGAAGCCTGCCCTTGGAATTGCAAGCTGACATTGCCATCTAGCCCCTTGGCTGTGCCGAAGAGACTGTTCAAAGGACCAGGAGTGTAGTGCACTGTAAGAACAAAGAAAGACTATGATTAGTTCATCAGCCAAACAAAGGCTAAAATAAGAATGCAACTTTTGTTAAGGCATAGCCTCGCTCTCCGAGCGAAGCTGGCCTAATAATGACTTCGCCCCGAAGCTTAGCTTCGCAGCTGCAGCGTAACTCCGCATTCCACACGAGAACAGGATGCAGGAAAACATCAAAGTATTAGCTTCGCTCTGGAAGCTTGACCTCAAATAATAGAATGCGACAAAGCCCCGGGGGCTAACTTTGCCAGAAAGGTGTTATGGTCTAAAGACTATTTTTAGGGCATTAAGGTCCTTTTCAGTTACACTTCAAAGGACAGCTTCGCATCCTGTCATTCAACAGGATGTGAACCGCCTAAGGGATAGCTTCGCCTGGAAGCTTAAAGAAGGACTCTTCAGTTCTTGGATTCCCAATCAAGGAATCTAGGAAAATTCAGGGAATCGAAATCCCTAAAATCATCAGATCATAATTGATCGTTCTGGACTCATCGAAAGATAGTCAAAAACTGGCTTTAAGAGAGAGATGAAAATCTCTGATCAAAAGGGAAAGATCCCTACCGGCGATCGGTTGTTTGATGACCGGAGGAGGAGAAGGACCTTCCGTCGTAGAGGTTGCGACCTCTTTTCCTGCTCGTCTCTTGGGAGCCATTGAAGAACAGAGGAGGTTCTTGGATTCTCAAGAAAAGAAGAAAGAAGAAGAAAAGAGTCAAGTGCTCTGGAAATTTCAAAGAGAAGTGATGACCTTCTCTCTCAGCCCGATCAGGCTTTTATAGGCTGATGATCGCCTAAAACGACGCCTCGAAAAGAGCACAGGTTGTCGTTTCAAATTAATTTGAAACGGCGCCTAAAGCGCCTTCCCGAGAAGCGCTGATTCAGCCCCACTAAGGGCTAACTCCGCCACGAGTCAAGTGCTGACTTAGCGCGACGTATCGATAACTTTGCCGAAAAACATGCCTTAGCTCCACTAAAAGCACAGTTCGAACTTCACCGAAAAACATGCCTTAGCTCCTCTAAAAGCACAGTTCGAGCTTCGCGGAAACTTCTTGTTAGTTTCACTGGAAGCGCGTTCCTGATTCAGAAAGGATTTTGTCTTTAACTTCGCATGAAGTCTAGCTCCGCCGGACCAATTCAAGTGAAGAAGAAGTAAAAACAAATAAGTAGAAAATAAACTTTTATTGATTTAAAAGGGAAGGTACATTGATACTACTACATCAAGGTTGTGTTTCGTACAACAGAATCATTTTGCTC
Organism: Agave tequilana; assembly: GCA_038442645.1. Taxonomy (NCBI): domain Eukaryota; kingdom Viridiplantae; phylum Streptophyta; class Magnoliopsida; order Asparagales; family Asparagaceae; genus Agave; species Agave tequilana. Next base: position 161,398 of record JAVJIF010001146.1, on the reverse strand, counting down.
AAAAGGCATACAAGTGGTCCTATCTACTTCCAAGCCTAACCAACTGGACATGAAAGGCCTTCCTCCTTCACAAGGCTGTAATCCTTCGCATAATGGCAGATTTTGCCATCAAGGATCTAGATCTTCTTTGATCAAAATTGGCAAAGGACCGATTGTCACCAGAAGGCTGGATCTTCTTTAATGAAAATTGGCAATGGAAGGATCTGAGACCTTACAGGTGACGTCCGCTTTCCCGAAGTGAATCATCTCGGATAAGCGACTATCAGCCCGCCTCAAAGTGGATCATCTCGGATAAGCGACTGCCAACCTCTTCTGGGAACACACATCAGCTGCCCCAGTTTGTTCCTCCTGCTTAGGATTAAAGTTTCAACTGGAAAAGCAAGATACAAGTCTCTGATCTCTTTCATCAGATCGAAAGGCTAGCGAACATAGCTCACTGCAATGCAAACTGAAACAAGTTAGCAGTAAGTCAAAGGAAAAGTTGCAAAAACGCTAAGTCAAATTCTTTGGGACGAAGAAATCTATATCTGATTCAGTTGCAGAATGGATTTCAGATTCAGTTAAGCAGAGGATAGCCTCGCTTGTACAATGATGATGGGCTAGCTCAGCATAAGCCAAGTCCTAGCCTCACCTATATGACTAAGCCAGACTGATCCTAAGGGACGCAGTCTTAGCCCCACCTATATGGCAAGACTGGCTCGACCTTGAAGAGACTAAGTCCCAATTTTTGCCTAAATGGCGAATTTAGCAAGCATGCAATGATCTTTCTTTGATTCAAAAGATAGCTTCGCTGGGAAGCTGGGAAACACGGCTGAACCCCTTCTCTGCAGATCAGTCAGATACAAAATGAAGAGCAAGGAAAATCAATCCTTGAGGCAGCTATTAAAGCTAAATTAAGGGAGATAAACTCCCTAAAAGTTATCAGTTCATTGGTAAAGTCTCTGGATGACCGAGACTTATCGGTTCTTAGCCGGGTAATGACCAGAGTGGGCATTCCCATTAGTTCAGAGATCTGAGTATCTCTCTCTAATAATCAAGAGAAGATATGAGCAGACCGCTTCTCTTCAGAGGACCTCAGGTGTCCTATTTATAGGCCTCATGGCCTGAGCGCACCGCTACGGCTTCAAGCATAGAAGCGCGAGTGAATTTAAGGCATTTACTGAGCCTTGATAAAGGGAATGGTTTCTCTCAAAAACGCGCAAGGGAGGAATCTCCCTCGTTAATGTGCATTTATTAAGCCTTGAGAAAGGGAACGGTTTCCCTCGAAAACGCGCAAGGGAGGAATGATCTCCCTCGTTATTGCAAAAGAAGTTATTTCAACTTCGGGAAAGAAAACAATCCTTCTCATAATTAGCCAAAAGGCTGTTGGCCTCGGGAAAGGAACAGCATTCCAAAGCGAACTTATTCCGGAAGGCTCGGACGTGGAGCCACTCAGACGCGAAGCCACTCAGACGCGAAGCTACCCAGAGTCGCGAATCTACATGATTCTTCGGCGAATCTATCCCAAAGTAGGATTAAAAGTGAAGCTGAACTCAACCACCATGACGACGTTCGTACTTCACATACCACCGATCAAAGCAATTCAAAGTATTTTGAAGTCTGAGCCATTCCATTGCAGACTTTCAAAAACTTTGAAGGGGGTCTTGTTGACACTTTAAAAAAGACAAGATCCTGACTGGCCTGAACAATGTCTAAACTTGTTGACATTTACAAAAGACAAGTGACAGACAAGCTGACTGGCCTGAACAATGTCTAAACTTGTTGACATTTACAAAAGACAAGCTGACGACCAGTTCTGTACTTGTTGACATTTACAAAAGACAAGTGACAGATAAGCTGACGACCAGTTTTCACCCATCTCCGAGGGACAAAGAAGCAACTTGGACTCACTGATCCAATGAAGCAGACAGTGAGCCCGGATTGTCTCTAAACAGACCTCAGCAGGTCTAAGATGCTAGCACTTAGCATCACCTGAGCCCAAGGGGATAGCCTCGCCTGAGAGGCTAAGATCACCCAACTTCGCCTTGAAGCCATTCACAGCTCCGTCAGGAAGCTAACTTATAGCTTCGCCTGAAATGCTCAGTTAACTCCGCAGAGAGAGTTAGCTTCGCTCGAAACCATACACGCAACCGCGCAGAAGGATGTTATCTAGCTCCGCTACAGATGTTATCTAGCTCCGCTGAAGAGCTTTCTTCTGACTTCGCCAGATGTGCCTTCCAGCTTCGCTACGAGCTCGACGCGGGCAGCTCTGCTGCGGGTCCATCATGGTCAACCTTTGACCAATTAAATCTCCAGATGAGATCAAATCTATTCGGGATCAAGATCAAATCCAATCAAGATCAAATCTGAGATCAAATTTGGCAGTTGCTTGCCATGATCTCTTGAATCTCCTAAAACGAGTAAGAGGATCAAGGGAGATCTTCCAATTATATGGAAAGGATCAAAACAAATTAGGAGACCGGTCTACCTGCTACTTCTAGCTTCGCAGAAGCTGATTCTAGCCTCGGAGCAAGGCTACTTTTCAGATTTGAACAGATTTGGTTCAATCTGTTTTCATATTTTTAAGGGACAATTATACCCTTGCTCTCCCTATAAATAGCCCACCAGGGGCACAAGGAGAGAAGACCACGAGACAGGACTTCTTCACGACGCAAGAGACGGTGTGCATAGGCAAAGAAAGGCTAAACAGAGAGCTATTCTCTTGCTTCTAAAAATTCAGAGAATTCAGAGAATCACTTCTCTAATCAGGGTGCTGATACCCTAATACCTTCTTCTCAAGGAATCTCCGGAACCAGGCGAGAAGGAATTCCTAAGCGAAGGCGGTTTTGAGAAGTAACAAGAGGGTTCTACCAACTTCTGTTCTCCGATTCCCCGAACCAGGCGGACAGGAATCCTATTGATCGCATCGTCAAAGGGACAAAGTGGTCGCGCGCTGACCAGACTCCTACCTGTACACTAGGGGTGAGCATCGGTCGGTTCGGTTCGATTTTTGCTAATTTTTTCAAAACCGAATTGAACCGATTAGACTTAGTAACCGAACCGAACCGAACCGACTTAATTCGGTTCGGTTTTTCGGTTTTTTTCGGTTAGGCTCATATATTTTCATCATTCTTGCATTTTTTAATCACCATTATATTATCATCCTTCAAATATCCTAATCTCAAATATCCAATACCTAAATTAGAAACAAGAAAAAGACCCTAACCTTAATGTGAATTGAAAATTTCATGTTCTAAAACTTTTACACTGCATTTGGGCTCTTATATCAAAGCTCGCATAATTATTATTAATTTTTACTAACAAGATTAGAAAAGAAAGAACTATATTAATATAAATATTATTCTCAACTATGATAGTGTACTTAACATGGCTTTCACATTTTCAATATAAAATATGATATTGTTAGAACTAATGAGATAATGTTCCACCTGTTTTTTTATGAACTATATGATTCACTAAATTGAATTTGAGTGTAATAAATAGGGTGAGAAGTTCGGTTCGGTTCGGTCGGGTTCGGGTTTGTAACCAAAACCGAAAACCAACCGAACTAGAGCGGTTCGGTTCAGTTCGGATTCGGGTTTCGGTTTTTGATCGGTTATTTCGGTTATAACCGAACTCTGCTCACCCCTACTGTACACTTCTCCAGAATCTCAGAGGAGATCTACTTGTAATCTTTTTAGAATACTTGTAATTTAACTCCTCGATCCTTTTTTATAAGTTTTTCCCTTTGCAAATCAATGGAAAACAGATACGCTAATGATGCCATTTAATGGCAAATTCTTGAAGAAATACTATCCTTGATAGCACTCTTCCCCCGATCAAGTTTATACTGCACCTCTGATCAAAACTCCAGATCCGAGAAGAGCTTCTTTCCTTTACTAGATCACATCACGGTATATCAGTGTCAAGCTAATCGAGCACTGGCTGCATCATGATGCATGATGTAAATACTGAGAAAGAAACAAAATGCAAAATTTTGGTTTTAGCATTAGTTACTCTTCTGATTGACATCCGATGCCTCCGACGGCCAAGGATAGAGGAAAATGTTAGCTTTTAAGCCCAACATAAGTCTTTGACAACTCACCATGCTGAGGGGAATAGTTTGGCTAGCCCAACTCAAACGGTAGTTGGTAAAGGCACACCAAATCCGTTGATAACTGAGGGTTTGCTAAAACTCCTAGTGGACTTGATCTCAATCTTTCCTCCAAAATCTCTTACCAATTCTCACCCACAGAATGGTAAGATTACAAAAATACCGGTATTCATCTCATTAATGAAATGAACTGGATTCTGTCAAGTTAATATTAAACTTCTAACAACAAAACTCTTTAAAAATACTCACTGTTATGTTAATACTACACCTCTAATGGCAAATTTTCTGTGTCTCCCGAAAGTCAACAGTTGTCACATTAATATTAAACCTCTGACAGTTCAGTTCACTTTCTACCAAAATTCCCTACCAATTCTCTTCCATAGAAGAGTAGGTCCACAAATGCAATCATTTCTATGTTAACACTATACCTCTGATAATGAAAAATTTCAATACTCCCCAGCGAGTACGAACTTCACTTGTCTCAACTCTATATGGAGTAGCAGGTCTTCAAATTTGTCAAGTTAACACTACACCTCTGACATTCCAAATTTCATTTGTCAATTCTCATCAATAGAGTGATAAATCCTCAAAATTGCTCATACCGCAAATTGACTACTGTCAGGTTAACATCACACCTCTGACAAATTACTATTAAGTTTAACACTACACCTCTAACAGTGATTGAGTTGCCAAGTTCAATATTAAACCCCTGACAGTTACTTTTCCTCAGGCCTCCATATCAAAACTGAGATGAGCGATGCTAAGTTTAACATCATACCTCTAGCGTCTAGTTCATTGCTAAGTTCAATAATACACCTATGGCCATGACTTTCCCTTGGACTTCCTTGTCAAAGTCGAGATGACCAATGCCAAGTTCAAAATTACACCTCTAGCATTACCCTCACTGCTTGGTTTAACATTACACCTATGATAGTGACGCTTTCAGTTTTTCTGAATAAAGCTGAAACACTCTGAGTCAAGTTAATATCACACCTCTGACTCACATCCTTGTCAAGTTAACATCACACTTCTAACAAGATTTAATTCAACCCGTTAAGTTAATATCACACCTCTAACGGTAAAAGTTCTTCTAGATTCCCCCCGCGAGTCTAGTCTCACTTGTTATTCTTGTCAACAGAATAACAAGTCCACTTAAAAAAAAACGTTGTTAGGTTAATATTATACCTCTAACAGTGTTTTCATTAAATCCCCAACTGAGTCTTAGTCAAGTTAATACTAAACCTCTGATGAAAACTCATTTGTAATCCTCTGTGGGGGTACAAATTCCACTTGTCATTCTCATTTATAGATTGGCAGGTCCACAAGAACTATCCTACTCCTGTCAAGTTAACATCACACCTCTGACAATAATCTTGAATTCCTGGAATGGAATTTTTCCAACTTTGACTTGCTAAGTTAATTATGTAAATCACCTAGAGAGGGGTGAATAGGTGATGGCTAATCTAGTGGTCACTAAATGCGAAATTAAAAACTTATTAAACTAAACACCAAGTTTAACACAAGAGTGTAGCCGAATTTTCCGTGAAGGGCTCTGGACTAACTCCTCAAGATTCCTCTAAATAAGAGTTGGGGTGCCGCTTTGGCTCTCTTGGTTGAAAACTAGTGTTAGCAAACAATCCCAAGCATATATCAATATGAGTACAAATGAATATCAAGCATATAAAGATAAACACAATAATAAGCATGCAAGATATAAAGACAAAGAGATAGAGAGAGCAATCGCAAACACGGGAGATTTGTTTCCAGGTTCGAGCACACTTGCTCTACATCTCCGCCTTCAATACTATGAAGGATTTTCACTAGAATCGATCCCACCGGATCACTCGGTGCCGCAACACCTACAAGGCGAGTTCACACTTAAACTCCTTGGACTCTCTAGTCCCGTACACACCGCGAGCCCACAAGCTCGCCGAGCCGCACCTCAAACACCGAGTCTACACACGAACTCGAAACAACGCGAACACACTCGTCCGCCTCCTCAAAGCAAAGAAGAACTTTGGTGATCACAACTCTTGATCACCTAAAATCCTCTCACAATAAAATCCCTATAGGTAGATATAGCAATGGATGGCTCAAGTGTTGTGTGAGAAAACAAGGATTGAAATGGTAGAGGAAAACTCAAGAAATCACTTTTAAAACACTCTTGATAAAACTCCCCTTTTGATTGGAAATATTTGCTCTCAAATAAGCGGAGGAGAAAAGCTCTAATAGAGTCGAAAAAAATAGGTGTAAAAAACTCTCCCAAAATCTTGTAGAAAACAGCCCCCAAATGCCCCAATTTATAGGGCTAGAAAAAACTAGCCGTTGGGAGCCAGGTTGGCCTGTCGGTCGACCGCCGGTCGACCGCCAACGGTCAGAAATTTGACCATTGGGGCATCGGTCGACCGGGCCGGTCGACCGAGACCCTGAAACAGAGAGCAGATCTCTCTGCCGGTCGACCGGCCCGGTCGACCGGGGCTTTCCAGAGAGCAGAAGCTCTCTGCGGTCGACCGGGTCGGTCGATCGGCCCTCCAGCAAAGGCTGGCGTGCACGTTGTGCACGTCGGTCGACCGTCCCGGTCGACCGACTTCAAGCTCGGTCGACCGGGACGGTCGACGGCAGAAGCCAGACCAGACAATTTTCAGGGATTAAAAAGTTGACTTTTTGGCTAAAATAAAATCCCATAAATCGCGAAAAATCTACAAAAATAGTTTTAACATTATACTTTGATAATCGAACATGCTTGAGCAAAATCAAGACATGTTACAAACAATTTGAACTATTTTTGTAACTTAGAAATTTTGGCTAAAAACGAAAACTGTATTTTTTCAAAATTGGTTTTTCCAAAACTTATTTTTCCAAACTACTTCAAATACAAAAAGAAGATATTTAAACTCTTTTAAAGCATAGTGTGTATGGATATGATCCACTACACATACATGGTGAAATATCTATGTTTTTGATATTTAAGCACTAAACATGGTTTGGTTAAAGACATGTATACAAAAAATTCCAAAAACCAAAACAGTATTTTTCCAAAATGAAAAGTTTTTTCTAAAATGAAAATTCTTTTATGAAAACTCAACTAAATCAAGAGTGTGTGTGTATAAGATATATTTGAGTAATCCACCAACTATTCTATCCTTTACATTTTATCTAAAAATAAAATCTTATAAAAACAAACCTAGACACAAGTCTTCATGAAGTCTTCACTTGAAGTCTTCTCATCTTCTTGACTTGGTCCACACACGATCCAAAGAGTTAGACTCCACTTGAGTACTTGATATGGTCTTGAAGCATAGGCTCGTGAATCAAACCGTGCTAGCTCCAAAACTTGACATTAAATTCTTTGTTGAAGCTACACACCTACTAAGATCTTGATCATGAATCTGTCACTAATTAAACACAAGATTATTAGTACTATAACTACATGAGTTGATCATCATCAAAACTAGAGTGATAGGCGTTTGGGCCAACAATCTCCCCCTTTTTTATGATGACAAAACACATGAAGTTATATATGCATGGATTAAAGTAAAGCTTCAAAGAAGCTCCCCCTTAACTCATGCATAACAAATAAACAAATAAATATGCAATGAAAGCTCATAAACATGTATGCAAATATATGGAGATAACCATGCCAATCAAGCATAAAAACAAATCAAATCCTTTTTCTCCTATTTGCAAAGCAAAACATATATGCATAAACATAAATTCTTCTCCCCCTTTATGAATAAAGTAAGGAAAACATGCATATATACAAATAATTCTCAAATACTTCTCCCCCTTTTGTCAATCATCAACAAAGGGGTTAAAGTAAAAAAAAAAATAAATCAACCAATAAAAGGTATATGCGATATACATTCATGAAGAGGAAGACACTAAGTTAACTTTCATACATATATACATTACATGAAAGAGAGATGACAAGCCCTAATTCACATAACGCATAATATGCAATGCATAAGAGGAGATGTGAAGCTCCCCCTACACACGTGCATCACATAAAGAAGAGTTGTCAAGCTCCTCAATATATGATACACTCATCATGAATCTATATGTAGAAAAGATGTTAAGCTCTCCTTGCATATGGGCAATACAAATCAAAACATTTTTATTATTTCTTATTAAAACAAAATTTTAAAGTTTCTCAACAAAACAAATTTTGAGATATCTTAGAAAAATATTTTAAGATATCAATGAAACACAATTTTAATGGTACCATTTGTAAACAATCAAATTTTAAGATACCAATTGTAAATAATCATTACAAATTTTGAATTTTGATATCAATTTTAAAATAATGCATAAGCTTATTAAAATATCAATTGAAAAATCAATTGAAAATAAGATTTGAATTAAGCTTAGCATAAACAACCTTTGTGCTTTAAATATGTAAAACAATTTTAACTCAAGCACAAATAAATCATATATATGTATGAAAAAGAAAATATCAATAGAAATTGATATTATTTGAAATGAAGCATACATATATAGGAAACAAAATATGAGTATTACAAAAATATCAATTGAGATACCAATTGAAAATAACAATGTAAATCATGTATATAACTCATAAGCTACCAAATTGAAGAATAAATAACTAGTTAAATTAATTTTGAAAAACTAATTAAAGATCCTTCAAAAACATGAAACCAAATCATATGAATCCATGAAGCATACTAAATACATAAAGGTTGACACTCAAGGTCTATAAAGCTCAAAAATAATCATGAAACGAAGTCATGAATAAACAAATGAAGTGTGAGTGTACAAGAATCATGTAATTAGCATTTTTCATGAAAATAGTCAATAAAGCTCAAAACATGAATATCATTTTATTAAACAAATCATGAAAATTCATTTTTCATATAAAGATGAAGATCATAAAAATTCATTTTTCATTTTAAAAACAGATTTCCAGGTATATGTATATTTTATCCAAAGCTAACAATATGCATACATATCCCAAATATAAAAAGAGTCTATTAATAGTATTTGCATGAAGGCAAGAGACTCACGGGTATACATGTATATTTATTAGATTTGGATAAAAATTGCATATACATGAAGTAAAACATGAAAATAGGCAAAACATGTATAAATGAGAGAATCATCAAAACTAGTCTATACATGTGCATATAGTGAGTACAAATGAACAATGAAGTGCAAACATATATGAATCAATTTGTTACTCACTATTTGTACACGTATAAATACAAGTTTTGACAAATATTACATCTAATCATATATTTACCACAAGAAGCACAAAAACACATAAAACATGAACATGCTAAAAAATATTATGTATGAAAGAGCATGTAAATAAAGTAGGAGTTTTAGAGATAGTTACCAAATCAAAGAACTATGCTCCAAATCTCCAAAACATGGTGGTCATCCCACCAAACCTCCTTGATAGCGCTGCATCAAATATGTGTCCATCAAATCCATACATCCACTACCAAGGCACCATCTCTCTCACGTTTTGTGAGAGCCCTCACCTACATCAAAAACACAAGGTGGGAATTTTGGTACCCATTTTCTTTTGGGTCCTTGGGGGTTAGCTTTATAAGGAACCCAAACATTTTTGTTATTAGCAAAATTTAAAGAATTAATCTTATCATAACAAAATTTTGTTAAATGGCCTTTGCGGCTACAATGTGTACATTTGTACACCTTAGGATGCATATGAATGTGAGTGTGGTCATGACATGCAACATGAGCATATGCATGATGTGGATGATGTGCATGAACATGTGGAACTTATTTCTTTAAAAATAAGGTTTCCAATCTCTTATGGTTAAATGCACATGTGCTCAAAATTGAGCTCAAACAATTTATTTTATTTTCAAAAATTTCATCTCATTAGTAGTGGCATGTAAAGCATGATGAGAATGAGAATCATTTTTCTTATTCTTTTTAGAAACTTTTTCTTTTCTTTTTCAACCATTTTTCTTTTTAAAGAAGTGTTTTCATTTAAAGCAACTTCTTTTGTTTTTCCACCAAAACAATTTTATTTTTCAAAGAAGTGTTTCCTTCACAAAGATCACTCAATTTAGAAAGCAAGGAAACATTCTCATTTTTCAAATTTTCATTTTCTTTTTCAAAGCATGCAATTTTATTTTTAAAAGTCTCATTTTCTTTTAAAACATTTTCAAATTTTTCTTTCAAAGAATCTTTTTCTTTTAACATGCAATCAAATTTATTTTTCATTTTTATTATCTTTCCTAAGAATGTCATATTTTTCAAGAAATTGTTGACAAAAAGATGTAAGTTCATCATAGGACATATCAACATCTTCATCTACCTCGAATTCGGTAGTTACCTCAAGGGAGTTATCCCCTTGGACCATGTAGCACACGTTGGAAGCGTCACTTCCAACATCTGAGTCGCTCCCCGCATAGTATTGTTCTTTTTAGCCAAGGGAGAGAATTGTGTTCCATATTACAAAAGCCGAGTCAAGATTAGCAACCCTAGATAAATAAACATCATTTAGGATAGATCTTAAAGCATGTAGGGCTTTTGCATTAGCCTCAATATTATTGCCATTTAAAAATATGAATCTTTAGTAGTGGCAAAATAAACATGAATGCCTAGGGCGTTGAGGTATAAGGACATCTTAACCTTCTAAGTTTGGATGTCAAGAATATCAAAAGTGGGAGATGTCACGAAGTCCATGGTCTGTGTAAACAAATATTGTGATTAGCCTAAAATGAGGATCTTTAACTCTAGGTTGTAAGACCCAAATCAAGAGCACTTGCCTCTGATACTAATTGTAAATCACCTAGAGGGGGGGAATAGGTGATAGCTAATCTAATGGTTACTAAATGCGGAATTAAAAACTTATTAAACTAAACACCAAGTTTAACACAAGAGTGTAGCCGGATTTCCCGTGAAGGGCTCTAGACTAACTCCTCAAGATTCCTCTAAATAAGAGTTGAGGTGCCGCGTTGGCTCTCTTGGTTGAAAACTAGTGTTAGCAAACAATCCCCAAGCATATCTCAATATGAGCACAGATGAATATCAAGCATATAAAGATAAACACAATAATAAGCATGCAAGATATAAAGACAAAGAGATAGAGAGAGTAATCGCAAACACGGGAGATTTGTTTCAAGGTTCGAGCACACTTGCACTACATCCCCGCCTTCAACACTATGAAGGATTTCCACTAGAATCGATCCCACCGGATCACTCGATGCCGCAACACCTACAAGGCGAGTTCACACTTGAACTCCTTGGACTCTCTAGTCCCGTACACACCGCAAGCCCACAAGCTCGCTGAGGCCACACCTCAAAACACGAGTCCACACACGAACTCGAAACAACCGCGAACACACTCGTCCGCCTCCTCAAAGCAAAGAAGAACTTTGGTGATCACAACTCTTGATCACCTAAATCCTCTCACAATAAATTCCCTATAGGTAGATATAGCAATGGATGGCTCAAGTGTTGTGTGAGAAAACAAGGATTGAGATGGTGGAGGAAAACTCAAGAAATCACTTTTAAAACACTCTGATAAAACTCCCCTTTTGATTGGAAATATTTGCTCTCTAATAAGCGGAGAAAAGCTCTTAATAGAGTTGAAAAAAACTAGTGTAAAAACTCTACCAAAATCTTGTAGAAAACAGCCCCCAAATGCCCCAATTTATAGGGTTAGAAAAACTAGCCGTTGGGAGCCAGGTTGGCCTGTCGGTCGACCTCCCGGTCGACTGCCAACGGTCAGAAATCTGACCGTTGGGGCATCGGTCGACCAGCTGGTCGACCAGACCCTGGAACAGAGAGCAAATCTCTCTGTCGGTCGACCAGCCCGGTCGACCGGGGCTTTCCAGAGAGCAGAAGCTCTCTACGGTCGACCGGGTCGGTGGACCGGCCCTCCAGCAAAGGCTGGCATGCACGTCTGTGCACGTCGGTCGACCGACTTTAAGCTCAGTTGACCGGTCCGGTCGACCGGCAGAAGCCAGACCAGACAATTTTCAGGGATTAAAAAGTTGACTTTTTGGCTAAAATAAAATCCCATAAAATCGCGAAAAATCTACAAAAATAGTTTTAACATTATACTTTGATAATCGAACATGCTTGAGCAAAATCAAGACATGTTACAAACAATTTGAACTATTTTTGTAACTTAGAAATTTTGGCTAAAAACGAAAACTGTATTTTTCAAATTGGTTTTTCCAAAACTTATTTTTCCAAACTACTTCAAATACAAAAATAAGATATTTAAACTCTTTTAAAGCATAGTGTGTATGGATATGATCCACTACACATACATGGTGAAATATCTATGTTTTTAATATTTAAGCACTAAACATGGTTTTGGTTAAAGACATGTATACAAAAAATTCCAAAAATCAAAACAGTATTTTTCCAAAATGAAAAGTTTTTTCTAAAATGAAAATTCTTTTATGAAAACTCAACTAAATCAAGAGTGTGTGTGTATAAGATATACTTAAGCAATCCACCAACTATTCTATCCTTTACATTTTATCTAAAAACAAAATCTTATAAAACAAACTAGACACAAGTCTTCATGAAGTCTTCACTTGAAGTCTTCTCATCTTCTTGACTTGGTATACATACGATCCAAAGAGCTAGACTCCACTTGAGTACTTGAAATGGTCTTGATGCATAGGCTCGTGAATCAACCGTGCTAGCTCCAAAACTTGACATTAAATCCTTTGTTGAAGCTACACACCTACTAAGATCTTGATCATGAATATGTCACTAATTAAAAACAAGATCATTAGTACTATAACTACATGAGTTGATCATCATCAAAACTAGAGTGATAGGCCTTTGGGCCAACAAATTATTGCATTTCTATCAAGTCAAGAGTCCCTACTTCCATGTGTCTGATTTTAAAAAAAAACAGAGAGAAATTCAAGACATATAAGAAGATAAGAAAAAGTATCACTTTTATTTTCAAACATATGAAAGTTGTACAAGACGCTCTCTTATACAATAAGATTGAGTGTTACAATAAAGGAGTACAAAGAAGTCCCTCTCTCTCAATAAAAGGTTGCACTCGCTCCTTGATGCATTTCCACCACTCCAAAGACAAGATGTTTAGAAGAGCGTCGAAGAAGGGCTGAGCACTGTTAAGATGATCGGATGCTGATTATGATTGGTCTTTAATGTTACATATTTAGTATCATATTTCCATACTTATTCTAGAATAAAAGCCTGCATTGTCCTAATTAATTGTTTAATTTATTTGCAGGCCCAATCTTTAAGGAGATGAACAGAAATGAGCCCAAAGCCCACAAAATTCTGAACTAAATCAAAATTAATTCGCACCAAGTAAATCAGGGTAAAATCAAGAGGTGGAAAACTGGTTGAGAAGAATCCTCTCAGAATCGATCGGTTAAAGCCAAGAATCCAAGGCCATTTCGTCAGAATCTGGGACTCAAACTGACAAACCAACTCCAGATAAAGTCAGAGGGCGAAACCAAGCTGACCCACCAACAGGGTGTGGCCACCTGGCCACACCCTGGCCGCGGAAACGCGGCAAAAGCCGCGTTTCCGCGGCAATCTTGGGGAGTTAGGGGGAGCATTTGCTCCCCCGATCTCCTCGGGATCCTGGTTGTTGTTGGTTTTTGGCCTATAAAAGGCCATTCTTTGTGCTGAAACGGGACGCCAATGCAGAGTTAGGATTTTAGACTAGTTTTCCATTCTTAGTTTAGGTTTCTCTTTTCTTTTTATGTAAATTGTATGTAAGCTTAGGTTAGAAGATGATTCATGTAAGTAAGAGAGAGAGGCATATGTTGAGAGTGACACCGATGTACCCTCCTCCTTTCTTTCATTGTTTCAAGCAATAAAGGTAAACTTTTGTTTATGTTCGTATCTTTACTTTCCTTTTCTTTTGCTTTCGTCTTCCTCTTCTACTTTACCTCGTTTGTTTTTGTTGAGTTTACAAGTGAATTCCAAAGCACAAGTATACCGATGTTATGTGAGTGCCAACGATAGTGCTTGAAGACGTTCTCCTCCTCACACGTATCACTTCATGCTTGTGCTAGACTTGATGATATAATGCGAACGGGGACTGAGCTCGGGCTTATGATCTATGCGTTGAATGCCTCCGAAGCAAAGGTAGAACATGCACAGGTTTCCAAGTAAGTCAACAATCAAACTAGGTAGGTAATTCTTAATCTTCTTCACTTTTCTTTCTTTCTTTTCTTTTATTTCTTTAGCATAGATCACCACCTCTTCCAAATCATTCTCTTTCGACTCACTTGTACATAGTCGCTTTCTTTCGCCGTTTTCTGATTTTCCACCTTCTTCATCTCTCACTTTCTTCTTAACTTTAACTATTAACTCTTTTTCTTTTTCTTAACTTTAAAACAGAGAAGAACTATCGTTTTGGTTTCTTAACGATTTCAATACAAAAACGTAAACGCTTCTATCGCAAAACCCTCCTTGTGGATCACGACCCGCATAGCCACTTGCTATCGCGAAAGAATTGAGCACTTGCACATCCTAATCTTAAGTTCTATAATTCCGTATTTTTTGTGCAGGTTTGCCTCAATCAAATTTTGGCGCCGTTGCCGGGGAGGGTAACGTTTTTATTGAAATCTGAATTTTTATTGAAAAATTTTTAGAACTAAAACGAATTTTCTTCTCTGTTGCAGGTTATAGGGCAAGCAAAGCAGGAAACCAAAATTGCAGTAACGTACAAGTGGCCTTGGGCCTCTGCTCTAGAAAGCAGAGACCACGTGCCCTCTGATTTGCTGCATTTCCACGGCAAAAGCCGCGGATCCGCGGCAAGGAAGAGTTGACTACTAAAAGGTTTTTGCAGGGCTGCTTGGTTTGCAAAAATTCTAGTTTGCTGCAACTTTATATCTTATATGCCAACATCTTGCTAATAATCAACAGTAAAACGTTTGTTGCAAAAGTTAAAAATTGATTAGACGTTTGCATTTTAGGCACGTGTCTTTTCAATTCATTTCTTTTTACTGTTGAAGAGTGATGGAGCAAGGTACGTTTGCATTGCATGTAGAATAAGAATCATCTCTTGCTTGATTTTCATGCTTTGAGTGAATCTTATTTACATATCTTGTACACTTGCACAAACCAATCTTAAGGGCACTAACCCATAACAAGATAAGGTGGGGATTTAATCACCCTTCCTTAGCCCAAAAATCAGATTCTAAGCACTCACTAACCCAAGCCTAACTAAAAAAAAGAGTAAACGTTGGCCCTAGGGACATCTTGGACTCAATTAGGAGATTATCCTAAGGGGAAAGGTGTTGGATTTGACTCTTGTCAAATCAGTGTCTAGGAAAGGGATTGAGGGCCGAAAGCCCGAAGGTTGGTGGTTATTTAATTAAGGAACGTCTTTGACGGAAAACCTCCCACCAACCTTGCCCTGACCTGCCTGATTAGCTTGTGGTCAAAGTCTGCATTAGACCTCCCGTGGACAGTCTAATCAGTTAGGAGTCGTCTAGGTCATAGGTCTACCCTAACTTAGTTAGAATTTTTTCCTTTTATTTGTTTGCTAATTTGTTTGTTTTTCTTTGTTTGTATTCTATTGTGTGATATGGCTTATAATAATAATTTTTCCAACTTTAATAATAATCCATATTACACATCAAACTCTTTTTCGGATATTACCAACCCGGCATATTATGACTTTAACCAACCTAGTGTACGGATTGGTCTTATCCGAATCAATATAACCCATGTCCCCCATCGTATGACTATAATTTCCATAACGATTTCAACTCTTCACAGAGTCAGTGGGGATTCACCTCCCCCGAGCATAATTATCAACCAACTTGTCCTCCTTCTCCACCTAGTCCACAATATTTCAAGATTCATACTCAGTTTCACCTGTCCAAAATAGGAAACCATCAATTTTGGAAATGAGTATGCGTGAGTCCAAACACAAATCCCAAAATCTGATGGACTCACAATTTCACTACCACTTCCAAGACAATTCTTCATCTTTTCATCAAAACAATGAACCTATCAACTATGAAAGATGCTTGAAGCCATGACTCAGGCTCAAAACACTCGTAATCGTGACATAGATATGATGGTCGAATCTCTACATTCTCACCGTTGGACCAGTTCTGATGTCACTAATCATTCTGTTAGAGCCGAAGAGTCATGTAGTTTTGGAAATCAAGATTCCATTTCAGAACAACCATTTGAACTTGCCCAAACTCCAAATTTTGAAAAAGATATTGACAGTTTAGCAAGTTATCCTTTTCCTGAAATAGAACTTGAAAATGAATATGATCCTGAACCCCAACTGAGTGATTCAATTCTACTTCCTGATTCGATTATGACTCCGGTATCTTCACCTGATTTCGATCTTTTCCCCGAGTCAACGTTGGATCCTATGCCTATTCATCATGAAATTGAATCCCCCATCTTTGAAGATCATATTGAACTTGACCAATTATACAATTTTGAAAATCCTATTGACAAATTGGCAAGTTCTCAATTTTTTGATATTGAACTCAATGAGATATGTGACCTAGATTCTCAAATCTGTGATCCAGTTCAACTTTCTGAATCAATATTGACTCCTGTTTTGTTACCAAACTTGAGTAATATTTTAGAGTCAGTTTTGATTCCTCCACCTATCATTCCTGAACTGGAATCACCCATATTAGGTCACATCCCATTGTTAGAAAATACATGTGGACTTGAGTTTCAACTTCTTGACTTGGACCCGCTTCTTGAACCAATTTCGACTCCTGAACCTTTAATTGACTTAAGTCACCTTCCTGAGTCGGTATTAGTTCATGTCCTTCCTGAGTCCAAGTCAACCGTTCTATCATTTCATACTCCATTCTGGGACCAGGTGGTTGACAAATTTGACTCCGAAATTAGTTATGGAATATGAAAATTAGATGGGGTTAAATATTTAATAAAGATCCTTTATGGATACATCTTTTAATGGGTTATATTAGAGAAATTGTTGGTGGGTTCCTCCGAACCCAAAGAAAAGTCGATTGGGCCGCATTTCGTGGACCAATCAGACCACCACCGGAACCACCATCATAAGGTAACATTTTCCTTCCCTTTCGTCTTTTTCATGCATCTATGCATTAATTCATACATTGAGGACAATGCATGAGATAGGTGTGGGGGAGGGTCTTACATAACTTTTCTTTTTGTTTTAAAAAAAATTAACATTTTTCTTTACTTTTAAAAAACTTTTTGAAAATGGAAACAATATTTTGACATATTTTTTGTAAGAAATTAAGTTAATTTTAAGGAATAGGAAAATCTAAATTAGGATTTCTTATACTTGGTCAAAATAAGATTATTTGTTTGATTTTTAGGGTTAGGAAGAAAATTGTCCAAGTAGTTTAGTCTTGATCTTTACCTTGATGAAATATGCACACTTCATACACTTACACACTTAGGGTTCAAAAACAAAGATTCTTATGCCTTATAAAAAATATATATATATAAAAAAATAAACAAATCTAATTATTGATTAGCTAGGTGCTTTGGCCTAAGCAAGCCTTAGTATTTACGCGAAAGATAATTAGATAAGTTTGAAAAAAAAAAGATAAACAAATCTAATTATTGATTAGCTAGGTGCTTTGGCCTAAGCAAGCCTTAGTATTTATGCGAAAGATTATTAGAAAGTTTAAGAAAACAATATATAAAATCCTTTGATTAAGCTGGGTATTTGTGCCTAATAAAGCATAAGTATTCACGCCTAAAGGAGGTCCATATAATAAAATCCTTAGTTTTGTGGCCTTATTTGCTCGAGTTTTAAGTCCTTGGGGTTTTTTTTTCACCCGGTGCCCTAAGACCGTCTGGTTGGGAGTCATCGATTAAAGGCTCGTTACATGGGCAGATTAGAAAGCCTAATAGAACTAAGGAATAATACCACCAAAATATATATATATAAATAAATAAGGCATAAGAGTTAGAATTAATGAATCCTGAGTCAAAATTTTCACAGTCACAAGGTGCATATGACTTAGGGTAAAGTAATAGACTAGATGAGAAGTACAATTTGACTCCTTACTTTGATTGATAATAAATTTTTGAATAGAGACTAAGTTTGGGAATGAAAAATTCAGTTTTCCTATAACTTATAGATTGCTTAGATCTTACAATTATATTTCAAATATCTTTCTCTTTCAAAATACTTTTCGAAATTACTAACTCTTTGTTTTCTTTCTTTATGGATTTTGTGGGTGCAATCCGCTGAAAACCCTCACGAGATAAAACTCGTCCTCTAGGGGAAACCTAGAGGTTTAACGGCTTGTTGCACATGCTCAGTGCAATCGCGTGACCTACGAAGTGGTCTAATAATCCTTAGTATAGTTTAGTGTTTTGCTCGAGGACGAGCAAAAGATAGGTATGGGGGTGTGATTGGTCGCTAATGTTGCATATTTAGTATCATATTTCCATACTTATTCTAGAATAAAAGCCTGCATTGTCCTAATTAATTGTTTAATTTATTTGCAGGCCCAATCTTTAAGGAGATGAACAGAAATGAGCCCAAAGCCCACCAAAATTCTGAACTAAATCAGAATTAATTCGCGCCAAGTAAATCAGGGCAAAATCAAGAGGTGGAAAACCGGTTGAGAAGAATCCTCTCAGAATCGATCGGTTAAAGCCAAGAATCCAAGGCCATTTCGTCAGAATCCGGGACTCAAACTGACAAACCAACTCCAGATAAAGTCAGAGGGCGAAACCAAGCTGACCCACCAACAGGGTGTGGCCACCTGGCCACACCCTGGCCGCGAAAACGCGGCAAAAGCCGCGTTTCCGCGGCAATCTTGGGGAGTTAGGGGGAGCGTTTGCTCCCCCGATCTCCTCGGGATCCTGGTTGTTGGGTTTTGGCCTATAAAATGCCATTCTTTGTGCTGAAACGGGACGCCAATACAGAGTTAGGATTTTAGACTAGTTTTTCATTTCTTAGTTTAGGTTTCTCTTTTCTTTTTATGTAAATTGTATGTAAGCTTAGGTTAGAAGATGATTCATGTAAGTACGATAGAGGCATATGTTGAGAGTGACACCGATGTACCCTCCTCCTATCTTTCATTGTTTCAAGCAATAAAGGTAAACTTTTGTTTATGTTCGTATCTTTACTTTCCTTTTCTTTTGTGTACGCGCCGGAAAAAAGAGAAAGAGGTCTTTACTGTAAAATTTTCCTGAATCAGATGAAAAAATTACAACAAAACTGCTTTTTCCTTCCAGTTACAAGGGAGGGAGGATGTTGAGTCTTGAATCCTCCCTTTGTTTAAGGCTGGGTTCTTCGTGTGGCGGTGGAGAGTGAATCTTGTTCTCCGTTGACCGGATGACCGTCAGGATCGTCAGGGAATCTTCTCTTTGGCTGGTAGAGGGAGTAGCACAGCTCTGTCTACCAAAACTCTCAAAGAGAAGGTAGGCAAAGAGCAACTTGTACGCAGCAAGCTTGACGAAGAGTTGAGCTCTCTCCTGTCTCGGTCTGTCTCTCTCTGTGATCTTCTGATCCTCTTGATGCCAGATGCCTTTCCGATCGCCCTTGTGTCTATCCCCTCTCTTCTCTTATTGCCCGACCTCATAGCAAACGAGGCTATTTATAGAGGTCCTAGGGGGTGAACGTGCCCCCTAAAAATGCTCCACGATGAGGGGCCAACTTCCCCACTTCCCCGCTATGTGGGCGGTGACTGGCCCAATAACCAGGGCGGTTATAACTGAGGCGCGGGTCTGGACCCTCGCGTCTTGATACTGAAACGCGGGTGTCGAGCCTACGCGCCTTGATGCTGAGACGCGGGTGTCGAGCCCACGTGCCTTGAGGTTGAGACGCGGGTGTCGAGCCCACGCGCCTTGAGGTTGAGACGCGGGTGTCGAGCCCACGCGCCTTGATGTTGAGACGCGGGTGTCGAGCCCACGCGCCTTGATGTTGAGACGCGGGTGTCGAACCCTCGCGTCTAGAACTTGAGACTCTGCTTTTTAATGGCTTGTCTTTAGTGATTTTTAGACAGCCTACAGAACCCCCTCCAAAGTTTTCGATATTCCGCAGTTAACTGGGACGGATTTCGAAATACTTTGGACTCTAGCTGAATTCACCTTTATGACTGGACTGTTAATGCTCCGGGTTTGATCTTATCTGGAGTTGGTCTTCGTGAGTGTACTGTTGAACTCTTTAAAGCCATCAGAGTTGATCGAGTTGAGTGTTTAGATACACAGTCTAAACCTCCCCGATTGCTTTTAGTCTGTCATGGGTGCACTTTAAGCCAGGAGTGAACAGTCGTCTGCTTGTGCCAGTGTACTGTTGAACTGATTTGCAGAAGCAAGGACTGAACGCCAGTTCTTTTTGAAGAGCAGAGATAGTGCTGCTTTAAAGACGCGACTTTCATAGGGTGCGTCTTTTGTAAATGGAAACGCGACTGATATTCCATAAAGCAGACGCGATGTTCAGCCGAGCTGGAAAGACGCGAACTTCTAGAGAGACGCGACTTTTTGAATGCATTTATGGCGGTGATGACGGGGCATGTCCATCGAAGAGACGCGACCGTCGGGTGCGAATCCGTGCCATGTCATGATTGCACTGCCAGTTGGCCTGGGGAACCGACGGGATTTCACCTTTTGGCACGCGGATTTCCCGGTTCATTAAATGATCTATTCCACGTGTCAAGCGATGACTCGCTACAGAGTCATGGCGCATGATCTTCGCGAATCATCAAAATGATTTCTTTCACGCGTCAAGCGATGACTCGCTGCAGAACTAATCGAGCCACGCGTCGCGTATCTTCGCGAATCCTTGTGCCTATAAATGGCAACAGTCAGAGAGATACCTCTTCTTCTCCGAGCGCATTTGTTTAGAGTTTTTAAGAAAAAGAGTTCTTCTTTCTCTGTTCATCTCCATTACTGGATTCTTAATCACCAATAGCACCCAAGATCAAGCCAACCGCATCCTCTTCAAGAGCGACCGTCACCGAGGCCCAGAGGGGCGGTTCCTCCGCGCAGGCAGTCCCTTTCCCAGGTATAACACCGTTTAGGCTTGGACTTCACCATTACTGGAAGCTCATGGAACTCCAAAAAGATATCTTTGGAGGAGAACCATTAACACAGAACCGTTAACACAGAAAACAAACCGTGTTTGATTCTCAGACGCGGTCTTTGAGTTGATAACCAAGGCGCGGGTTTGATGACCCGGTGCCAGCGAGTCCTGCATTTTGGATTCTTCACTTAGAATATTTCTAATTGTGAAGGGTTCGGACGCGGACTTGAAGATTTTCATCAGGTGCAGGTTTTTGATGAATCTTGCACCTGAGCCCAAGTACTTAGAGATTTTTCATAAGTCTTGGTTTGCAAAACGCGGATTTGATCCCGCGGGTCTCACGCCTGGGTGCGTATTTGCAGGTCTGGACGCGGATTTGATAATTCCTGCGTCCAGTATTTCTTCTGCGTCTGGACGCAGATTCGCAGGTCTGGACGCGGATTTGATAATTCCTGCGTCCAGTATCTCTTCTGCGTCTGGACTATAGACACTTAGCATTTTTTTTTTGCTAAGGTGTCTGATTAAGTGTCTTTTTCTTTTGCAGTACCACACCCTTCTGCCCCACTCGCCAAGAAGCGCCACTTTGGACATGTAGGTGGTGCTGACCGTGATCTGGCCTTTGTGCTACGAAGGACAGTACCTGTGACTGCTGACAAGTCACAGGAGCGCCAGAAAAGGCTCTCCAATGTTGATATGACAACCCTTCGGGTGCTTATGACCGATGCAGCATTCACAACGGATGATCGCGTCAAGCTAGAGAAGCCCGCCTTTTTCTTCGGGGATCATATCGGCGATGGCAGCTATTCCATGTATGATGGAAATTATAGATGGCTCCGTCAGATAGGGATAGAAGATTCTTTCTTCCAGACATGGAGAGGATGTTCCCGCTGTCTTATCTCCAGCACATGTCCGTCCCTCGGAAGATGAAATGGGACGTTTCCCGATATGTCCCTGAGATTATCCTCGGTGACTTGGGCTCCCATAAGGTATACCGTCATGATGGTCATGATAGGGCAGTTCTCGGCCTGTTCCCCGGGTCACGCAAGTCTGAGCTCCCAGTTGGAGAGATACCAAAACTCGGCACTACCTTCCTCAACGCATTTATGAAAGCGGAGGGTGATTTTCCTGTTGAGTTTCGTGCGCCCGGGTGGGTTCATTCCACCGAGAAGTATTGGTGGTGCAGGATGGTGAGCTTCGTCCTTGCCGATCTTGGAGATCTGCTAGATCATGTGGGACTGTACCCAGCAGTCAGAGCCGTGCAGTATGGCATCCCGCCGAGTTCTCAGAACTTCTTCGGGGTCCTGGAGCGTTACAATTCTTTGACGGGGACATTCTTCACCCCGGTCGGAGAGATGGGCCTTGCACTGCACGAGTTGCATGAGGTCTCGGGGCTGACAACAGGGGATTCTCCCTATGAGGAATATATCCCAACCACTGAGGAGCTCAACCTTATGAAGAAAGGGTCTCCTCAAATGTACGAGACTTATTGGGAAGTGCTATGTCACTTTCATATTTACGGCCAGATAACCACTTGGAGGTCGGGAGGAATCAAGCAGCTGTCTTGGGCCAGTTACTTGTTCAACAATATCAATAGAAGACCATCCAATAACCCGACTGGCTCCCAGCTCCGACAAGGAAATTGACGACAGGATCGCCCAGGCTCCTGAAGGCTTCTACACCACGATTTCGAACGAGGACGGTTTCGAACCTGACATGGTCTTCGAAAGCTTTCACCATCAAGCTCGGACCCCTATCTCCGATCGAGCATTGTTGGCGGGCTTCTTAATGCTGTGGCTGAAGCGTTGTGTGGTGCCCACGCTGCCACATGAAGTCATTGTTGCCGATGTAGTGTACCCGGCGATGCTCCTGGCCCATGGCAGTCCCATAGCCCTTCTTCCGGCCGTGGCGGCTGGCATTCAGAGCGGGTTATGGGCGTTAACCCAGGCTTTCTGCGAGCCAGGAAGGCTGTCAACTCCCATGGCCAACCGATCCTTGACTCAGAGGGGAAGCCAACGGTGAAGCGCCCCAACCCACAGATCGAGCTGCCTTACACGCACCTCATGGCTTGGTACGTGATGCACTGCCCTTCCCTGATGACGCCGGTGCCTTGGAGTGAGGGTTTCGCCCTTTTGTACAGCGGTTGGAGGGTTCGGACTGGCGTAATACTTATATGTATTTCGTCCGAAAGTGCATTTCAGATGCTTCGAACTACCAGCTCAATCGCTGCTTCCCCGAGATCCCTGGTGCATCTTTCGGAGATCTATTTACTGATTTCGCGGGCCCAGATGACTTTACGAGGTTGTCCACGGGGGTCTTCTGGTGGTTGATCAACATTCGGCCCGGATATGTGCTTTTTCGGCAAGGGACTTCATGCACAATCGAGCCGTACATGCCGAATCGTTTCGCCCGCCAGTTCGGCTACGATCAACTCTACGTCGGCAATCCCAATGCTCGACTCGCCTTCGAAGGGAACTTGTTCGAAGGTGCTCGGGCTTGGTACTACAGTGTGGCCGGAGGACGGAAGTAACTTTCCGTCTACCTATCGAGGGGTCAAAGTGTTGTATGAGCTTCAGCTTCTGCTCCTGGTACTTCCAAGTCAACCAGACACCATACTTTGTTCCGGAGTATTCATGCATTGAGAGTATCAATGCAAATCTCGAAGCAAGGTCGGAGTCCGGTAAACGCTCGCGAGGCGTCGAGTAGTACCTGAAGGCTCTGAAGGAGGTCGGGAGAAGGTCAAGGGAGGAGCCGCGAGCAATAAGGGCAGAGCCGCGAGCAACAAGGGCGGAGCCACGACCAACCAGGGCTCGACAGGCGGTGAGCAAGCGTCGTTAAGGTTCTACTTTCACTGCTGAGCCTGCCCCAAAGAAGGTCCGGAGAGACTTGACGGCTGCAGTTTCTCGATCCGCGGACATCCCTTCTAGTGTTGGGGAGCCGAGGGAGGAAGAGGTGGACAAGGATGACACTCCCTTAGTCCATGCCCGCAGGTTACACCGCAGGAGCCTCAGGATTGCAGAGGAAGGGGAGCCTGCTGACAGACCCACCGCCACTGACGAGACCGAGCAGTTCGAGGTCGATATAATGATCGGAGGCGATGTTGAGATTCCGGGGATCTCAGCTCAGCCCGAGTCTTCCTCAGCTCAGAGGAGGGATGAGGCACAACAGCCTGGGTCTCCTTCTGTCTTCATCTCCAGTCCTCGGATGGTTGACCCCAGCCCTACCACTGGGGTGTTAGAGGCAAGGTTCCGGCTACCGAGGCCTCTCACGTTGAACTATGGTCTTCCTCATCAGCAGAGGAAAGCGATTTTGAGGATGAGGTCGACTATGGTGACGAACCCACTCCTCCTGATCCGAGCAAATTCTCACACATCTCGGAGAAGGAAATACATGGGTATGAGCCGGCGACGATGTCACCACCAGCGGTTACTCCTGCTGAAGGTACTCTTTTCACCTTCTGACCTGATTTCCCTTTTCATTTTGAAGAGGAGGCTTTAACATTCTCCTTTTATGCTGCAGGATTAGCTGAGGATACCGAGGCTGCAACCTCCTCGCATATCGAGGAGATGATGCAAGAGTTGACCCAGCCGGAAGAAGTTGAGACTCCAGCTGCCGAGACTTCTACTCTGCAGGAAGAGGAGGCCACCACTGAAGTCAGGGAGACTTCTCCTCTGCAGGAAGAGGAGGCCACCACTGAAGTCAGGGAGACTTCTCCTCTGCAGGGTTCGCCCAAGGATTCGACATCTCTGGACCTCCAGCTTGGTAAGAAAGTTTTGATGTCTCAGATGTTTCTCTTTTTACCAATCTAGCTAATGTTGAGATAACTTGCAGAGAGAACTGAGGGGGCCCAGGTAGAGAGTCTGACGGTCAGTGTCCCTCCGGAAGGCCACACGGCCCAAGCCTTGGCTGAGGTTTCTGAGGAGGTCGAGCTCACTACCCTGTCATCGGCTGTGGAGGTTCCTGCAGAGGTGGCACCCCCAGAAGCGCCAGTGGCTGCTCCTGCTCCTGCCGTACCCGTGGTTAGCTCGACTCTTGCACCAACAGAGCCGATCTACATCCCCCACCCCGTGATAGAAAGGGGATCGGGAGCACTTTGGATGATGTTATCATGGAGCTTTTGACACGCCAGGCGGTGCAGCAGTTCCTTACCTCGATGCGAACATGCATCGATTTCGTCCTGACTAGAGGTAGCTCCCTTGACTTCGCCCAGATGTTTCTCGGAAACCAGGTCGAGAACATCAAGTTGGCCGGAGGCCCTTCGCTAGCCCAGGCGAGTCAGCTGCTGGTGGATCAGCTGGGACAGCACCTGAGAGAGCTTCGATCCTAGAGGATGATGCCGGTTCATCCCACGAAGCCCAAGAAACGCTGAACAGGCTCCTTGTTGCTCAAGAGCAGGAGCGAAGGGAGGTGGAGGAGAAGATAACTGATAGCACTCGTCTTCTTGAACGTGTCCAGGCTGATTACCAAAGGCTGGTGATTGAGTCCGAGGAGTCAGAGACGATCATACAGGCCGCAAAGCAGGCTATCCTTGACTCTCGGGCTGTTATAGCCAGGGCTGAGGCCATGATTGTCTTCAACGAACAGAGGCTTGCTACCTCTAAAAAGAGGTTAGCGGAGTTAGAGGTTGCCAAGGCGCAAGCTGAAGCGGACCTCTCTGTTCGTTTGTCGAGCTGGAATCCCTCCGAGTGGAAGCACAGGGATTTTTGTCTGAAGCGGATCTGCGGGCCCGAGCTCTCATGGAGGTTGAGAAGGCGCGTCAACATAAGATACATCGCCTTAGAGAGCAAATCCGTTCTTTGGCGGACCAGGACTTGTAGCCTTCTCTCTTTTTTTTTTTAAGAAAAGGACACTCTGTTCTCTAAGAGTGTTTTGTATTAGCTTTTATCATTTTTGATATAATAAAAGTCTTTGAAGTTTTTGGTTCCACCTCCTTTGTTGCCTTGCTGTGGATGAATTCGACCTCTTGATCACAATCTTTGATTAACTGACTGTGAATGCTGAACTTAGGTGAGACTAAGTTCTTTAAATGAAACGCGGCGTTTGACCCATAGGACCTTAGGCAGAACTAAGCCCTTTTGATGAGACGCGGCATTGGTTCATAGGGACTTAGGTGGAACTAAGTCCTTTTGATGAGACGCGGCGTCAATTCATGGAGAGACGCGGTCATCAGCTCATAAGAACTAAGATAGAACTAAGTCCTTTTGATGAGACGCAGCGTCAATCCATAGGGAGACGCGGCGGTGCCAACTCGCAAAGAGAAACGCGGCTTTGAGTAACGCGAGTCTGTCCTACCAATGAAGACGCGACTCGAGCGGACGCGAGGGACGCAGCCTTGTGTATTTTTCCCTTAATCTCAGAATGGACTAAGTCCTTTGCTGAGTCAAGTGCTTTCCCTTAAAATGGGCCCTGTTTGCTGAAGGGACGCGATTCTGAGTCACGCGACTTTCCTTTGGAACGCAGGTGGACGTCATTCATTCTGAAAAAAGGAGACGCGGGTTCCAGGACGCGGTTTTCCCATCTGCGTATCGATGTAACCTCCAGACGTTACATGCGGCCTGACATAAAGATTTTATGAGATCTTTGAACGTCAAGTCTTCACTGACGATTGATCGTCAAGTTTTCACTGACGATTGGGAAACCGGGTCATCCGTTGTTTCCCGAAGCAGTTGTCCACGCGTCGGTTCTTCATTGGACTTGGGCGTTAATACTCTTTAATGTAAAACCGGCGCTGGCGGTTGTAGACCAGCGTCTTCAACGTTTCCCGAAGCGACCCTCCACGCGTCAGCTTCCCATTGGACTTTGACAATCGTGTGGTCATTAAGGCCGACGGTTCCAATTGATGAACCATTAATGACGGTTACCAGGATCGGCCTATAAATAGGGGCTCGCCTTCTTTAGCAGTCCCAATCTTAGACTATTTTTTTTAAGAGAACGATTGCTCTGAGAACTTCCGCCTTCTTCAGAGTTTCTAACAGGGGTACTGTCTTCATGGATGAAGACGACTCCGGGGAAGAAGATGACCCAGAGCTTTCATGCTTCTGTTTGGTCTCTTCAGGATAAAGTGTCTCTCTGATCACCTTCCATGTCTATATTCTGATGCAGAGAGTTAAACTCTTGACAGAGGCCTCTGCTGGTATGCCGTCCCGACTTGCCGTGATGTTTCTAGTCCACCCAAGTTTGCACTTTGGTATCATCATCTGGATTTCCTCATGAAGTCTGAGTTGGTGCATTCCTTCTGGAATTTGCGCCGCCGACTTAAACTTCTCTGAACGCGAGTACAGAAGTCTTTGGCACTTGGCGTTGACTTTGCTCATGAAGCTCGCGTTTTAAGGCCACTGACTCGGATGAATTCCAACTCGGGCTGAAGGTTTCAGACCCGAATTTTGCAACCCCTGTTCCCTCGACAGGGAGATGGCAATTTTCGGCGTCTGAGTCCTTTCGCGCCTTGTGTTTTCGGCGCGGGCGCAAAATGAGACCGCGTTTGAATCCTGTGTGTGGCACAGTTTTGATTCGCGTCTGCTTCTGTTGACGCGGTATTTTGACTCACTGCGCGGGCTCATTCCCGCGTCTGAAGTCTTCGACAATAGTCGCGTCTGTCACTTAGTTTTCTTTGTTGAAGTATACTAAGTTCCAGATTTTCTAACCCCTTGTTTATTCCTTGTAGGTAGGCTTGATTGTCCTTTTTCAGGTTCGCTGGGCCCCTGGAAGAATATTCCGGTCGGCGAACTCGTTCGATGTTCATCTACAAGGGAATATATTATGGTCCTCGTCGTCTACAAGGGAATATATTATGTCCTGACGAGGACTTAACCCTCGCCAAGGTCTCTTCAGATCCACTGCACCAGTCATGCCTGCTGGCAAGGGATGGTCAGGGTAAGTATGGCGGCGAGGAGGTTACGGTGGATACAGTGGCAGATAGGATCCTCTTCCTCTCCCACTTCAGAAGTGACATCGAGGACACTCCATGTTGTTGGATGGCCTTCTGGCGAGAGAGATGCTTATGAACGAAGGGTTGCAGGGCTTTCTGCTGCCACCGGACCTCAAGAACACTATTGCTCTTAGCTTAGTCAGCTAGGGCTCTTCCGATGTTTACGTCATGCACCATAGTGCAACCGGCTCCAATTGTCGCCACAGTTTGGCACTTCTTCAGACATCGTGCACTTGGAATTAGATGCGGCTTCAAGGAGTGAGTACGGCCTCTGAGAGAGAGAGAGGGACTTCTTTGTACTCCTTAATTGTAACACTCAATCTTATTGTATAAGAGAGCGTTTTGTATCACTTTCGTATGCCTGGATATGAATAAAAATGACACTTTTCTTTTTGCCTCTTTCATTGTCTTGAACTTTTTGTCTTCAGTTAGACTCATAGAAGCAAAGAATCTTTGACTTGTCAAAATTATGATGATAATCTTAACAAGTCAAACTTTGTAGGGAAAGATCCTATTTCGGGAACTCTCACAATACTGTCAGAGGTGTAATATTAACTTGACAGAGATGAAATAATTTTTGGTGGACCTGCCACTTTATAAGAGAAAGTGACAAGTAGAATTGGTACCCCCAGGGAGGGTGAACTTTTATCAAGTGTTTGGTATTAACTTGATTGAGCTCAGCTGGGGATTTGATGGAAACACTGTTGATGGTGTAGTATTAACCTAACAATATTTTTAGGTAGACTTGTTATCCTATTGAAGAGAATAACAAGTGAGACTAGACTCGTGGGGAATCTAGGAAAGTTTGTTACTGTTAGAGGTATGATATTAACTTAACGGTTGAAAGTGGTCTTGTCAGAAGTGTAATGTTAACTTGACAAGGATGTGAGTCAGAGGTGTGATATTAACTTAACTCAGAAGTGTCACTGTCATAGGTGTAATGTTTAACTTGACAGTGAGGGTAATGCTAGAGGTGTAATGTTGAACTTGGCATTGGTCATCTCGGCTTGTATAAGGAAGTCCGAGGGAAAGTCATGGCCATAGGTGTATTGTTTAACTTAACAATGACTTGATGCTAGAGGTGTAATGTTAACTTAGCATCATCCATTTCAGCTTCAATATGGAAGTCTGAAGAAAAGTGACTGTCAGAGGTGTAATATTAAACCTGACAGAAACCTGATTACTGTTTAGAGGTGTGGTGTTAAACTTTAACAGTAATTTGTCAGAGGTGTAGTATTAACTTGACCAAGATTGACTCATGATAAGAGCAATTTGAGGACCTGTCATTCTATTGGTGAGAATTGACAAGTGGGAATTTGAAGTGCCAGAGGTATAGTGTTAACTTGGCAAATTTGAAAGTTTGATACTCCGTGTAGAGTTGACAAGCAAAATTTGTACTCGACAAGGAATATTGAAAAGTTTCCATTACCAGAGGTATAGTGTTAACTTAGTAATGGTTGTATTTGTAGACCTACCATTCTGTATATGAGAATTGGTAAGGGATTTTGGAGGAAAGAGTGGAGCCAAGTCCACTTAGGATTTTTAGCAAACCCTCAGCTATCAACGGATTTGAGGTGCCTTTACCAACTACCGTTTGAGTTGGGCTAGCCATGCTATTCCCCTCAGCATGATGAGTTGTCGAAGACTTATGTTGGGCTTGAAGGCCAACATTTTTCTCTATCCTTAGCCGTCGGGGCGTCGGATGTTATAATGAAGAAATTCTTCTTACTTTGATCAGAGGTGTACTTTTAACTTGATCAGAGAAAGAATACCATCTAAGGATAGTATTTCTTCAGGAACCTGCCATTGATCGGCATCATGAGTGTATCGCCTTTTGAGGTTATGAGGCGATATGACCCATTCGAGTAGACTGACTCTACTACAAATGGTCCTTCCCATTTGGGTTGGAATTTTCCTTTTGTCTTGTGCGTCATTACCATGGGTCTTCTGACGGCTAAGACAAGATCACCTTTCTTGAAAGTTCGCATTTTAACTTTCTTGTTGAAGGCTCTGGTAATATGAGCTTGGTAGAGCTCGATTTGTTGTTGGGCCTGCAGACGTTTATCATCTAAGGCCTCCAATTCCTGGAGTCGCTGTCGATGCTTCTCCTCTGTTGTCATCTCCGCTGTCAAGGCGACGCGTAGAGATGGAATTTGGATTTCCAGTGGGAGCACGGCTTCATATCCGTATACCAAAGAAAATGGCGTGGCTTTAGTTGGGGTTCGCACAGTTGTGCGATAGGCCCATAAGCATTCACCTAGTTTGTCGTCCCGGTCTCGTTGACTTTTCGAGACGAACTTCTTGAGAAGCTTGCCAATAGTCTTGTTGAAAGCTTCTGCGAGGCCATTAGCGGCAGGATAGTATGCCGTTGAGGATACACTCTGGATTCTGAACTTAGCGCAGAATCTTTGGAAAGCCTGCTGATGAACTGAGGTCCATTGTCATGGACAATTCGTCGAGGTACACCGAAACGGTAAATAACGTGATGTTTCACGAACTTGATCACGTTAGACGATTTTACCTCCTTCAAAGGGATGGCTTCGGCCCATTTAGAGAAGTAATCGGTTATTGCCAAAATAAACCGATGTCCTTTTGATGATGGTGGGCTGATAGGGCCAACCACATCCATCCCCCACATTTCAAATGGCCAGGTAGAGGTCGTAGAGTGGAGGTAGCCTGGTGCTTGATGGATGAAATCGCCATGCACTTGGCAAGCGTGACATCTTTTAGCATAAGTGACGGCATCGGCAATCATCTTGGGCCAGTAGTAACCCAATCTTTGGAGTCGATGTGCCAGTTTTGGGCCAGGTTGATGGGCTCCACACATACCGTCATGGTTTTCTCTCAATACCTCTTGGGCTTCTTTTGGTGAGAGGCACCGGAGTAAGATCCCGTCATGCGATCGACGATACAATGTTTGCGTAATCGCATTATAATAGAATTTGGGGGCTTTCCTTCGAATGGCAGCCGCCTCTTTGGTGTCTTCAGGCAGAATGTCGTATAAGAAGAAATCAATGTAGGGGAATCGCCAGTCTTTAAGCTCTGGACCGGTTGACAATTCCAGTGCTTCTTTGCCTTGACAATCTCCCTTTGACTCCTGATAGTCTTCGAGGGCAGTTCTCGGGCAATACAGGTCGTGGCTGTAGACGAATATCTTCTCCATTGCTCCAGCTGGAAGAGCTAAGGAGGCCGCGAGGGATGCGAGTGCATCCGCGTGCGCATTTTGCCTGCGCGGTACATGGTCGATGTAGAAGCTTGTAAACCCCTCGGCCATGCGGATAGTTGCGTTGTGGTAGGGTACTAGGTCCTCATGTCTGACTTCGTACTCCCCGCGAACTTGGCTGACGATGAGTTTAGAGTCGCCGTATGCCTCAAGATTTTTAACGCCAATCTCATCGGCGAATTGCATCCCAATCAAAAGAGCGTTGTACTCCGCCACATTATTGGAACAAGGCTTAGTTAATGAGATAGCTCGGGGAATCACATAATTTTGTGGGGATACGAGTACTACTCCTACCCCCGCTACTACGTGTCCCTTTGGGCTTGTTCTTGATGCACCGTCGAAGAAAAGTTGCCATACTTAACTTTCGAACGATGTCTGAGTCAGGCAGACTTCCGCAACTTCATCTGGGAGATCCTCGTAGACTTTGGCTGCCCTCGGATCTGGGTGCTCAGCTAGGAAATCTGCCACTGCTTGTCCCTTAATGGCCTTTTGTGGTAAAAAGTGCATCTCATATTGGGAGAGCAATATGGCCCATTTTGCCAGCCGGCCGTTTAATGATGAAGGCTTAGTCATAAGTAACCTCAGGGGGTTGACTTTTGATATGACGTTTATAGTTTGGCCTACCAGATAGTGCCGTATTTTCTGAATAGCGAACACTAATGCCAAACATTCCTTCTCGATCGGGTTATACCGATGTTCTGCTCCGATCATTGTTCTACTCAGATAGTAGATTGCTTGCTCACGTCCATGATCATCATTCTGAGCTAATAGAGCTCCCAAAGAATGATCCATTGCCCGGACGTACACCAGGAAAGGCTTTCCGGATACCGGAGCTGCAAGTACTGGTGGTTGGGTGAGGTATTGCTTGATTTCCTCGAACGCTTGTTGGCAAGCGTCATCCCAAATGAATGAGACACCCTTCTTCATTAACTTAGCAAAGGGTTGGCATCTTCCGGAGAGGTTTGAGATAAACCTGCGGATGTACGCTAATCGTCCCTGCAGTCCCCTGAGTTCTTTGAGATTTCTCGGGGGTTGCATCTCCTGGATAGCGCGAACCTTTTCCGGGTCCAAGTGAATCCGGTGGATGTTACAACAAATCCTAAGAATTTGCCACTGGCCACCCCCAGGAAGGACTTTGTGGGATTCATCTTCAATTGATGAGCCCGCATGATGTCGAAGACCACCTTCAGGTCCGCTATGTGATCAGCTTTAGTGCGACTTTTTACCGCGATGTCATCAACATAACATTCCACCGTTTTGCGTATTTGCTGATGGAAAATGGCGTTCATGGCCCTTTGGTATGTTGCCCCTGCATTTTTCAGTCCGAAGGGCATGACGGTGTAGCAATATACCCCTAGAGGTGTCCTGAAGGAGGTATGCTTTTCGTCATCAGGATACATTTTGATTTGATTGTATCCTGAGAATCCGTCCATGAAGGACATTCGTTCGAATCCACAAGTATTGTCAATCATGACATCTGTGATCGGCAATGGGAATTCGTCCTTGGGGCAGGCCTCGTTTAGATCGCGAAAGTCGATGCAGATCCGGATCTTCCCGTTCTTCTTAGCGACGGGGACGATGTTGGCTACCCAGTCGGGATGTTGTTCTTCCCTGATGAAGCCAGAATCAATAAGTTTTCTGACTTCTGATTGAATTGCTTCCATTATTTCTGGACGAAACCGTCCCTGCTATTGTTTGACAGGCTTTACGTCCGGATTGATGTTGAGGCGTTGCATAGCCACTTGAGGATCGAGTCCTGGCATGTCCTCATAATTTCAGGCGAAGACGTCTATATACTCTTGTACAAGAGATATTAGATCCTTTTTCTCCGAAGGTGACAGGCCGTCACTTATGAAGATGGGCTTAGGGTTAGCCTCATCTCCTAGGTTGATCTGAACAACCTTGTCTTCTGTGGGTAGCTCGCGCTGTTCAAAGCGAGTGTCCCAAAGAGCATTTAAATGTTTGATCCAAGGATCTGTATCAGATTGGATCATTTCTTCATTTCCATCTTCCAGGTGGCTTGTCGAAACCATGTTCACTGAAAGTTCCTTGAAGATGTTGCCGACACTGACATCTGACTCCCAAGATGATGTGTCTGAGGAGTAATCGTTGCTCGACGATTCTTGAGAATCGGAGGCTGATGGGACCGGAGTTGATACATAGCTCAACCCCCGGCGCGTCTGATGATAATAATCGGAGGCCTTCCCTTTCGGCACAAAGGATCGAAGCAGCGTCCTCCTTCCTTTGCCGAAGTTCAACCCGGGTCTGTTGGTCAGGTCGTACCCCATGCATCTCATCATTTTGAGTGCTTTTGGTTCATAATGATCGAACTGAGGGGATTCCTCCTCGCCTTCCGATTCTTCGCGGGGCGTTGGTTCAGACGAGATTCGCCCAAAAAGAATTAGTTTTGGGCCTTTCCATCTTGCTGGAACCATAAATATAGATTCTTGCGCATTACCATTATCTTGGTATGTCTCGAAGGACGACTTCACTGGTACATGCAACGATGTCAAAGCATCTATTGCCGACCAGGGGTCATCGTCTACTTCGGTGCTAGTGTCTGATGGTACTGAATCAGAAGCAAACACAGAAAAATACGCAAAATCTAAATCTTCATTAATATACCAACCGCCTACATCGTCGGTGGTATTATCAACATCGAGCTTATTAGTGCTCTTTACAAGTGGTTCTAACTCCCACAGGCACTCTTCTTTCTCGGGCTCGGTGTCAGCTTCGTTACCAGAGTCTGGCTCCTCTGGTCGCGGGACTTCATTCGTCTCCACCGGATCTCGGTACAGCAAAGAGTCGGTGAAATAATTCTCGACCCCTTTGAACGGATACCTTTGGCGATCAACGTCTGCACCTTTCCACTCGCGTCAATGTATTTCATGACTTGGTGGAGAGTGGAGGGAACGATGGAGTTGCAGTGAATCCATGGTCGTCCCAGCAATAGATTGTAGGAAGTGTCGGCGTCGATGACGTAGCATGTCACTTCCGACTTGAGGCTTCCAATCTGGCATTTGAGCTTGATTTCCCCATCGGACGGGTCTGGTTGGCATTGAACCCATAGATAGTTATCTGAGTAGGGCTCAAACGATGAGTAGGAATGCCCAGATGTTGCATGACCCGGCGAGGCATGATGCTCAACGCGGACCCTGGATCTACCTGAATGCGGTTCACCTCAGACGATCCAATATACCCTGTGAAATACAGGGGTCGATCATGCTTCCCTTTAACCTGCATATCATCTGCTGTGAAGGTAATGCAGGGAGCATTTGGGGAGGTGTGGAGGCAATCCTCTACATCTTCCTCCTTCGGCACCTGGGTCATGAAGACCTCGGCATTTGCCAGAGCTTCTTGTAAGCTTCTCTGGTCGACTTTGATAGTCTAAGAAGTTCATACAAGGTAATGCGTGTCGGGATGTTGGCTAGTTGAGCCAGGACATCAAAGCGGTAAGGTGTCATGGATCCTTCCGCCATACCTTTCGAAAGAACTCGAGAAAACTGAGTTTCTTTCTGTTTCTCCACAGGTTGTCTTGTGGAGGGCTTGGTTAGTTCTGCAGCTGGTTGTGGAGGGACTACCGCCATCTCGTCATACTGCTTCAAGTACGGCTGTCCCGAACGGGTTCTCGCCATCGGTTGGTTGGGCTCTGCGGCCAAGACTATTGTTTCCTCCTCTGAGTCGGTTAACGAGGGAACATCAGTCTCGGCTTCTCGAGAGGAGGCACCCACCACATTGCAGGATGAGGCCTTTGCCTTGCCTTTGGATTTTTTGTTGGTCACAGTAGTCCATTGCTGTTCATTGACAAGGTCAGGGTGGACCCACATGATTTCCCCTTGAGGTGTAGGAATGGGTACCAAGCCTTTCGCTTACTGCTGGTGAGGGTCTGTGTTGACCACTCTCAGCTCTCCTCTTGGAATAGGGACCACCCCCGCAGGCGTTGGGGGTTGTCTTCCAAACTGGAGAACTGACGTCACATTAGCCGTCACCTTCTTCTGCTCTGGTCGGAGTTTCAACACCTCCGCGTCAATCAGAGCTTGAAGGATGTCCATGAAGACATAGCAGCTTTTCGTAGGGTGCCCCAGCATCCTGTGGTACAAGCAATAGGTGGGATTGTCGGTCTTGCCGACTTCCTCGGGGCGCCGAGCTTCAGGGAGCTTCAGTCGGTTGCTCTTGTTGAGTAGTTTAAAGAGCGAATCGACATGTTCCTCCTTGAAGAAATATTGCTTGTTGGCGCGTGGCTGGCTTGAAGAGCCACTCGCCTTGCCTGATTGAGGTTTGGCGGGAGATTTGGTCTCCGTTGCCAAATTATCCTTCCGCTTTGTTTGGAGGGATGTGTCTGGCGCACGCCTTGTCGACCTTTCCGGCCTAGGCTTACCTTCCTCCGCTCTGGCATGGGCAACAATCTCCTCAGCCTGTTCACCTTGTTGGACTAATTGCTTCCAGGTGCGGCTTTCAGCAACTCCTATTTGAGCAAGGAGTGAGGTTTGGAGATTGTGGCGGCATGTTTCCACCAGGGTGGCCTGGGTCATACCGCTTGGACACCGGAGTGCCACGTTCCGAAACCTTTCCACGAAAGACTTAACGGACTCTCTCTTTCGCTGTTTAGTAGCCAAAAGGGTGGGCATCATGACTTTCAAGTCATCTTCGAAGAAGCGTGTTAAGAACAGCTTCTCCAAATCGCCCCAGTTCTTGATAGAACCTTCTGGGAGCTTCATGAACATTCAAAGGCCAACCCTTTCAGGGTGCCGATGAACAGGCGCGCCAGGATGGCATCATTATCTACTACATTCCCAGTTTGGGATTTAAAGTAGTAGATATGCTGATTGGGTGACCCCTTCCCATCAAAGGCTTGGAGAGTTGGAGCTTTGAACTTGGGCGGGTACGGAACCAAGTCCCATTCAGCCGGGTAGGGCCGAACCACTCCTACTTCTTGGAGGTCTTTGCGATTGGCAAGGGCCTCGAGGCGTCGCTCCAGTTGACTCATTCTTTTAGCATGAGCCTTCCCCGGGTCTTGGTCGCCCTTTACTTGCGACGAGGACTTGGACAAGCCGGAAGTAGATCGCCGCGTCTCCTCAGAAGGTTCGGAAGATGAACTTTCTCCCTTTGCCCTTTGACTTTTTAGGAGGAGACCTCCTCCTGTCTTCGAGCAGCTGTGCAATCGCCTGCTTGAGGGAGTTGATAGATTCCTGCTGAGAAAGAATCATATCCATTTGTGCCTTCTGGATCTGTTCTAAACGTTTAGCCGTCTCCTCAGGAGTGCCTGTCATGTAGGCAGAGGTCTCCTTCTCGACGGAAGAGTTCAAAGCCCTCGATTCCGCTACGGCGGAGTGAGAATCATTCACTTTAATGCCATGGGCTAAGGCATTATAGTCAATTGGGAGAATGGCCCCAGTCCGGGTGCGAGTGTGTTGATACACCCCTTCCGGTTCAGAGTCAGACTCATCTGAGCTGACTGCAGGTTGTTTTCCCTTACTCCTGCTTGTCATATTCGCAGTGAGCTCCGGGTACTCAACGTCAGAGAAGGTTCTCCTTCTGTGGGAGCGTCTTCTTTTAGCTGACGAGGGAATCAGGGTCAGCTGTCTGACTAAAGACTGCTGATGTACGCCTGATCCGCAACGGCACTCAGAGAGCATATGGATGAGCCGTTGGCAGCAACACGACGAAGTGGCCTGATTGGCACTTCTTTTCTTCGTCAAATAATCCCTCAAATCCATGGGAGGGGGATTGAAAAGATTAGCCTCGCAACGTCGAAGACGGGAGGCATCCATGTGCTGTACAGCCTAGACGCAGGCTTCAGGGACGCGGTTCTCGCGCCGCAGCTGTTCAGCGCGCGTCTGGCATCTCTGTTGAGACAAGACGCGCCTGTCGCGTTGCTGCTTGGTGTGTCGGGGCAGAGACACTTGAGAGAGAGTGGGCTGCTGGGCCCATGTCTATAGGCGCGTGCCTCTTGTGCTTGACAAGGCGCAGAGGCTTCACCTTGGCGTTTGGTGAGTTGGTCCTCAGAGGACCTAACTGAAGAAATCTCGCGTTTGGGCCGCCAAACGCGGACTTCGTGGGGCGCGAGCAAGGCGCCAGTTTGTATGCTGTGTCCAGCCTCAGTCAGACAACCAGAGGTTCCAACTTGCAGCTGACGCGCACGTCTCCTCTGTCGACGCTCAGCGTTCCGGTTGCGTCGCGGAGGTGGAGAGAGACCAACAACATCCTGATGCTAAACATCAGAGATTTTAACCACGCGGGTCTCCTGAGAGACGCTGACGCGGGTGTTCTGTGCGACGCGGTTGGTCGCAAAGGCAGTTGTGCCTGGGGCCACGCGGGCCTTCTGAGAGGCGTTGGCGCGTGCACCTTGCTTGGCACAGTTGGCAGCAGGGGCGCCCGAGAGAGCCACAGATTGGGCTTTGGGGCCATTCCCCGTCGAGACCCGACGGCAGACGCGGGTCTTTGGGCTCTTAGAGCCAGAAGAGAGAAACTCTTCGTACTTCGCCTGGTCGAACTCGACAATGAGCGATTCGACCATCTTCCCCTTACGGAGGACGTCATCCTGCGCCACGATTTGCTCATCAGTGACAAATGTAGTCCCCAGCGGAGTCGCCATCTCTTGTACGCGCCGGAAAAAAAGAGAAAGAGGTCTTTACTGTAAAATTTTCCTTGAATCAGATGAAAAATTACAACAAAACTGCTTTTTCCTTCCAGTTACAAGGGTGGGAGGATGTTGAGTCTTGAATCCTCCCATTGTTTAAGGCCGGGTTCTTCGTGTGGCGGTGGAGAGTGAATCTTGTTCTCCGTTGACCGGATGACCATCGGGATCATCAGGGAATCTTCTCTTGGCTGGTAGAGGGAGTAGCACAGCTCTGTCTACCAAAACTCTCAAAGAGAAGGTAGGCAAAGAGCAGCTTGTACGCAGCAAGCTTGACGAAGAGTTGAGCTCTCTCCTGTCTCGGTCTGTCTCTCTCTGTGATCTTCTGATCCTCTTGATGCCAGATGCCTTTCCGATCGCCCTTGTGTCTATCCCCTCTCTTCTCTCATTGCCCGACCTCATAGCAAACGAGGCTATTTATAGAGGTCCTAGGGGGTGAACGTGCCCCCTAAAAATGCTCCACGATGAGGAGCCAACTTCCCCACTTCCCCGCTATGTGGGCGGTGACTGGCCCAATAACCAGGGCGGTTATAACCGAGGCGCGGGTCTGGACCCTCGCGTCTTGATACTGAGACGCGGGTGTCGAGCCTACGCGCCTTGATGCAGAGACGCGGGTGTCGAGCCCACGCGCCTTGAGGTTGAGACGCGGGTGTCGAGCCCACGCGCCTTGATGTTGAGACGCGGGTGTCAAGCCCACGCGCCTTGATGTTGAGACGCGGGTGTCGAGCCCTCGCGTCTAGAACTTGAGACTCTGCTTTTTAATGGCTTGTCTTTTAGTGATTTTTAGACAGCCTACATTTTGCTTTCATTTTCCTCTTCTACTTTACCTCGTTTGTTTTTGTTGAGTTTACAAGTGAATTTCAAAGCACAAGTATACCGATGTTATGTGAGTGCCAACGATAGTGCATGAAGACGTTCTCCTCTTCAACACATATCACTTCATGCTTGTGCTAGACTTGATGATATAATGCGAACGGGGACTGAGCTCGGGCTTATGATCTATGCGTTGAATGCCTCCGAAGCAAAGGTAGAACATGCACAGGTTTCCAAGTAAGTCAACAATCAAACTAGGTAGGTAATTCTTAATCTTCTTCACTTTTCTTTCTTTCTTTTCTTTTATTTCTTTAGTATAGATCACCACCTCTTCCAAATCATTCTCTTTCTACTCACTTGTACATAGTCGCTTTCTTTCGCCGTTTTCTGATTTTTCCACCTTCTTCATCTCTCACTTTCTTCTTAACTATAACTATTAACTCTTTTTCTTTTTCTTAACTTTAAAACAGAGAAGAACTATCATTTTGGTTTCTTAACGATTTCAATACAAAAACGTAAACGCTTCTATCGCAAAACCCTCCTTGTGGATCACGACCCGCATAGCCACTTGCTATCGCGGAAGAATTGAGCACTTGCACATCCTAATCTTAAGTTCTATAATTCCGTATTTTTTGTGCAGGTTTGCCTCAATCAAATTTTGGCGCCGTTGCCGGGGAGGGTAACGTTTTATTGAAATCTGAATTTTTATTGAAAAATTTTAGAACTAAAACGAATTTTCTTCTCTGTTGTTGGTTATAGGGCAAGCAAAGCAGGAAATCAAAATTGCAGTAACATATAAGTGGCCTGGGGCCTCTGCTCTAGAAAGCAGAGACCACGTGCCCTCTGATTTGCCGCATTTCCATGGCAAAAGCCGCGGATCCGCGGCAAGGAAGAGTTGACTACTAACAGGTTTTTGCAGGGCTGCTTGGTTTGCAAAAATTCTAGTTTGCTGCAACTTTATTTCTTATATGCCAACATCCTGCAAATAATCAACAGTAAAACGTTTGTTGCAAAAGTTAAAAATTGATTAGACGTTTGTATTTTAGGCACTTGTCTTTTCAATTCATTTCTTTTTACTGTTGAAGAGTGCTGGAGCAAGGTACGTTTGCATTGCATGTAGAATAGGAATCATCTCTTGATTGATTTTCATACTTTGAGTGAATCTTATTTACATATCTTGTACACTTGTGGTCGTGAGGGAAGTAGCACTCAAAATATGTATTAGCTATGAATCAATTGAAATGCTTAAATGTGCTTAATATACCCACGATACTACCGTTATAGCGTTGGCTCAACGGGTCGAATCCACGGGAAGAGCTAGCGATGGAAGCTTTACACGTATGGTAGTGAAGTGATAAAACTAGTATTCTTCTCTTGATTATAAACTTAGTGATGCAAAAGAAACTAAAAGAAGATGGATATGTTCATGTGGAAGTGGAAAAGAAATCAAGAAGTGGTGTGGATGTGGTATTCACAAGAAAAGAACAAGAAACTTAAAGAAAGCAATCCATAACTAGCTTACCTTGCTAGCTTGCCAAGACTTACCAAACTCCTTGATAATGAAAGCTTGCCTAACGTTGTCACTCCGTTGGCTATGGATTCGTCTAGCGTGTTGACCTAATTACTTTCTCATTTGCAAGATGGTGGTTTAACCATCGGAGAAGAGAAGATCATACACTTGCAAGATTAACAAAAGCAATCACCATGAGTAGTTAAGTAGGCTAAGCTAGTGGTTAAACTAGTACATGGAGAAGAATTAGCTACAAGAAGCCATTAAAGAACTAAACAAAGCATTGAAGTAAATTGCATGAAATAAAGAAAGCAAGTAAGAAAGCATGTAAAGAAAGCAAGAAGCTAGAATCAAACTCAAGTAGAGGAATGGAGGATGGATCAATCCTTGCATAGCTTCAATTGTCACCATTGATCATTACAAGCTCTCTCCCTCACAATCACTCTCTTTGTAATGAAATCTAGGGATAGAGAAGAAGAGGGATCTACAAGAAATAAACCTAGAGAAAATACATGAAAATTACAACTAATGGACTAAACTCCTCTCTTCTCTGATCAGTTTTTGCTCGCAGGTCCAAGTCCAGGTATTTATAGACCCAGGTGAAGGATCCAGAAGATATTCTGTTGGCGCAAAATCCGAGGCCAAACAGACTTGTAACTGCCGCCGGATCTCCAGGATCTTGCAAGTTGGCGGCAAAATCTGGGCCGTTGAGCCCAGATTTTCTGGTAGGATTTGTTTGTTAGGAGGTTAGCCACGTGGTATATCCAGAATCTTCGTTTGTTGCGCGAATTTCTCTGGATCTGGATTGAGATTTGGCTTTATCTTTAATCTTTGGATTAATCACTTAATTATCGCTAATTAAGTAATTAATTGGCTATCTCTCCTTTTAAGTGTGTACCTGCAAATATGTAGAGAAGAGGATTAAAAATCATATATTTATTATCTAAATGTATGGGAATAATGATGTAAAATATGCAATATTGTGTATTAATCACACCCCCACACTTATTCTTTTGCTCGTCCCGAGCAAAACAAAGAAAAGAAAAGAAAATCCTATACTACCAATTTATTGCACCACTTTCGCAGGTGACGCGATTGCACTGAGCATGTGCAACAAGCCGTTAAACCTCTAGGTTACCCTAGAGGAGGAGTGTGTCTCCTGAGGGTTTTCAGCGGATTGCACCCACAAAATCCATAAAGAAAGAAGACAAATGTTAGTATTTTCGAAAACGCATTTTGAATAAGAGACAAGTTTATGAACTATTTTTGCAAAAATATAAGTGATCTTAGGTCATAAGTCCACCTATAATCAATCTTTCTTAAACTTAGTATCCATGCAAGATCTTGTTATCAATTAAGGTAAGAGTTCAAAATGGATTGAATATTTTATCTTTCATAAAAGACCTAGATAATATGCACACCGTGCTCAGTGAAAATTTCTGGGATTTCAACTCCAACCATCAAGCCATTTATTTATATCTATTTTTTTTTTTTTTTTCTTTTTCTTCCCTTAGTTTTATTAAGCTTTCTAATTCACCCATGTAGCGAGCCTATAACCGATGACTCCCAGACCAGATGGTCTTAGGGCACCAGATGAGGAAACATCCCTCGGGTTTAAGGACTCGAGTGAAAAAGGCCACAAAACTAAGAGGGATTATTCTTAATCACCGTTAGGCGTGAATAATCATGCTTCTTGAGGCACAATTACCCAGCTTAATGGGTGAGATCACTGTTAGGCGTGAGTCATCATGCTTCTTGAGGCACAATTTCTCAGCTTAATAGGTGATCTTTTATTTATATATATTTTTTTCTTTTTCTTTTTTTTTTTTTTTTTAATCTATATGGCATTTTTGGTCTTTGTCTCCATCCCAAGAAATGTGTAAGTGTGAAGTGCATATTATCTAAGGCAAAAAATTCAAGATAAAAATATCTCACCAATTTTACTTACTTAACCTATAATTTCAAACAAGATCTATTACTTCAACTATGTTTAAGATGTCATAATTAAGGTTTTCTTAATTTCTAAGATACATCTTAATTTTCTTAAAATAGATTAAAACTTTGTCTCTTATTTCAAAAAGTTTTTATTTTAATTTTTGTTTTTTTTTTTATATATTTTTTTTATATATATTTTTTAATTTTTCTAAAAGAAAAAGTAAAAATCTAAAAAGAAAGTGAAAAATCTAGAAAAATCTAAAAATAAAATGGAAGACCTAAAAAAAAAAAAAAAAAAAAATCCTATAAAGAAAAAATAAAAAGTCCTATGTTAGTACATACCCCCCCATACCTATCTCATGCATTGTCCCCAATGTATGCAAGATAAAAATAATGCATGAAATAGGTAAGGTAAAAAGTCACTCCCTCCTCCTCTTTGGACCCGCAGTGGTACTGGGTCCTGCCGACTGTGTTCTCCTCAGCGTAGCCTCAATATCATCTAACCTGGAGGATAACCTGGATGATTCCTCCTCCACCTTCTTCCTCAACCTCACCTGACCCCTAAAAATTTTCTTCATGCCCTTCCAGATGGTGGACATGAAAGTTCGTGACTCTACTGGGGGTTCCTGCCTCCAAAATTCCGGTTCATCTTCATCATCAAGACTCTCCTCAGAGGAGGACTCTACATGCTCGGTCTGTACAGTAGGAGTCCAGACTGCGTGTAAACAACAGTTATAAGAACTTGTAGGTCTCTCCGGTGCAACAAACACTCTATCAAATGAGTCAAAAACATCGTCTGGTAGGAAAGTCCTACACAGACGTGTAATCAGGATGGGGTGAGAATATTTAGCACCTCGTGTGCGTGAGGAGTTGGTGATAAGTGCATTGAAGATAACCTTGTTCAAACAGACCGAGTGTTGACGTGTCATTAAGTCATGTATAATCTGTAACACTGGTCTGTTGAAAGAGGAGGTGTGCTCAAGCCCTAGAATGTTTCGTTGGATCCAACGTCCAACACAGTGAATATTACGAAAGGTCGTACTGGCTTTGAGCCCACGATCTAACTCAGTACACCGAGCCCCCATAATAGTCATATATTCAATCAAGGGGAAAGGCTCGGTGTGGTGTGTAATGGTTGGGACAGAAGTGATTTCCTCAATAAGAGGAAGCGTGATGAACAAATCTCCAGTGGGCATGTGTGTAGTGAACTGGTACGTTTGTGAATCAATTGATGCGTGGTCTATATGTGTGTAAAACATGTTTACCAAATCAGGACAATAGAATGCATCAGTCTCAGTGTTGTCATACACTAATGAATACCAATTCCAGGCCCTAATTCGATCTAAAAACACATGTCCATAACCATTTGCATTACTCAAAATTGGCCCAAAATCTTTCTCAGCAAAAATAGATGGTGCCATAATATGGATCTAAGATGAAAGCAATAAAAAGAGAAGATGAGAAGTCGAACCACCCCCGGATTACGTGGGGGGAAGAAAACGATCTCTGCTGTGGATGCAGAGAACTCTGGAAGAAATTGTGACACCAGATCTGGAAGAAGCACTTGAAATCAATTGGTGTAGAATTTTTCTGGGCACTGGAATCTGCAGAACTGCCGCGTTTGCGCGGCTATGCTTGCGGGTCCGCGGCAATGTGAAGGAATCAGGAGAAGGGAAAATTTGGTGGCTGCGGTTTGAAGAGGAAATTGGGGATCTGAGGTTTGTTTCTCGGTTGAGAGAGGAAATATGTGGGAGGGGTATTTTTATAGGAGAGAAAAATTTTGAGAGTCCCTAAATTATCCCTAGGTCAAAAACAAATTTACCCTAGGGATTTATGAAAAGAATCTTTGACTCCTAGGAATTTGGAAAGACCTCAAATTTAGGAATTCTTTGAAAGATGGAATTTGAGGAATCCTAAGAATTTTAGGAATCCTAGGAATTAAAAAGATGGAAAGAATTTGAATTTGAAAATATGGGAATTCCTAGGAATTTAGAAAGATGTAGAATTTGGAAAATGTGGGACTCTTTTAAACATGAAAATCCTCCTTTATGTTTATTTCTCTTTTTTTTTTTATTA
Organism: Agave tequilana; assembly: GCA_038442645.1. Lineage (NCBI taxonomy): Eukaryota > Viridiplantae > Streptophyta > Magnoliopsida > Asparagales > Asparagaceae > Agave > Agave tequilana. The sequence continues at coordinate 117,217 of JAVJIF010001146.1, read as the reverse complement.
TTATTATTTCCTAAATTTTATGTTAGTGAATCCTATGTTAGTAAAAAAAAAAAAAATTAATAAGGAGGTGGTTCTGGGGGTGGTCGGACTGGTCCACGGAACATGGCCCAATCAGCTTGGCGTTGGGGCTTCAAAAACCTACCAAAAATCACAAAAATATGACCCATGAAAATGATGCATGCGTGTGTGCTCTTAATTATGTACATAACCCCATCTAATTTCAAGATTTTCTAATAATTTCAGAGTCATTTTCATCAAACTCCTTGTCCCAGAATGATAAAACAATTGACTTGGACTCGGAAAGGAACACCGACTCAGGGAAGTGAATGAAGTCAAAATAAGGTTCAGGAGTCGGAATGGATTTAGGAATTGGGTCCAAGTCAAGAAATGTCAACTCAAGTCCACATGAATTGTCCAACAATGGAATGTGACTATCAAAAATTTGTAATTCCAGTTCAGGAAGGATGGGAATCAAAACTGACTCTAGAAGGTTACTCAAATTGGGTAATATAACTGGAGTCAATAATGATTCAGGGATTGGAACTGGATCACAGATGTGCAAATCTAGGTCACATATCTCATTTAGTTCAATTCCACAAAATGGAGAACTTGCCAAAATGTCAATTGGATCTTTAGAAGTGAAAAATTGGGCAAGTTCGACATGATCCTCAAAGATGGGTGATTCAATTTCATTGTGAATTGGGAATGGATTCAAGGTTGATTCCGGGAAAGAATTAAAGTGAGGTAAAGATACCGGAGTCATTATGGAATCAGGAAAATGGATTGAATCACAAAGTTGGGGTTCAAGATCACATTCTTCATGTAGTTCAATTAAATGTGGAGAACTTGCCAATTTATCGATAGGACTTTCAGAAGTATGGAATTGGCCAAGTTCTATGTGATCATAAAAGATTGGTGATTCAATTTCACAATGGATAGGAAATGGATCCAATACTGACTCGGGAAATGAAGTGAAATTATGTGAAGACACCGGAGTCATGATTGAATCAGGAAGTAATATGGAATCATCAAGTGGAAGTTCAGGATCAAAATCATGTTCCAGTTCAATTTCAGAAAAGGAAAACTTGCCAAATTGTCAATTGGATCAGAAGTGTGGACAAGTTCATTTTTAGGAAATGAGAAACTTGCCAAAATGTCAACGGGATTTGAATTTTGGACAAGTTTAAGTTAGGAAATGAAAAACTTGCCAATGTATCAATTGGATCTGAAGTTTGGACAAGTTCAGGTAATTGTGCTGAAATTGAATCTGGATTTCCAAGATGACAAGAGTCTTGAGTCATATCAATAGAGTGTGGTATAACTGGATTAGTCAAATGTTGATAGGATAGAGTTTCCTCTTTCCTAAGAAGGTTATCCAATTGTTCTTTCACACTATTGATAGACTTGGCATGTGATTTTTGATATTGTAACATAGACTCTTGCAAGATGTCTATACTCTTTTCTAGAATTGATGTATCTTCAAATGATTGTTCTAGAATGGGAGTATAGGAATCTTGACTTTGGAAAATTTGTGAATAGTGTGAGTCAAAAATATGTGGTGATGGAAGAGTGGACTCACACAAGAAATCTTTACTCGTTTCCATGACAAATGGTTGTTCATTAGGAAATGATGGAACTGAGTAAGACTCTTGAAAATACTGTGGAACTGGAGAGGGAAATGGTTCTGGAAGTGTTTGCTCAGCTCTCTGTAAATTAGCTTCTAAACTCCTTAATAAGTCAGATTTGTCTTCAAATGGAGGCTCAGAAAAAGGAGTGTATGACGTGGACTCGGGAAATGAATATTGTGGACAAGGTGAATATGATGGACAAGGATTTTGAAAATTTGACTCGGGGTAAGTGAATCCCCAATGACTCGATGAAGAGTTGAAATTATTTTGGACATTATAATCATTAGATGGGGTGTATGGGTCGTATTGATTCGGATAAGACCAACCTGGTGTATGTGGTTGGTGCATATTATAAAACACCGGGTTGGAATTATCCGAATATGGAGTGTGTGTGACATATGGATGGAAAGAATTGTAATTGTAAGCCATATCACACAATCACAAACAAAAATCAAACAAACAAACAAACAAAAGAAAGAAAGAAAATTCTAACCTAAGTTAGGGTAGACTTAGACCTAGACGACTCCTAACAAATAGACTGTCCACGGGAGGTTCAGTGTAGACTCTAACCACAAGCTAATCAGCCAGGGAAGGGTAAGGTTGGTGGGAGGTTTTCCGTCCGGAGACGTTCCTTAATTAAGTAACCAGCAACCTTCGGGCTTTCGGCCCTCAACCCCTTTCCTAGACACCGATTTTGCAAGAGTTAAATTCCAACACTTTTCCCCCTTAGGATAATCTCCTAATTGAGTCGAGATGTCCCTAGGGCCAACGTCTACTTTTTTATTAAATTAGGCTTGGTTAGTGAGTGCTTGGGAAAATGATTTTCGGGCTAAGGAAAGGGTAATGACCTCCCCCACCTTATCTTATTTACGGGTATGCCCTTAGAATTGAATTGTGCAAGTGTACAAGAAATATAACAAGGATTCACTCAAAGCAAGAAAATCAAGCAAGAGTTTGTCCTAGTCTAATATGCAATGCAAACACGTACCTTGCCTCCACGCACTCTTCAACAGTAAAAGTAAAGAATTGAAAGACACGTGCCTAAAATGCAAGTGTCTAAACAATTTTAACAATTATCACCCAACTTTTACTGTTTTTTAATTAAGCAGGAATACAGTGAACAACACAGGATTTCAAGTATAGAACCAGCAGTATTTTTGTAGCCACAGAGCCCTGCAGAAAATTGGAGAGAAATGCTCTCAGAACTGCCGCGTTCCCGCGGCTATTCTTGTGGATCCGCGGCACAATTAAAGAATCCTGGCCTCTGCTTTCTTGAGCAGAGGGCCAGATTCACTTAGATGTTACTGCAGTAAATAATTTCCTGTTTTCTTCTCCTGTAACCTGCAACAGAGAAGAATAATAGTTTAGTACTTCACTTTAAACCAAAAAATACGTCGCTCTCCCCGGCAACGGCGCCAAAAATTGGTCGTGAGGGAAGTAGCACTCAAAATATGTATTAGCTATGAATCAATTGAAATGCTTAAATGTGCTTAATATACCCACGATACTACCGTTATAGCGTTGGCTCAACGGGTCAAATCCACGGGAAGAGCTAGCGATGGAAGCTTTACACGTATGGTAGTGAAGTGATAAAACTAGTATCTTCTCTTGATTATAAACTTAGTGATGCAAAAGAAACTAAAAGAAGATGGATATGTTCATGTGGAAGTGGAAAAGAAATCAAGAAGTGGTGTGGATGTGGTATTCACAAGAAAAGAACAAGAAACTTAAAGAAAGCAATCCATAACTAGCTTACCTTGCTAGCTTGCCAAGACTTACCAAACTCCTTGATAATGAAAGCTTGCCTAACGTTGTCACTCCGTTGGCTATGGATTCGTCTAGCGTGTTGACCTAATTACTTTCTCATTTGCAAGATGGTGGTTAACCATCGGAGAAGAGAAGATCATACACTTGCAAGATTAACAAAAGCAATCACCCATGAGTAGTTAAGTAGGCTAAGCTAGTGGTTAAACTAGTACATGGAGAAGAATTAGCTACAAGAAGCCATTAAAGAACTAAACAAAGCATTGAAGTAAATTGCATGAAATAAAGAAAGCAAGTAAGAAAGCATGTAAAGAAAGCAAGAAGCTAGAATCAAACTCAAGTAGAGGAATGGAGGATGGATCAATCCTTGCATAGCTTCAATTGTCACCATTGATCATTACAAGCTCTCTCCCTCACAATCACTCTCTTTTGTAATGAAATCTAGGGATAGAGAAGAAGAGGGATCTACAAGAAATAAACCTAGAGAAAATACATGAAAATTACAACTAATGGACTAAACTCCTCTCTTCTCTGATCAGTTTTGCTCGCAGGTCCAAGTCCAGGTATTTATAGACCCAGGTGAAGGATCCAGAAGATATTCTGTTGGCGCAAAATCCGAGGCCAAACAGACTTGTAACTGCCGCCGGATCTCCAGGATCTTGCAAGTTGGCGGCAAAATCTGGGCCGTTGAGCCCAGATTTTCTGGTAGGATTTGTTTGTTAGGAGGTTAGCCACGTGGTATATCCAGAATCTTCGTTTGTTGCGCGAATTCTCTGGATCTGGATTGAGATTTGCTTTATCTTTAATCTTTGGATTAATCACTTAATTATCGCTAATTAAGTAATTAATTGGCTATCTCTCCTTTAAGTGTGTACCTGCAAATATGTAGAGAAGAGGATTAAAAATCATATATTTATTATCTAAATGTATGGGAATAATGATGTAAAATATGCAATATTGTGTATTAATCAACTTGCACAAAAACAATCTTAAGGGCACTAACCCATAACAAGATAAGGTGGGGGATTTAATCACCCTTCCTTAGCCCAAAAATCAGATTCCAAGCACTCACTAACCAAGCCTAACTAAAAAAAGAGTAGATGTTGGCCTAGGGACATCTCGGACTCAATTAGGAGATTATCCTAAGGGGAAAGGTGTTGGAATTTGACTCTTGTCAAATCAGTGTCTAGGAAAGGGATTGAGGGCCGAAAGCCCGAAGGTTGGTGGTTATTTAATTAAGGAACGTCTTTGACGGAAAACCTCCCACCAACCTTGCCCTGACCTGGCTGATTAGCTTGTCGTCAAAGTCTGCATTAGACCTCCCGTGGACAGTCTAATCAGTTAGGAGTCGTCTAGGTCATAGGTCTACCCTAACTAGTTAGAATTTTTCTTTTTATTTGTTTGCTAATTTGTTTGTTTTCTTTGTTTGTATTCTATTGTGTGATATGGCTTATAATAATAATTTTTTTAACTTTAATAATAATCCATATTACACATCAAACTCTTTTTCGGATATTACCCAACCCGGCATATTATGACTTTAACCAACCTAGTGTGCCGGATTGGTCTTATCCGAATCAATATAACCCATGTCCCCCATCGTATGACTATAATTTTCATAACGATTTCAACTCTTCACAGAGTCAGTGGGGATTCACCTCCCCCGAGCATAATTATCAACCAACTTGTCCTCCTTCTCCACCTAGTCCACAATATTTTCAAGATTCATACTCAGTTTCACCCGTCCAAAATAGGAAACCATTAATTTTGGAAATGAGTATGCGTGAGTCCAAACACAAATCCCAAAATCTGATGGACTCACAATTTCACTACCACTTCCAAGACAATTCTTCATCTTTTCATCAAAACAATGAACCTATCAACTATGAAAAGATGCTTGAAGCCATGACTCAGGCTCAAAACACTCGTAATCGTGACATAGATATGATGGTCGAATCTCTACATTCTCACCGTTGGACCAGTTCTGATGTCACTAACCATTCTATTAGAGCCGAAGAGTCTTGTAGTTTTGGAAATCAAGATTCCATTTCAGAACAACTATTTGAACTTGCCCAAACTCCAAATTTTGAAAAAGATATTGACAGTTTAGCAAGTATCCTTTTCCTGAAATAGAACTTGAAAATGAATATGATCCTGAACCCCAACTGAGTGATTCAATTCTACTTCTGATTCGATTTTGACTCCGGTATCTTCACCTGATTTCGATCTTTTCCCCGAGTCAACGTTGGATCCTATGCCTATTCATCATGAAATTGAATCCCCCATCTTTGAGGATCATATTGAACTTGACCATTATACAATTTTTAAAAATCCTATTGACAAATTGGCAAGTTCTCAATTTTTTGATATTGAACTCAATGAGATATGTGACCTAGATTCTCAATCTGTGATCCAGTTCAACTTTCTGAATCAATATTGACTCCTGTTTTGTTACCAAACTTGAGTAATATTTTAGAGTCAGTTTTGATTCCTCCACCTATCATTCCTGAACTGGAATCACCCATATTAGGTCACATCCCATTGTTAGAAAATACATGTGGACTTGAGTTTCAACTTCTTAACTTGGACCCGCTTCTTGAACCATTTCGACTCCTGAACCTTTACTTGACTTAAGTCACCTTCCTGAGTCAGTATTAGTTCCTGTCCTTCCTGAGTCCAAGTCAACCGTTCTATCATTTCATACTCCATTCTGGGACGAGGTGGTTGACAAATTTGACTCCGAAATTAGTTATGGAATATGGAAATTAGATGGGTTTAAATATTTAATAAAGATCCTTTATGGATACATCTTTTTAATGGGTTATATTAGAGAAATTGTTGGTGGGTTCCTCCGAACCCAAAGAAAAGTCGATTGGGCCGCATTTCGTGGACCAATCAGACCACCACCGGAACCACCACCATAAGGTAACATTTTCCTTCCCTTTCGTCTTTTTCATGCATCTATGCATTAATTCATACATTGAGGACAATGCATGAGATAGTGTGGGGGAGGGTCTAACATAACTTTTCTTTTGTTTAAAAAAAAAATTAACATTTTTCTTTACTTTTAAAAAACTTTTTGAAAATGGAAACAATATTTGACATTTTTTTGTAAGAAATTAAGTTAATTTTAAGGAATAGGAAAATCTAAATTAGGATTTCTTATACTTGGTCAAAATAAGATTATTTGTTTGATTTTTAGGGTTAGGAAGAAAATTTGTCAAAGTAGTTTAGTCTTGATCTTTACTTGATGAAATATGCACACTTCATACACTTACACACTTAGGGTTCAAAAAAAAAGATTCTTATGCCTTATAAAATATATATATATATATATATAAAAATCTAATTATTGATTAGCTAGGTGCTTTGGCCTAAGCAAGCCTTAGTATTTACGCGAAAGATAATTAGATAAGTTTGAAAAAAAAAAGATAAACAAATCTATTTATTGATTAGCTAGGTGCTTTGGCCTAAGCAAGCTTAGTATTTATGCGAAAGATTATTAGATAAGTTTAAGAAAAAAAAATATATAAAATCCTTTGATTAAGCTGGGTATTTGTGCCTAATAAAGCATAAGTATTCACGCCTAAAGGAGGTCCATATAATAAAATCCTTAGTTTTGTGGCCTTGTTTGCTTGAGTTCTTAAGTCCTTGGGTGTTTTTTCACCCGGTGCCCTAAGACCGTCTGGTTTGGGAGTCATCGATTAAACATGTAACGCCCCGATCCCACGGATACGGAGACGTCACTGCTACGTATATACGTAGGTCAGAAAATGCCCCCACGCATATACGCTAAGCAATAAGTACAACAAGAATCAGAGTACACGACAAAGCGTGATATCCATACATATGCCAACGTAAAAGTACAAGTACAAGTCATCACAAAATATGATAAAATATTACACATTACATGTATCTTTTATCACAACCAAGTTCAAAAGCAAAAGATACAATATAAACACAAAATGCTCACGAGTAGGATGAAGATCCCGTGAGCCAAAAAGAGAGATCTGGCACAAGGACTGGAGCTAATCAGCCTGCTCACTAAAGAAAGCTCGATCTTCTGTGGATGGCTCCACTTCGATCCAAGCTTCAGAACCTGAATATGCAAATCCAAGGGGTCAAGACCTCATAACCATAATCAGGCTACAGCCAAATGGCATAAGAGACATAAATAAGTAAGGGGGAACAGTAAGATAAATATCAATCAGTAGGTAATGAAAGCATAAAGAGTAAGAGTCCGAATACAATAGATCCACCATTAATGTCTTATTATTATTACTTGTCTTACTATGATATCTAGCTATGTGACCCAGCGTCCCAGCGCACATAGATCCATATCCTAGTAAAGCAAGGTTGTTATTGGAAACCAGCGGTTTATCGACGAACTATGTTTACAGTGGGTCCCGTGCATGCCCGGGACCACGGTCCAGGGTGTTCCGTTGCTTGGTAACGGAACCAGCCGCAAGGCCTAACAGGAGGGACTTATGTATGCCCTTAGTCATGACAGTATTCAGGAAGAGGGAGCAAGCACTCCCCTCGGTCCCCTGGAGGCCCTCAGGTTAGACCGGAATATGATTGTACAATATACCTAATGCCACTGTAAACACGAACACATATCGATATCCGTATGTTTCCCCCCGACCCATATGTAAGTTGGTCCATTTTATACGAAAGTCAAGTGTATCATGCTTGGTTCAAGTGATGGCATGATAAGTGGTGATATTCATATTTAACAAGTTATGAAGCGATGATATGTAATAACAAGTCATGAAGTAATGTCCATCAAGTAACATGTCATGTAGTACCAGTTATGAAGCATGAACAGGAATAATATGTCACACATGTATCAAAGGTAAAATTCAAATTCAGATAGGAAATCAACTAAGTCAGACATTCAGAATTAGTCGACTAGGTGGAAGGATTAGTCGACTAATATGGGTCTTAAGTCGACTAACAGTCTAGATGAGTCGACTAAAACTGGGTTCCAGAGAGTTGTAATTCTGTTTCAGGAAAAGTTAGTCGACTAGGGTTGTAAGGGTAGTCGACTAACAGGGAACTAATAGTCGACTAACGGATACTTAAGTCGACTAAGTCTGTGATACAGAGAGTTGATGTTTTATTTCAGGAAAACAGGAGTCGACTAGGGAGGAATGGGTAGTCGACTAGGGGTCCTAAGTCGACTAATATTTTGGATGAGTCGACTGGAACCGAGAGTTGGGTTTTCTGGTTCAGGAAAGATTAGTCGACTATTAATAAGGATAAGTCGACTAGAACTGTGTTTCCAGAGAAGTTATGTTTCAGAACAGGTGGGTTAGTCGACTAATTCCTAGGTTAAGTCGACTAATCGTGGGAAAAACTGGGTACGAATTAGGGTTTTGTTGGTTGTGTTTGATGGTCTAAAAATACGATTCTTATGGCACAAGTGTACATGAATTGACAACACAAGTATATAAAGAAGTTGTCTAGTCTTGGTGAGTAAAAATACTCACAAGGATTGGTTATGTGAAGCTTGATCCAAGGTGATAAATCCGACGAAGAGAGAGATGATCCCAATCCAAAAGAAGTGGCTTGATTGAGGTTGAAGATGAAGATCTTGTTGATGCTTGAGATGGAGATGAAGAAGACCTAGGTGCTTTTGGAGTTAGGGTTTGAGTTTGAGATGGAGAAGGAAGAGGTGAGGGCTACTTCTTTGGTGGAATGAAGAAAAAAGAAATGTAAGGGATATGTTTATATAGGATTTTGATTTTGTAAAGGAGGTGTAAATAAGGTAATTGAGAGGGGGTTTTGTGTAAATAGGGGAGGGGATGAGTGTCCCTCTTCTTGGCCACTTGGCCGGCCATGGGAGAGAGAGAGAGAGATGCATTAAATGAGGAAGTAGGTGGGAGTTGGTGGATTTTGGAGAAAGTGGAATTATTGAAAAATTGGAAAATGGAAAAGCTTGTGGTTGTGGAGGAAGGAAGGAAATTAAGAAAAAGGAAAAAGGAAAAGAAATTATAAATGAAAATATTTTTTCTTGGATTTAAAATTTAAAAAATGTTGAAAAGACAATTTTCCAGGTTTAAGTCGAAGATGCGGGAAACATTTCGGAAAATACCGAAATCGCCCGAAATTCAAGTATCTCGGAACGACTCGTAAATTTTACTAAAAATCAAGAATATTATTTTAAGACTCATGGTGAAATTCGTTTGGAGAAATAATTTATAGTTTTAAAACTAAAAATCCCGGAATCAGTTATCTACCGACTCCGTTGGAATTTTCATAAATTCATAAAATTCTCAGAAAAAGTATTTAGATAGAAAATATGATTCTAAGAAATAAAGTCTAAAGGACCTTCTAGAAATTCCTAACTCTTTGTGAATTAAAAATCTGAGAATCGATCAGCGGCACTGGTCGACACCGGTTTTGAAAATATTTAATTAATTCAGGAAAATTCCAGAAAATCATAGAAAATATATAATATTGGAAAGTGATTTTTAAAACTGAAATCGGTCAAATACAGGAAGTAAATCGAAAAATACGATCGAAAAACTGAATACGCAACTAAGTACGTATTCCGGGAACGGGGTATTACAATCCATCCACCTTACAAAAATTTCGTCCTCGAAATTTCATAAAGTGAAAGGTGACGGTAAGGAAGGATAACAGGAAGTGAAAGGCAGCAATAAAGAAGGATGAGAAGAAAGAGTTTTACCAATCAAGATGTGAAGAGTTTGCGGATAACGCTCACGGATAACATCCTCTCGTTCCCACGTGGCCTCTCCTGGTGCATGTCTGTTCCAAGACACCAACACTAAAGGTATGGCTTTATTCTTCAATGATTTGACACTTCTGTCCAAAATGGCCATCGGATTGCTCTTGGTATGACAAATCCGGTTGTAGTTCCAGTTCGGAGTGATCCAGGATATGACTATCATCCTTCACATACTTCCTCAGCTGTGATACGTGGAATACATTGTGAACTCCGTCCAAAGATGGCGGTAACGCCAACCTGTAAGACACATCTCCCACTCGGTCCAAGATCTCGAATGGGCTGATATATCTCGGACTAAGCTTCCCACGAGTACCGAACCGGATTACTCCCTTTGTAGGTGATATCTTCAAAAACACATGATCCCTGTCTGGAATTCCAATGGCCTTCTCAGTGTGTCTGCCCAACTCTTCTGCCGACTCTGTGCTGCCCTGAGGTGATCTCTGATAATCCTGACTTTCTCTGTTGTCTGAATCAGGATCTCCGGCCCAAAAGTCTCCTCTCACCGACTTCATCCCAACAAATCGGTGACCTACACTTCCTTCCATACAATGCTTCAAATGGTACCATCTTGATACTTGCCTGATAGCTGTTATTATAAGAAAATTCAGCCAAATGAAGATGGTCTTCCCATGATCCCTGGAATTCAATCATGCAGGCCCGCAACATATCTTCAAGAATCTGGATAGTCCTCTCAGATTGTCCGTCTGTCTGAGGATGATATGAAGTACTGAATTTCAGACGAGTCCCTAGACTTTCTTGGAGGCTTTCCCAGAAATGAGATCTGAATCTGGTGTCTCTGTCTGATACAATACTAACTGGAACTCCATGCAGACGAACTATCTCCTTCATGTACTTGTCTGCCAGAACCTCTGTTGTCTGACCTACCCTGAATGGTATGAAGTGAGCTGATTTGGTGAGGCGATCAATGATTACCCACACAGCATTATTACCTTTAGGACTGCGAGGCAATGCCGTGACAAAATCCATGGTGATGTGCTCCCACTTCCACTCAGGTATCGGTAAAGGTTGTAGAAGTCCAGCTGTCCTCTGATGCTCTATCTTTATCTGCTGACAAACCAAGCACTTGGCAACATACTGGGCTATCTCCCTCTTCATAGCATTCCACCAAAACTGCTTCTTCAAGTCTTGGTACATCTTGTTTCCCCCTGAATGTATGGAATATGCTGAACTGTGTGCTTCTGCTAGAATCTTCTGTCGAACTTCTCCTTGGGGAACACAAATCCTGCTACCAAAATATAATGCACCATCCGGATGAATACTGATATCAGTCCTCAATCCAGCCTCTACTTGAGCTCGGAATTGCTGTAATCTGGGGTCTTCCTTTTGAGCTCCCTTGATCTCATCTATCAATGTTGACTGAATCTGCAAGGTCATGAACTGTCCTGCCTTATCAACTCCTTGTACCAACATTAAGTCCAATCTGATGATGTCTTGAATCAACTCCTTCTGCTGAGTAAGTTGAACAAGCACTCTATTCTCTGGCTTCCTGCTCAGTGCATCCGGTACTGTATTGACCTTGCCTGGATGATATTGCAAGTCTATATCATAGTCCGCCATCAACTCCAGCCACCGCCTCTGCCTCATGTTCAACTCCTTCTGTGAGAAAATATACTTGAGGCTCTTGTGATCCGTGTATATCAACACCTTATCTCCCAGAAGATAATGCCTCCAGATCTTCAAGGCAAAATAACAGCTGCTAGTTCCAAGTCATGAGTTGGGTAATTCCGCTCATGAGTCTTCAGTTGCCTGGATGCATAAGCTATGACATGATCATGTTGCATAAGTACACACCCCAGGCCTTTTCCTGATGCATCACTGAATATGACCATCCCTCCTCTTCCTGAGGGAGTCCTCAAGATTGGAGCTGAAATGAGTCTCTGCTTCAGTTGCTCAAAAGCTGCAGTACATTCCTCTGTCCATATGTACCTTTCTCCTTTCCGGGTGAGCTTGGTCAACGGGGCTGCAATCCTAGAGAAATCTTGGACAAAGCGTCGGTAATATCCGGCTAGTCCCAGAAAACTCTTAATCTCAGTCACCGTCCTCGGAATTGGCCAATCCTTCACTGCCTGGACTTTGCTGGGGTCAACTGAAATTCCTTCTGCTGAAACTATGTGTCCAAGGAAGGCCATACTGTCCAACCAAAAGTCACACTTGCTTCTCTTAGCATGAAGCTGCTCCTGCTGGAGAGTCTGCAATACAATCCTCAAGTGTTCTGCATGCTCCCTGTTGCTCTTTGAATAGATCAAGATGTCATCTATAAAACAACTACAAACTGATCCAAATAGGGCGAGAACACTCTGTTCATCAAATCCATGAAAACTGAAGGGGCATTGGTGACTCCGAAAGGCATAACTAGAAACTCATAGTGGCCATAACGGGTCCTGAATGCCGTCTTCGGAATATCCTCCTTCCTCACCCTTAGCTGATGGTAACCCGACTGTAAATCTAGTTTAGAGAATACTCGGGCTCCATGAAGCTGATCAAACAAATCATCAATCCTTGGTAAGGGATACTTGTTCTTGATGGTAACTTTGTTCAATTCTCTATAATCAATACAAAGCCTCTTACCACCATCCTTCTTGTTTGCCAATAATACTGGAGCTCCCCATGGTGAAGTACTTGGTCGAATCAATCCCTTATCAGAGTATTCTTGCAGCTGCTTCTTCAAAACCTCTAACTCCGTAGGTGCCATCCTGTACGGAGCCTTGGATATAGGAGCTGTTCCAGGCACAGTATCAATAGAAAACTCAACCATCCTTTCAGGTGGCAGTCCTGAGATCTCAGCAAACACTCCTGGAAATTCATCCCACACCGGCACTCCCTTCCGAACCTCCGAAGTAGTCAACCGAGTCTTTCTCTTAGTAGACTTCACTTCTCCACTGAATTGGAACTCCGGTTGAAGAGGGATCCTGAAAATAATCTTCTTCTCCCTACAATCAATAACTGCATGGTACTGACTGAGCCAGGTCATGCCTAAGATTACGTCGTACCCTTTGGTGTCTAGTACGAGCATATCTATGGCCAAGGTCTTATCACAAAGTTCTACTGGACAATCAGTACAAACTCTAGAAGATACGACTACTCCATTCCCAGTACTAATATCCCATTTGTGGTCTAAAGATCTAACAGGTATAGAATGCAATGCCACAAAATGGTCTGAGATAAAACAATGGGAAGCACCGGAATCAAAGAGAGCGAGGACAGGTTTAGAATGAACTCTGATGGTACCTGTTATCACCTCCTCGGAAGTCTCAGCCTCCGCTGCTGACAAATTGAAAGCTTGACCCCTTCCACGCCCTGCAGCAGTCCTAGCTCCTCTCTGGACTGGGCGAACAGCTTGCTGTGGAGGAGGGGGAGGAACTCTCCTGATCATCGGTCCCTGATTCCTCTGTCCCTGTGGCCCTGGAAGTGCTCTCTGTCCATTCGGTCCCTGAAGTGCCGGTAGAGCTTGATTGGTAATCCCCATTCTCCTGTGTGGACAGGCTTCAATGGAATGGTCTCGGGAACCACACACCAAGCATAATCCATTTGCCCTTCGGCAATTCTGCTGAGAATGACCCGGTTTCTGGCAAAAGTTGCAGATAGGACCTGATTGAGCCATCTGGTAAGGAGCTGGTCTGAATGGTTGCCTGGCCTGAACCTTAGCTGCTCTCTATGGGCCTCCTCTTCCCATTGGTGGAAACGGCCTCTTCATGGCCTGATTCCTCATCTGGTTCACTTGCTTCTTCTCTAGCCCACGCTCCACCTCTCGAGCTATGGTGAGAACTTCTGAATAAGTCTTCAGCTGCTGGGGCATTAGGAAAACTTGGATGTCCATCTGCAAGCCCTGCTGAAACCTACAAGCCCGCTTCTCCTCATCAGTTACCATGTACGGAGCAAAGCGGCTAAGTCTGAGAAATTCCGCGGCATACTCATCCACGGATCTATTCTCTTGCTGAAGTCTGATGAACTGCTCTTCCATGTCCTTCTGAGCAGTGGCAGGGAAGAACCTGCTGTAAAAGCTCTTGGAGAATGTGTCCCAGGTGACAGGCTTCTCCAATCTGGCCTCCTCAGCTAGCCACCAAGTTCTGGCTATATCCTTCAATTGAATCTTAGCAACCTCCACCTGATTCTCCTTTGGAACTCGAGCTGCATTCAATAAGTCTGTGGTGTCCGTCAGCCATTGCTCAGCATCCAGGGGTTTCTCTTCACCCGTGAATATGGTTGGTTGCAGCCGTCTGAAGTCTGAAATATTTCCCGGCCTCTGTTCCTTTGGAGCTGCCAATTCTTGCCGAAGAAGTTCAGTCTGTTGTTGCTGATTCTCCATCATCGTCTGAATGACCCTCAGAATGTCCACATTCTCTCCCGCGGGTCCATTCGATGCTTGTCCGGAATGGTTTCGTCCCGTCCTTCTCTCCATACCGAATTGGGATAAGGTAACTGGAATTTGGAAACAAATGGAAGGAGTTTAGGACACAAGGAAAGGAGTCAAGAAGGGATCAAGAAGGACTGGATAACTTTATACATTGTAGTTGGCAATAGCAAATTACTGGAATTTGCTGCTTGATTGTACTATAGGTGTGAGAGCCTAGGCTCTGATACCAACCTGTAACGCCCCGATCCCACGGATACGGAGACGTCACTGCTACGTATATACGTAGGTCAGAAAATGCCCCCACGCATATACGCTAAGCAATAAGTACAACAAGAATCAGAGTACACGACAAAGCGTGATATCCATACATATGCCAACATAAAAGTACAAGTACAAGTCATCACAAAATATGATAAAATATTACACATTACATGTATCTTTTATCACAACCAAGTTCAAAAGCAAAAGATACAATATAAACACAAAATGCTCACGAGTAGGATGAAGATCCCGTGAGCCAAAAAGAGAGATCTGGCACAAGGACTGGAGCTAATCAGCCTGCTCACTAAAGAAAGCTCGATCTTCTGTGGATGGCTCCACTTCGATCCAAGCTTCAGAACCTGAATATGCAAATCCAAGGGGTCAAGACCTCATAACCATAATCAGGCTACAGCCAAATGGCATAAGAGACATAAATAAGTAAGGGGGAACAGTAAGATAAATATCAATCAGTAGGTAATGAAAGCATAAAGAGTAAGAGTCCGAATACAATAGATCCACCGTTAATGTCTTATTATTATTACTTGTCTTACTATGATATCTAGCTATGTGACCCAGCGTCCCAGCGCACATAGATCCATATCCTAGTAAAGCAAGGTTGTTATTGGAAACCAGCGGTTTATCAACGAACTATGTTTACAGTGGGTCCCGTGCATGCTCGGGACCACGGTCCAGGGTGTTCCGTTGCTTGGTAACGGAACCAGCCGCAAGGCCTAACAGGAGGGACTTATGTATGCCCTTAGTCATGACAGTATTCAGGAAGAGGGAGCAAGCACTCCCCTCGGTCCCCTGGAGGCCCTCAGGTTAGACCGGAATATGATTGTACAATATACCTAATGCCACTGTAAACACGAACACATATCGATATCCGTATGTTTCCCCCCGACCCATATGTAAGTTGGTCCATTTTATACGAAAGTCAAGTGTATCATGCTTGGTTCAAGTGATGGCATGATAAGTGGTGATATTCATATTTAACAAGTTATGAAGCGATGATATGTAATAACAAGTCATGAAGTAATGTCCATCAAGTAACATGTCATGTAGTACCAGTTATGAAGCATGAACAGGAATAATATGTCACACATGTATCAAAGGTAAAATCCAAATTCAGATAGGAAATCAACTAAGTCAGACATTCAGAATTAGTCGACTAGGTGGAAGGATTAGTCGACTAATATGGGTCTTAAGTCGACTAACAGTCTAGATGAGTCGACTAAAACTGGGTTCCAGAGAGTTGTAATTCTGTTTCAGGAAAAGTTAGTCGACTAGGGTTGTAAGGGTAGTCGACTAACAGGGAACTAATAGTCGACTAACGGATACTTAAGTCGACTAAGTCTGTGATACAGAGAGTTGATGTTTTATTTCAGGAAAACAGGAGTCGACTAGGGAGGAATGGGTAGTCGACTAGGGGTCCTAAGTCGACTAATATTTTGGATGAGTCGACTGGAACCGAGAGTTGGGTTTTCTGGTTCAGGAAAGATTAGTCGACTATTAATAAGGATAAGTCGACTAGAACTGTATTTCCAGAGAAGTTATGTTTCAGAACAGGTGAGTTAGTCGACTAATTCCTAGGTTAAGTCGACTAATCGTGGGAAAAACTGGGTACGAATTAGGGTTTTGTTGGTTGTGTTTGATGGTCTAAAAATACGATTCTTATGGCACAAGTGTACATGAATTGACAACACAAGTATATAAAGAAGTTGTCTAGTCTTGGTGAGTAAAAATACTCACAAGGATTGGTTATGTGAAGCTTGATCCAAGGTGATAAATCCGACGAAGAGAGAGATGATCCCCAATCCAAAAGAAGTGGCTTGATTGAGGTTGAAGATGAAGATCTTGTTGATGCTTGAGATGGAGATGAAGAAGACCTAGGTGCTTTCTGAGTTAGGGTTTGAGTTTGAGATGGAGAAGGAAGAGGTGAGGGCTACTTCTTTGGTGGAATGAAGAAAAAAAGAAATGTAAGGGATATGTTTATATAGGATTTTGATTTTGTAAAGGAGGTGTAAATAAGGTAATTGAGAGGGGGTTTTGTGTAAATAGGGGAGGGGATGAGTGTCCCTCTTCTTGGCCACTTGGCCGGCCATGGGAGAGAGAGAGAGAGATGCATTAAATGAGGAAGTAGGTGGGAGTTGGTGGAATTTGGAGAAAGTGGAATTATTGAAAAATTGGAAAATGGAAAAGCTTGTGGTTGTGGAGGAAGGAAGGAAATTAAGAAAAAGGAAAAAGGAAAAGAAATTATAAATGAAAATATTTTCTCTTGGATTTAAAATTTAAAAAATGTTGAAAAGACAATTTTCCAGGTTAAGTCGAAGATGCGGGAAACATTTCGGAAAATACCGAAATCGCCCGAAATTCAAGTATCTCGGAACGACTCGTAAATTTTACTAAAAATCAAGAATATTATTTTAAGACTCATGGTGAAATTCGTTTGGAGAAATAATTTATAGTTTTAAAACTAAAAATCCCGGAATCAGTTATCTACAGACTCCGTTGGAATTTTCATAAATTCATAAAATTCTCAGAAAAAGTATTTAGATAGAAAATATGATTCTAAGAATTAAAGTCTAAAGGACCTTCTAGAAATTCCTAACTCTTTGTGAATTAAAAATCCGAGAATCGATCAGCGGCACTGGTCGACACCGTTTTGAAAATATTTAATTAAATTCAGGAAAATTCCAGAAAATCATAGAAAATATATAATATTGGAAAGTGATTTTTAAAACTGAAATCGGTCAAATACAGGAAGTAAATCGAAAAAAATACGATCGAAAAACTGAATACGCAACTAAGTACGTACTCCGGGAACGGGGTATTACAAAAACAGATTTGATTCAATCTGTTTCTATATTTTCAAGGGATGATTATACCCTTGCTCTCCCTATAAATAGCCCGTCAGGGGCACAAGAGAGGAGGCCGGCTCCAGAGGCAGAAGACCACGCACATGCGCAAGGACTTCTTCGAAGAGCTTTTCTGAGGCGATACGCAGGAGAGAAGACTCCGCAAGCAGAGGCTTCTTCACAATGCACCATGCGTTCTCGAATTCAGAGATCTTTTAGAGAATCGCTTTCTCTATCCAGGGTGTTGATACCCTAACATCGTCCTTCTTCTTAAGGAATCTCCAGAACCAGGCGAGAAGGAATTCCTAATTGAAGGCGATTTTGAGAAGCAGCAAGAGGGTTCTACCAACCTTCTATTCTCTGATTCCCGGAACCAGGCGAGAAGGAAATCTCATCGCTCGCATCGTCAAAGGGACAAAGTGGTCGCGCGCTGACCAGACTCCTATCGGCACACTTCTCCAGAATCTCTGAGGAGATCTACTTGTAATCTTTTTAAGAATACTTGTAATTTAGCTCCTCAAACTCTTTTTTTGTAAGTTTTTCCCCTTTGCAAACATAATGGAAAACAGTAACTACCCTTATTACTGGGTCAATTACTGCCCACGAAGTGAGGGAGTTAACCCCATTATGGAGTATTTTTAGGGAACACGTTTACCTCCTAAAACCTCTATAAATAGCCCAGTTTGCTATGGAAGAGAGGTCAAAAAAAAAGGGGGGTCGGATACTTCTTGGTAAAAAGAACTTCGGTTGTAAGCCATAGAACACCAAGATTTCTAGCTGAAAAGAAAGAGAGAGTTCAACTCTTCTAACAACTTGCTGCATACAAGTTTGTTTTTGCCTACACTCTCTTTGAAATTCTTGGCGGATAGAAGCTGTGTTACTTCATCTACTATCCAAAGAGATGATTCTCAAAAGGTCCTGATGTTCACCCGGTCAATAGAAAACAAGATTCACTTTCCACCGCCGCATCAGGAACCCGGCACTAAACAAAAGGGAGATTCAAGCTTGAATATCTTCTCTCTTGTAAGAGGATTATTGATCCGCTGTAACTTTCTTTACAATCAAATAAAAAATTTACTTCTCGATCTACAATTTTCCCACCAAACATATTGTTGATATATTGTTATTGTTATTATTATTATTATGGCTAATCACCATTATTAATACTATTATTATTGGAATTATTATTATTAATATTATGGTTAATTATTATTAGTGTTATTGTTAATTACTAATGTTAATTTTTGTTATTGTTCTTATTAAGTTTTATTATAAATATTGTTGTTAATTAATATATTTGTTATTGCTAATGTTGGAACTTGCTTTTGATGATACATTTGTGAAGTCATATCATTTGGAGCTCTATCACAAGCCTATTCAAGAGTTCTTCATGATCAAGACTTCCCAAGGAGAGTTGATAATGATGTGTATTGTAATTATTGATAGCATGTTAAAAGCCTTGACACACACACACATTATAGCCTGTTAGTCGACTTATACTCTTTTATAGTCGACTTATGCTTGGTATAGTCGACTTACATGTTTCCCTAGTCGACTAGCTTTTTGTCCTGAAAGATCCGAACTCTCTGTTTGTCACTGTTAGTCGACTTAACAGTTTATATAGTTGACTAATAAGTATTGTAGTCGACTTATACCCTCCCTCTAGTCGACTAGTTTTAGTTTTCAGAAACTTGTCTTTTGATTTCAACTTGACCTAGTTGACTTGGTCTTTTCTATAGTCGACTAACCTTGAGAAATTTGCCTACCCTAGTCGACTAATCCAAATGTCAAGTCGACTAATGGCAGTTTCTGACTGTTGGACAGTTTCTATTTTCTGGTATTTTCTTCAACGTTATCCAACGTTTAAACATTCAAATTTGTCCTAATAACTACCCTAACTAACCCTAGAGTTCAGCTATAAATAGGGTTGTTATCTTAGGTTTAAAATACCAATTCAAGTATATAGTTTTCTGACCAAAACTCTGAAAATATTCTGGTTCTCTAAAAACTGTTCCCACTTTCTGTTTCTTCACCAAATTCCTACTCCTAAGTGAAGATCTCTGAAAGTCCACCTATAATAGCCCTTGTCCATGATCACATACTGAATCAAGGCTTATAGGAAAGTTTGTAATCACTCAAAGGAAGCATTGTACAAGAGCGTCTTCTTGGTGTAGAAGAGAGGTTGTACAAGGTGTTGTGTCTTCTTGGTGGTAAGAAGAGTTGTACACATTTGGCAAAGGAGATTTGTCAAGTGGTGTGCAAGGTGTTGATTTTGGGTGTACAAAGTCAATGATAAAGGAAAATCTCAAGCGGGAGGCTTGGGGACTGGATGTAGGTCACGAGGATCAAACCAGGATAAATCACTCGTGTTTGCGATTGTGAACTTTTCTGTGACTTATTTTCTTTATTTGCAAGTACGTTTATTTCTTTTATACTAATATCCTTGTGTGAGTGTTGACGTGTATATTAGATCCACACTTGGCATCATCTCGGGACCAACAATTGGTTTCAGAGCAGGTTCAACATTTGGTATCAGAGCCCTACATACCTAGTCAACAATCTACAAGGATGGCAACGGAGTTCCCTTCATCACAATTCAAAGAAGGACTTTCTGCACAATGTCCACCGCTATTTGACGGATCCAACTACAACTATTAGAAGTGTAGAATGAAAATCTACTTGCAATCGCTCGATTATGAACTTTGGAACATTGTAGAAGTACCGTACACCAAACCGACAACCAACTACAACGCTTGGAGTGATGATCAAAAGAAGAATGCGAACCTTGATGCCAAAGCGATGAATGCTTTATTCTGTGCCTTAACCAAAGAAGAATTCAACCGCGTCAACAGCCACTTCTGCAAATCAAATATGGCACACTCTTCAGGTAACACATGAAGGCACAAATAAGGTTAAGGAATCTAAAATTTCTGTTCTTGTCCACAGGTTTGAACTTTTCAAAATGAAGGAGAATGAAACCATCTCAGAAATAGTTACAAGATTCACCGACATAACCAATTCCTTAGCATCCCTTGGAAAGGAATACACCCAAGTCGAAAAAGTTCGCAAGATCCTTCATGCACTCACACCAGATTGGGAGAAGAAGATAACTGCAATAGAAGAAGCGAATGATCTCTCAACAATGACATTAGAAAACCTTATTGGTAATCTAATGGCATATAAAGTGCAACTCGAAGAAAGAAAGAAGGATGAACAATAATCTCTCTCAAAGAAGAAAGAATTTGCCTTCCATGCATCCTCAGACACGGGCAATTCAGATGATGATGAAAAGGAGATGGCAATGCTTTCAAGAAAATTCAAAAGATTCTTAAAGCATGGTAAGTTTAGATGTTTTAACTGCAATAAAATAGGTCATATGAAGAAGAATTGCCCATTGCTCAAAAACAAAATAAATACAAGAGCAAAAAATTCAGAAAAAAGAAAGACTGCCAAGCATCATGGGAGAACAATGATTCCTCTTCCTCTGATGAAGAAGAAACCATTGAACATATCAACATCTGTTACATGGTGCTAGAAGAAGATGAGGTACAATATACTGAACTTTTAGATGCATTCCATGAATTATTCAATGATCTAAAGAATGAAAAAATGAAGAATAAAGTTTTATTAAAGGAAAATGAAAAGCTTTTCAAAGAAAATTCATGTTATGTCTCTCAAGTTTCTTCTATAAATTCTCAAAAAGATGATTTTGAAAAAGTGATATCATCATTGAAAAAGGATAATGAGAATTTTATAAGAAAATATTTTGCTTAAAAAGGAAACTGTGTCCTTAAATGAAAGAATTTCTGTGTTAGATAAAGACATGTCAGTTTTCAAAATGAAATATGAAGATATTTTGAAAAATGTGACTAAGTTTAATAAAGGAAAAGAAAAATTGAATGATTTGTTATCATATCAAAAGATGTCACATAATCATTATGGTATTAGATTTTTTAAAAAACTTTCATATGTTAGTAATCCATATAATTCTTTTGTGAAAAGAAAGTCTGATATTATTTCAAAAAGAATTAAGAATAAGTATATATGGATTCCTAAAAACTTAAGCATTGTTGACAAAAATACTTATATTGCATCATACATACATGATATATGTAATTCATGCAATTATGTGTATACTAACAGATGGAAACCAAATTCAAATTGAGTTTGGTCTCCTAAAGGTTAATGCTTTACTTTTATGATTGGTACCATCTAATGTTTATCTTTCAGGTACCACATAAGAAGTTTGATAAGGACATTACTTCAAATATTTATCATATATATATATATATGTGATGATATATTTTTTGCAGGGGAAGAACACAAGTGTTTCTATATTTGTTATAACCCATTTTCTACAGGGGGAGAACATATAACTTATTTTCTGCAGGGGGTATTCGTGCACACAAAGTGTCATCATCAAAAAGGGAAGAATGTTGGAACTTGCTTTTGATGATACATTTGTGAAGCCATATCATTTGGAGCTCTATCACAAGCCTATTCAAGAGTTCTTCATGATCAAGACTTCCCAAGGAGAGTTGATAATGATGTGTATTGTAATTGTTGATAGCATGTTAAAAGCCTTGACACACACACACATCATAGCCTGTTAGTCGACTTATACTCTTTAAAGTCGACTTATACTTGGTATAGTCGACTTACATATTTTCCTAGTCGACTAGCTTTTTGTCCTGAAAGATCCTAACTCTCTGTTTGTCACTGTTAGTCGACTTAACAGTTTATATAGTCGACTAATAAGTGTTGTAGTCGACTTGTACCCTCCCTCTAGTCGACTAGTTTCAGTTTCTAAAAACTTGTCTTTTGATTTCAACTTGACCTAGTCGACTTGGTCTTTTCTATAGTCGACTAACCTTGAGAAATTTGCCTACCCTAGTCGACTAACCCAAATGTCAAGTCGACTAATGGCAGTTTCTGACTCTTGGACAGTTGTTGTTTTCTGGTATTTTCTTTAACGTTATCCAACATTTAAACATTCAAATTTGTCCTAATAACTACCCTAACTAACCCTAGAGTTCAGCTATAAATAGGGTTTTTATCTTAAGTTTAAAATACCAATTCAAGTATATAGTTTTCTGACCAAAACTCTAAAAAATATTCTGGTTCTCTGAAAATTGTTCCCACTTTCTGTTTCTTCACCAAATTCCTACTCCTAAGTGAAGATCTCTAAAAGTCCACCTATAATAGCCCTTTTCTACGATCACATACTGAATCAAGGCTTATAGGAAAGTTTGTAATCACTCAAAGGAAGCATTGTACAAGAGCGTCTTCTTGGTGTAGAAGAGAGGTTGTACAAGATGTTGTGTCTTCTCAGTTGTAAGAAGAGTTGTACACATTTTGCAAAGGAGATTTGTCAAGTGGTGTACAAGGTGTTGATTTTGGGTGTATAAAGTCATGGATAAAGGAAAATCTCAAGCGGGAGGCTTGGAGACTGGATGTAGGTCACGAGGACCGAAACTAGGATAAATCACTTGTGTTTGTGATTGTGAACTTTTCTGTGATTTATTTTCTTTATTTGCAAGTACATTTATTTCTTTTATACTAATATCCTTGTGTGAGTGTTGACGTGTATATTAGATCCACACTTAGCATCATCTCGGGACCAACAACTAATTCCTTTTAATTTTCTCCAAACTAATACCCATTACCCAAATCCTAAATCCTATCCATTAAATCCAAATCTTAACCAACCTAATCCTCATATATCCTAACTACTAAATCCTTTAGTTATCTTAACTAACTGAACCTACCTAATCTCTCATAATCACACCCCTTAATATTTTTCTTTATTCTCTTCTCATC
Organism: Agave tequilana; assembly: GCA_038442645.1. Lineage (NCBI taxonomy): Eukaryota > Viridiplantae > Streptophyta > Magnoliopsida > Asparagales > Asparagaceae > Agave > Agave tequilana. The sequence continues at coordinate 93,757 of JAVJIF010001146.1, read as the reverse complement.
CCATCTCCAGCAACCTGAACCCACCAGTCCATAGTTGGAGCTCAACCTCTTGGTTAACCTCCGCCTTAGCCGTGACCCCCGGCTGGCCACAGCAATAGACCCCCCACTACGGCGCACCTCGGCAACACAACTTACTCCTCCAAGCTGAGGCCCATACATGGAAACCCTCCCCCTCACCTCTCCATGTCGTGACCAAGCACCCAACCACCCTTGGCCATTCCCTCTCCAGCGAGATCCGTAAGCCATCGGAGCCATCGTCCGTCATGAGCTCCTTTTCCATGGTTGCTGATCTTCCCCGCCAGCAAGCGACAGTCCACCGCGGTAGCCCCATGCGGATCCCTCTCCACCCATACCACTCCCTAAGCCTATAACAATCGAACCCCTTGCACCTGCCCTCTTCCCCATGGCCTGCACTCAGCAGCCTGGTTCCTCGCCCTCCAGCCTCGGCTGCACCAAGATGGTGCAGCCCCTTGCCCTTGTATACACGTAACTCATCCAGGTGTGTCTCTTCCCATGCCCGCGCACCTCCCCACTTCTCCTCTCCCCCTGTCCTCTGGCCGAGCTCCCCTTGCAACCAGAGTCGCGTCTTCCTAGCCACGGTAACCCAATACAGCCGAGCCCAACTCCCATTTCTCCTCTTTACGGGCCGCAACTCCATCACCCCATAACAACCTGCACCCCCGGAGAACCCGCATAGCAACAGCCCCCGAGCCACCCCCATGCTTGTTGCCGCCATGCCCCCCCCCCCAAATCTTTAGTCGCTGCCCCTCTCTCCGGCTACCATGAGCACAACCTGGCCATACGTTATCACCCTCATGCACAGGCCGAGTACAGGATGAGGCTTCCTCCTCATACTCCTCCGTTTCGCCGCCTCGCTGGAATACTCCGGAGCACCCACTACCTCCGCCTTGCCACCTAAGATCGCCGCTGTGATCTGCTACAGCTGTCGTGCTCTCCTCCTTGAACCACCTTCACCGTGAGTGAGTCTCTCTCTCCCCTTCTCTTTTTTTTTCCATGTGTGTGTATTTACATGCGCTATGTCATATAATAATTGTGTATAAATTATTGTGCATTGTGTTTAATAAATTATTGTGCTGCATGCTTAAGCATAGTGTGTGTTATTTGTTGCGTGAGTGTGCCATGTACATGCAAGTGAAGGAATGTGTATGTATGTGTATACTCGTATATACGTATGTATTTTGGTGTATACATGTATGTATAAGGTATGCTTGGGTGTATGCATGAGCACGTGTGTGTGTACGGGTATATGTTCATGTGAGTTCATGTGTTCGGTTGCGTGTTGCAGCGGTTACGGACCCATTCGTGAGATTCAAACCCGAAAACAGGAGATCCGGACCCGTTATGGTAGATTCAGAGTTGTGCCCGTTATGGACCCGATACACAGGCGATTCGAAGACCGGTCCATGGGATAATCCAGAGATCCATCCATACTGGTTCATGCAGTAAAGACCAGACAGCGATTCGAATCCAAAATCGCGTCATTTCATGTGAGTGTTTGCTCTTGTATCATTTTTCTTATTTACATTGTTAGTATTATATATAAGTTATTTGTATCATTTCATGTGACTGACTGAGATATTTTACCAGTATTATTACCTGTATCACTTCATGAGATATCAATGAGCTTTCATGTTATTTATTTAGTTGACTTGAGCATTTAATGACATCATTTCATGTGTTAGAAGTTCATCGTTGTTGGCTTAGGCTTTGTAGCAATATATATATCTTAGATGGTGACTCATTTTGATCTATTGACTGGCTGGTCGAGTTCATATTTGAGCATCAGATGTATGTGGACCTTCTATTTTGATATTGAGATATTAGACTTATACTATTTTATGTGTAGATATTACCATTTCGGATTTGGATCTAGTTATGATGTACATTAGTCTATCTATGGGATTGATCTAGAGATGATTGGATCGTGACTGTGATTAGATGTATATTTTATGTGAAATATTTATCAGACTTGATAATTATTCATTTGGTGATTAATAAATGTAGAGATGATTTAGATTTCATATTGATTAAGGATGTTACACTCCTTAGTTATGATCTTAATTGGTTTGCATAGCCATGATCGGTTAAATGTGGTAGAGTATACATTTATTTCAGATTGTTGAGACTTAGATACACTAGTGATTTAGATGATGGATATGGATTAGAGTTGATTAAATATTTTCTCTTAGATTATTTTATTCACGCCAACATGTCATTACTCATCCTGAACATCATTATTAACCTAGAAAACTTGACTAATTATACATGACATTTAAATGATAACTATATTGTCTATGTTACCATAACTGCTGGAAAAATATTGTATACAGTAATGACACCCTCATGTTGTACTTGTTACATGTCCCGTTATACTAGTATCTTGTTCACTGACATTATATATCCTTGTTATACCCGTATCCTGATTACACATGTTGACGTTATTACCGTGATTATCACTAAGTTATCTCAGTGATCTAGGTAACTTGTACATTAAATAATCTTGATAATCTGAATAATATGATCATTAAATAACTTACACTGGGATTGAAAAAATTGATGGAGGAGACAACGTCTGTATTTTGAGTGGACCTAGGATATAAGTTGCGGAGCCGAATGAGGATTCTACTGCAGGGTTCCTGTGGGGTGACTGAAACCCTAGTCTTGTTCCTGTTCTTTTTACATGTTACCTGACTACCTTGCGGTAGGTCCTGGTTTAGCGCTAGGAGTCTGGGCCGTGGCCCCGGGTATGCACAGGACCCACCTAAAACACAAACAATGTCCCCAATCGATCAGTTTTAATAACTTAGAAACTCGATTGGTGCGTGTAGGAGGCGTAGTATGGGATGCGTCTATTATATGTGGTAACTGGTATTCGCTGACATAATTAATAACAAAACTAAATTCTCACATTGACATTATAGACTGAACCTGACATATACATGCATGTGATAATAGACATCTGATTATACTGATGACCTGATGTACACCTGACTATAAAACAGGCTGGCTTATTTACTATTTATTTATGTCTTATATGTTATTTTCGTTTTCATTTCAATATATAATTTCATCATCTGCTCACACATTATATGCACGTGCACTTTCCCTTTTATTCTTACACATTCACTAGGAGTTCTGGCTCCATGGATTTGCATATCCAAATCCGTGACTATTTATTGCTGATCAGGTATTTGGAGAGGATTACATGCGTTACGAGGAGCTGGAGTCTCTTTTATCCTTATTATAAGTATTCCTACTCTTTTATTCATGTTATGTCCTGAATTCTATTTATATCGTATCCAGTTGTTATTTCTTTCCTTTATTCACCTGCTATCATTGTGTTAAATATTTTTATGTCATATTGCAGTGATATTGATTTATATTAGTGAATTTTATAGCTTATTTAAGTTACTTTAGGGTTAACGTGTATACGTGGGGTATTCTCCTCGCATATATACATCGCCGACTCTCATCGTGACTCCATTTCTCCGTATTTCGGGAAGCGGGGCGTGACAGGATTTTCTTGGTATCAGAACCCGGTTCGACATTCGATTCAAAGAACTTAGTTCATACAGGTAACTTGAAATGAGTTATAGTTACATTGCAATATACATATATTATCCATATTATGATATTCAGTTCACTTGTGAATTGATCGTCCTCCCTTTGAAAATCCATCTCTGTGATCTTTTGATATCCCTGATTCCAACTCTTCTTCTAGAATAATCTGGGTTCCACCTTGGCTTTTATTCTTTTTCTCGATTCTATTTACTGTCTCTTGAAATCAGTCACTCTATGTTGAAGCTGGTAGCAGATATCAGAACGCACAGCGAAAGCATGGCGGACCCATGATGCAGAGATGATGCAGCAAGAAGCGATGTGAAAGTTTTATCTTCTCTCTTAACTTGATTTTTATCATTCCTTACTTTATGAAAATTTCGAGGACAAAATTTTTATAAGGTGCGTAGAATGTAATATCTCTAATTAATAATACTGTATTTTTATTTTTTAAAAAAATTATTTTTTGTTTTACTGGTTATTTATTATTATTTGTTAAATTAATTTATGTTTTATTTAATTATTAAATACAGAAATTATTTTGGAGTATTAAATGATAATTTGGCTTTATATATTTATCACTATTACTTGTTAGCATTTTAATTACTAATTAGTATTTTTCCTATTACTATGGTGTTTATTTATTGTTATTGTTATTAGAGTTATTATTATTGTTAATTATCATTACTAATATTAATAGTTTTTATCATTAGTTAATTATAATTATTATTGTTGATATATTGTTGTTATTTTTATTATGATTATGATTAATTACCTTTATTAATCTATTATTATTGGTATTATTATTATTAATATTATGGTTAATGATTATTGGTGTTATTGTTAATTACTAATGTTAATTTTTGTTATTGTTATTATTAATTTTTATTAAAAATATTATTGTTAATTAATATCCTTGTTATTGCTAATTCCCTTTCATTTTCTCCAAACTAATACCCATTACCCAAATCCTAAATCCTATCCATTAAATCCAAATCTTAACCAACCCTATTCTCATATATCCTAACTACTAAATCATTTGGTTATTTAACTAATTAAATCTACCTAATCTCTCATAATCACACCCCTTATTATTTTTCTTTATTCTCTTCTCATCCCATCTCCAGCAACCTGAACCCACCAGCCCCAGAGCCGGATCTCAACCCCTTGGCCGACCTCCGCCTTGGTTGTGACCCCCAGCTGGCCACAGCAACAGACCCCCACCGCGGCGCACCTCGGCAACACAACTCACTTCTCTCCAGGCCGAGGCCCATCCATGGCAACCCTCCCCCTCTCCTCTCCATGTCGTGACCAAGCACCTAACCAACAAGCCGCCGAAGCTATTGTCTGCCTCGAGCTCCTCCTCCATGGTTGCCGATCTTCCCTGCCAGCAAGCGACAGTCCACCGCGATAGCCCTATGCCGAGCCCTCTCCACCCGCATGACTCCCCAAGCCCATAGCAACCGAGCCCCTTGCACCTGCCCTCTACCCCATGGCCTGCACTCAGCAGCCCAGTTCCTCGCTGATCAGCACGATTTTGTCACATTTTCATGCCCTTATTTATCTATCATTTGTCTATAAATAATGCTGCTCGGATATTTTTAGTGGTGTTTTGCAGAGTGAGCTATCAAAAGGAAATTGGACCACAAAAGCGTGATCTGGAGACTGTAAGATGTGCAACAGGAGACTGAAGGCGAGATGGGATACTTGGCACTAGTGCTGCTCTACCATGCTCAAAACAAATACCAGATAAATCTACAGTCAATTCGGAGAAGCTGGAAGTCACTTGGAACAAAAACGCAATTTTATAAAGTTCAGGGGTTTTAGTGCAATTTGACATTGAGAGCTCTTCTGTATAATTAAATTAATGTTGTGGACTTCTATGTAAAAATATCAAAACCCTAAGTCTATAAATAGCTAAGGCTAGGGTTTTGAGAGGGAGTTTTTTTCTTTTCATCTGTACATACATTTTCAGATCTAAAATTTTAAGGCTTTCTCTTCTTCTTCCCTCTGCTTAGAATTCTCGTCCATGTCACATTATTTTTGTTCCTTTTTGTTTTGATTGATTCATCAAACCCTCTTCAATCTCCCTGCATCAAAAGCCCATCTTCAATTTTCCTCTTCAATTTTCTGTATCAAAAGAAAAAAAAAAAGAAAAAAAAAGGAGAGACACAGACGCCTGCAAACAGGCGCCTGTGTTCAAAAAGAAATCAACAGAGAGAGGCTTTTGCCTCTCTCTCTCTCTCTCTTTGTTAACAGCCCGGGCCCCCCTCCTATTGGCGCCCTCCAGGTTTGAAAAGAAAGAGCCCGGCCGCAACCTATTGGCGCCTCCCACTCTGAAGACGCAGGCCATTGGCAGGTGAGTTTAGTTTAGTTAATTGTTTTATTTAATTATTTAATTATTTAATTAATTAGTTAATTAGTTTGATTAATTATTTCTTGTAATTTGTTAGATTAGTTTTTCATGTTGATTGTTTATGTAGATCATTTTTGAGTTAATAATTTAGCATGAGTAGCTAATTTACTGCAAGCGCTTAGGGGAGATGAACCTAGACTTAATTCTTGTGGACCGAGTCATTCTCCTATTTATGACTGTATGCACACCAATTGATCTATGACTTTTAGGAATTAATTTCTAAAATAACTGGATCTTTGACAGGCTATGTATCGGGGGTTAATGGTTCATGCTTAGAGCTTTATTGCCTTTATGTTATTTGTTTAATTTAGTTAATTTATTTTTGATGGACTATGTAACTGGATAATAGCTTGTGCTTAAATCTAGTGTTCAAAATTAATGTGCCTCTTAGACATAGGGATTTGGTGTGTATTATAAACTGGTATGGAGACCAAGATTGACCACTTGATGCTAGTTTAGGGAATTCGATCCTAAGTGCTTGACTTTTCTTTTATTATAATTAGTTCACATAACTCATAAACCCACAAAATTTTTGATCAATTCGCTTAGAAGTGCCGAAACCAAAAGAACCACCTGTCCCTGTGGATCGACCCTCAAGTGCTACATCGAATGACCGTGCGCTTGCGGTATTATAAATTGAGGAGACAGAATCTCCCAAACAAGTTTTTGGCGCTATTGCCGGGGACCGGTGTCCTCTTTAGTCTTAGCACGTCTACCGAAAAAAAGGATTTTAAAAAAATAATAATAATAAAATAATTAAAAAATTAAAAAAAATCATTATAAAAAAAAATTTTATTAGTGCTACCCAAGCATCACTCATTCCAACTCAATTCCTACGCTGATTTATGTCAGCTTGGGAACGCGACTCAAAAGGACGTCTTGTCAGCATAGATACGAACGAGGTCAAGATGACTGACCCTGTTCCACCAATGGTCCTTGTAATACTCATGTACTTTTAATACCAAAAATAAAATAAAATGAAAAAATAATAATAATATATATATGCTAGCACTGGGGATTGAACTTAGGTCCCCAACAAGGGAGAGAAAAGAGTTAACCATTGTGCCACATTGGCGTGTAATTTAAGAGCACTCAAAATTTAATTTGAATCTAATAAGCTAGACAATCTGTAATTTTAAATCTAAATCAAATCTCCTTGAGATTTTCTATAACTTTCCATTCTTATCTAAATTGCTAATCTAGCCTAGTTAGAGTCCAGGTTCAAGAAAAAAAAAAATCTCTTATAGCCTAACTTTCCATTCTTATCCAAATTGTTAATCTAGCCTAATTGGAGTCCAGGTTCAAAAAAAAAAAAAAATCTCTTATAGCCTTATATAACCTAAACATTTCCTTTCTCTCCTACATCAAGAGAAACCCTAGTATAACTTTCCTTATCTTTATATTTTCCCTCAAATTAATTGTGAACGAAGAAGGATTTCGGGATACAAGGTCAAGGAGAAAGCAAGGAAACAAGTAAGTATAGAAATTTGATTTTTTTTTATTAATTCAAATATTTAATTAGCATAGCATGTTTAAGATTCCCTTTTTGTTGTGAAAACTTAGATCTTCCCTAAATTTAAATTAATTTATATGAATATGAATTTTGGTAATATTCCATAATTTAAAATTGACATGAATTAAAAATTATAATTTAACCGGAGTACCATGCATAGATCTACCTTTTTAAGAATTTCTCCATCATCAAAATCTTTACCTTGATCTAAGTAAAACTTATATAAAAATAATATAAGATTCTCTAATAGAAATATTTAGAAAAAAAAAAAGAAGAAAATTTTTAGAAAAAATTCTAAGATCAAAAAAATTAGACACATGGGTTAATCTATCTATACATAAAAATTTATTCTAAATCCAATTAATATATATATATATATATATATATATATATATATATATATATATATATATATATATATCTCTAAATCTTTACACACCCCTTTTTATGTTCCTACAATTTAGAATTCGAAAAAAAAAAATAATAATAAAAAAAAAGTTCCTTGGCCTGAGAGCTCAGGCCCAGTCCCAAGAAAAAAAAAAAGAAAAAAAAAGAAAAGAAAAGAAAGAATCAGAACTGGGCCTACTGGCCCAGTTTCAGGAAAAAAAAAAAAGAAAGAAAAAAAAAAAGGAAACTGGGCCATCATTAGCCCAGCCCAGAACAGAAAAACAAAAAAAAAAGGAAAAGGAAACTGGGCCATCATTGGCCCAGCCCAGAAATAAAGAAAAGGAAAACAGAAAAAAAAAAAAAGAAATAGGAAACTGGGCCTGGCCAATGGGCCAGGCCAGAAAAAAATATATATATAGAGAGGAAAAAGTATTGGGCCTGGTCATTGGACCAGACCAGAAACCAGAAAAACAAAAAGAAGAAAAAACAGGAAATAAATGAAGCCCAATTCATTTTAATCCAACCCAATTACAAAAATCAGACCCGTTAAGTTTAAAAAAAAACAATTTTTTTTAACTAGATAAAAATTTGGAAAAAATAAATAAAAATATGTATAAATATCTAGATAAGTCCTACTATCTCCATAAAAAGTTTGGAGTAAATTGCAGCTCATATGGGGCTGAACCACGGCATTTAAAGATTAAAACCCGCTATTCTAATTTCAGACCCGTTAAGAAAATTTCATATTTTAAACCATTTAAAACACATAAAAATTAGTAAATAAAATCTGAAAATCTCATAAACTTTATACTTCATTATGCAACCTTATTTAAAGATCCAGATTGTTCACATTTGATTTAAAATACTAAATAAATAGGATATTTCATGTAAAAGTCGATATATGAAAGTTTGATAATTTTCTAATTCGGATATATATATATATATATATATATATATATATATATATATATATGTAGATTTCTTCGATTGGTGCTTGGACGCGTGGTAGCCAGGTGAGTGTTCTTCACTCACTGTGCAAGTACTGTTATTTACATTTATTATGAAATGTTTGTTAATTCTATTATTAAATGGTTAAGCTATTAAAGTTATTGTTGGGTTTCTAGAAATCTGAAAATTGTTTAAAATTGTAAATGATGAGATGGATTATGTTATCAAGTCACTGGAAATTACATACTGTTGTACTGTTACATTGTCACTTACTGTTACTGTCATACCAGTGATTTACATAACATGATTATTAGATAACTTACACCGGGTGGGGAAATTGATAGAGGAGATGGTATCGGTATTTTGGGTGGACCTAGGATACAGGTTGCGCAGCCGACTGAGGGTTCCACTGCAGGGTTCCTGGGGGATGACTGACATCCCATCTGTATTGTTACTGTTCCACTGTTTACACAGTGAGATTACTGTTACTGTTACTGTTACTGAGTACCTAGCGGTACGGTCTGGTTCAGCGCCAGGAAACTGAGGCCGTGGTCCCGGGTATGTACGGGACCCACCTAAAACACAGATACCCATCTCCAACTATCCATTTCAAATAACTAGACAATAAGAATAGACATACACATGACATTTTGACACATGACTGTACATAGGATAGATTGCAGTAATAAATGGTTATATAGTGTATAACACCGTGTTACATTATGACTCATATACTTGAATTATACATGTGTTGTTAGACTTTACATGTTATTTTTATATTCCCATCTTTTTATCATTAATTAAGGTCGCTATTGACGACCCTGAGTTGCTTGCTCAGGTTCTGATCCAGAGACTCTGCAGGAGCAGGAGTATTTCGAGCACCTCGCTGATCTTCAGTAGACAGATCCTTCCTACTTCATATGTGAGAGACGTTTATTGTAGTGTTTTCTATGATTTCTTTATGTTGTAATAAATAAAACTTTTGGTGACATCATGTATTTGACTTCTTCTAGCTGGATTAATGAATAAACTTGTTTTATTTTGAATCAATGTACTGAGGCTTAACGTATTTATACGTCGCCGGCTCTCGTCACGTACCCTTTATATGAGTATTATGATTGCGGGGCGTGACAGGGTTTCTTTGGTATCAGAGCCAGGTTACTCAAGTGTATAGTTGTGTAAATAGTCAGGCTCTTACCAACAGTACAATGTTTAGTAATCCAGCTACAAGTACAATGTCTACCATATTTTTAATTAATATTTTTTTTATTATTTTATTCTCAGAGTTATGGCTCAACGACGTCCTTCCGCTCGCATCGCTGCTCGCGAGGATGCCACTGATTTGATGGGGGTACTCCGGGGCCTGGTAGAATCACAACAGCAGCAGACAGCACTTCTTCGAGATGGATTGGTGGCAGCACAACAGACAGCCACGGAGGCCATAGAGAGGTCTGTGACTCCTCGGGGACCAAAACCCGGGAACATTTCAGACTTCAGGAGGTTGCAGCCAGCCACTTTTACTGGGACAGAAAAGCCTTTGGAGGCAGAGCAATGGCTGGTTGATATGACCAATCTCCTGAATGCAGCTCGTGTTCCGGCGGAGGATCAGGTGGAGGTAGTCAAGGTCCAAATGAGTGATGTGGCTCGAACATGGTGGCTCGCTGAGGAGGAACGATTGGAGAAGCCAGTCACATGGGAGAGGTTCTCAGAGAGCTTTTATGAGTGGTTCTTCCCCAAGACTGCTAGGAGGGAGATGGAGCAGCAATTCATCAACTTACGACAAGGGAGTCGAACGGTGGATGAATATGCAGCAGAGTTTCTGAGGTTAAGTCGGTTCGCTCCCTATATGGTAGCAAAGGAAGAAGACCGGGCGAACCGATTCCAGCAAGGACTGAGGCTAGACATTCAAAAGTTTTTGGTCACACAGCAATTGAGCACTTACTCTCAGGTTCTCGGTGCTGCTCGTGGTCTAGAGCAGGTGATGGAAAAGGAGAGCAGGAGCAGATTGCAGACTAGGCCACTGAAGCGACCTTTTGATCAGGTTGTCAAAGGACCTCTTGCTAGGATCAGCTCTGCACCACCGAGCAGGCATTCTTTCACTACTTCCCCGCCCTTGACGGTCTGCGACTTCTGCCAGAGACCGGGACACCTGCGGCGGAATTGCAGGTGGGCCAGTGGTCAATGCCTCGCTTGCGGATCCAGAGATCATCGACTAGCTGACTGTCCTTCCAAGAGGCCGAGGAGCATCATGCCTGCCCCTCAAACATCAGAAGCAGTTAAAAGGAACCCGGTGCCCGCAGGTAGAGGAGCTCCGCTTCCTTCGCAGCAACAGGTGTTCGAACAGGCCCAGCGGAGGCCGGGAATCGGACGTGGAAGAGGCCAGGCTTTCAACCTGACTGCAGAACAAGCTGAGGCATCAGAAGAAGTTGTAGCAGGTACCATTCTGGTTCATTCCATTCCAGTTGTATCGTTATTTGATTCTGGTGCTTCCCATTGCTACATATCTACTAGATTCGTCATGATGCATGCTATACCCTGTAATGATACGGATAACCAGTGGGAAATTAGTACCGGGAACGGGGTTATAACCACTAGTAGGGTATGTAAGTCTTGTTCTATGGAGATTTGTGGAAGACAGTTTAGGGCTGATCTGTTTATGATAGACACCAGCGGATATGATGTGATCTTAGGCATGACTTGGCTTAGTAAGTATCATGCGGTGATTGATTGTCGGAATAAGAGCGTGATCTTCAGGATTCCAGATCAGTCCGAATTCCAGTTCGTCGGGGAGTCGAAGGCATCCAGACAGAAATAGCAAGGGGACTGCGCCACTGCAGAAACTGAAGAGAAGCCAATACCGGTTGTGGAGGAATTCTTAGATGTGTTTCCAGAGGATCTACCGGGACTTCCACCAGATCGAAACTTGGAGTTCGCTATCGAGGTCATCCCAGGTACTGCTCCTATTTCTAAAGCGCCATATCGAATGGCACCTGTGGAGCTAGCCGAATTAAAGAAGCAACTGCAGGAATATTTGGATAAAGGCTTCATCAGGCCCAGTGTTTCACCTTGGGGAGCTCCGGTGTTGTTGGTAAAGAAGAAGGATGGTAGTAGAAGGATGTGCATTGATTATCGGGAGTTGAACAAGGTCACTATCAAGAATAGGTATCCCTTGCCTAGGATAGATGACTTATTTGATCAGCTAGCTGGAGCTAAGGTATTCTCGAAGTTAGATCTTCGGTCTGGATATCATCAATTAAAGGTGAAGGAGGTAGACATTCCGAAGACGGCATTTAGGACTCGTTATGGTCATTACGAGTTCTTGGTCATGCCATTTGGAGTGACCAATGCTCCGGCAATCTTTATGGATTTGATGAATCGAGTGTTCTCTCCATTCTTAGATAAGTTCGTAGTGATATTCATTGATGATATTCTGATATACTCTAAGAACGAGGAAGAACATTCTGAGCACTTGAGGATTGTGTTGCAAACCCTTCGGCAGGAGAAGCTCTATGCCAAACTAAGCAAGTGTGAGTTCTGGCTTAAGAGTGTGGCATTTTTGGGGCATATTGTTTCGGGAGAAGGCATCTCAGTAGATCCCAGCAAAGTTCAGGCAGTGAGGGATTGGCCTATCCCAAAATCAGTAACCGAGATTAGGAGCTTTCTGGGGTTAGCTGGGTACTACCGGAGATTCGTGCAAGACTTCTCAAAAATTGCAGGACCTCTGACCAAGCTTACCCAGAAGGGGGAGAAGTATGTATGGACAGCGGCGTGTACCAGTGCTTTCGAAGAACTGAAGAAGAGGTTGATGACGGCTCCAATTTTGAAGATGCCAGATGGAACTGGTGGCATGGTCATTTACAGCGATGCGTCAGGGAAAGGATTGGGATGTGTGCTAATGCAGCATGGGCATGTGATAGCATACGCATCCAGGCAACTCAGGCCCCACGAGAAGAACTACCCTACGCATGATCTGGAGTTAGCAGCAGTGATTTTCGCCTTGAAAATTTGGAGGCACTATCTGTTAGGTGATCAGGTGCTAATTTACACCGATCATAAGAGCTTGAAGTATATCTTCACTCAGAAGGAGTTAAACATGAGGCAGAGGAGGTGGTTAGAGCTGATGGCTGACTATGATATTGATCTACAATATCACCCTGGAAAGATCAATATAGTACCAGATGCCTTAAGCAGGAAGCCAGAAGTGTCTATGGCAATGCAAATCACACAACAGAAAGAATTATTCGAAGAGATGAGGCGAATGGACTTGATGGTAATTCGAAGGGCAGTGTCTCCTGGTCAATTGATGGTCATGCAGATTCAACCAATTTTATTAGAGAAGATCAGGGAAGCTCAAGGTGGAGATCTTAAATTGCAAGAATTCAGGGAAAAAGTGGAAGCCGGGTTGAGGTCGGATATGCAGATCCATACAGATGGGACGCTCCGTTTTGGTAACAGAATTTGTGTACCAAAGGGAGAGGTTAGGCAAGAAGTGTTGGCTGAAGCCCATAGCTCGGCTTATTCTATACATCCAGGGGGAACAAAGATGTACCAAGACTTGAAGCAACGGTTCTGGTGGCACGGGATGAAGAGGGAGATTGCTCGGTATGTGGCAAAGTGCCTAGTATGTCAGCAGGTGAAGGCAGAGCATCAGAGGACAGCTGGACTTCTTCAACCTCTGCCAATTCCAGAATGGAAGTGGGAGCACATCACTATGGATTTCGTCACTGCTTTACCTCGCAGCCAGAAGGGGAATAATGCAGTATGGGTTATAGTGGATCGCCTTACGAAGTTAGCACATTTCATTCCCTTCAGACTGGGGCAGTCTACGGAATTATTAGCAGAGAAGTATATGCAGGAGGTAGTGAGGCTCCATGGTGTGCCAGTCAGCATTGTGTCAGACAGAGACACTAGATTTCTATCCCACTTTTGGAGAAGTCTTCAGGAAAGTTTGGGAACCCGCTTGAAGTTTAGCACTGCATATCATCCGCAGACTGATGGACAATCAGAGCGGACGATTCAGATTCTGGAAGACATGTTGAGAGCATGCATGCTAGATTTCAAGGGATCATGGGAGGATCATTTGCACTTGGCGGAGTTTGCTTATAACAATAGCTATCAAGCTAGTATTAAGATGGCGCCGTTTGAAGCCTTGTATGGGAGGAAGTGTAGGTCTCCTTTATGTTGGGACGACATTGGTGATAGGCGGCTGTTGGGGCCCGAGATCATAGTTCAGACAGTGGAGAAAGTTAAGGTCATCCGTGAGCGTCTCAAGGCAGCTCAGGATAGACAGAAACAGTGGGCGGATATGAGCAGAAGGCCGCTAGTGTTTGAGACTGGAGACAAGGTATTTTTGAAGATATCTCTAACGAGAGGAGTGATCAGATTCGGTAGTCGGGGAAAGCTGAGTCCGAGGTTTATTGGACCCTTTGAGGTTCTGGAGCGTCTGGGGGAAGTGGCTTATAGACTGGCATTACCACCCTCTTTGGATGGCGTGCATGATGTCTTCCATGTTTCTCAGTTAAGAAGGTATGTCAGAGATGACAATCATGTTTTGGATCATACTGAGCTGGAGCTTCGGCCGGATTTATCCTACACTGAAAGACCTATGGCTATTCTGGATCGGACCACCAAAGAGCTGAAGAAGCAGATCATCTCACTTGTTTTGGTGTCTTGGGGCAGGCGATCTCCAGGAGAAGCGACGTGGGAGCGAGAGGACATTATTCGCGATCGCTATCCTCGCTTATTTCATGGCGATTAGGTAACTTCTTTCTTCCTCTTAAATTTAAATTTCGAGGACGAAATTTTCTTATTAGGTGGGCAGAATGTAATACTCATGTACTTTTAATACCAAAAATAAAATAAAATGAAAAAATAATAATAATATATATATGCTAGCACTGGGGATTGAACTTAGGTCCCCAACAAGGGAGAGAAGAGAGTTAACCATTGTGCCACATTGGCGTGTAATTTAAGAGCACTCAAAATTTAATTTGAATCTAATAAGCTAGACAATCTATAATTTTAAATCTAAATCAAATCTCCTTGAGATTTTCTATAACTTTCCATTCTTATCTAAATTGCTAATCTAGCCTAGTTAGAGTCCAGGTTCAAGAAAAAAAAAATCTCTTATAGCCTAACTTTCCATTCTTATCCAAATTGTTAATCTAGCCTAATTGGAGTCCAGGTTCAAAAAAAAAAAAATCTCTTATAGCCTTATATAACCTAAACATTTCCTTTCTCTCCTACATCAAGAGAAACCCTAGTATAACTTTCCTTATCTTTATATTTTCCCTCAAATTGATTGTGAACGAAGAAGGATTTCGGGATACAAGGTCAAGGAGAAAGCAAGGAAACAAGTAAGTATAGAAATTTGATTTTTTTTATTAATTCAAATATTTAATTAGCATAGCATGTTTAAGATTCCCTTTTGTTGTGAAAACTTAGATCTTCCCTAAATTTAAATTAATTTATATGAATATGAATTTTGGTAATATACCATAATTTAAAATTGACATGAATTAAAAAATTATAATTTAACCGGAGTACCATGCATAGATCTACCTTTTTAAGAATTTCTCCATCATCAAAATCTTTACCTTGATCTAAGTAAAACTTATATAAAAATAATATAAGATTCTCTAATAGAAATATTTAGAAAAAAAAAAAAAGAAGAAAATTTTTAGAAAAAAATTCTAAGGATCAAAAAAATTAGACACATGGGTTAATCTATCTATACATAAAAATTTATTCTAAATCCAATTAATATATATATATATATCTCTAAATCTTTACACACCCCTTTTTATGTTCCTACAATTTAGAATTCGAAAAAAAAATAATAATAATAAAAAAAAATTCCTTGGCCTGAGAGCTCAGGCCCAGTCCCAAGAAAAAAAAAAGAAAAGAAAGAATCAGAACTGGGCCTACTGGCCCAGTTTCAGGAAAAAAAAAGAAGAAAGAAAAAAAAAAAAGGAAACTGGGCCATCATTAGCCCAGCCCAGAACAGAAAAACAAAAAAAAAGGAAAAGGAAACTGGGCCATCATTGGCCCAGCCCAGAAATAAAGAAAAGGAAAACAGAAAAAAAAAAAAAAAGAAATAGGAAACTGGCCTGGCCAATGGGCCAGGCCAGAAAAAAAATATATATATATAGAGGAAAAAGAATTGGGCCTGGTCATTGGACCAGACCAGAAACCAGAAAAACAAAAAGAAGAAAAAACAGGAAATAAATGAAGCCCAATTCATTTTAATCCAACCCAATTACAAAAATCAGACCCGTTAAGTTTTAAAAAAAACAATTTTTTTTAACTAGATAAAAATTTGGAAAAAATAAATAAAAATATGTATAAATATCTAGATAAGTCCTACTATCTCCATAAAAAGTTTGGAGTAAATTGCAGCTCATATGGGGCTGAATCACGGCATTTAAAGATTAAAACCCACTATTCTAATTTCAGACCCGTTAAGAAAATTTCATATTTTAAACCATTTAAAACACATAAAAATTAGTAAATAAAATCTGAAAATCTCATAAACTTTATACTTCATTATGCAACCTTATTTAAAGATCCGGATTGTTCACATTTGATTTAAAATACTAAATAAATAGGATATTTCATGTAAAAGTCGATATATGAAAGTTTGATAATTTTCTAATTCGGATATATATATATATATATATATATATATATATATATATATATATATATATATATATATATATATATGTAGATTTCTTCGATTGGTGCTTGGATGCGTGGTAGCCAGGTGAGTGTTCTTCACTCACTGTGCAAGTACTGTTATTTACATTTATTATGAAATGTTTGTTAATTCTATTATTAAATGGTTAAGCTATTAAAGTTATTGTTGGGTTTCTAGAAATCTGAAAATTGTTTAAAATTGTAAATGATGAGATGGATTATGTTATCAAGTCACTGGAAATTACATACTGTTGTACTGTTACATTGTCACTTACTGTTACTGTCATACCAGTGATTTACATAACATGATTATTAGATAACTTACACCGGGTGGGGAAATTGATAGAGGAGATGGTATCGGTATTTTGGGTGGACCTAGGATACAGGTTGCGCAGCCGACTGAGGGTTCCACTGCAGGGTTCCTGGGGGATGACTGACATCCCATCTGTATTGTTACTGTTCCACTGTTTACACAGTGAGATTACTGTTACTGTTACTGTTACTGAGTACCTAGCGGTACGGCCTGGTTCAGCGCCAGGAAACTGAGGCCGTGGTCCCGGTATGTACGGGACCCACCTAAAACACAGATACCCATCTCCAACTATCCATTTCAAATAACTAGACAATAAGAATAGACATACACATGACATTTTGACACATGACTGTACATAGGATAGATTGCAGTAATAAATGGTTATATAGTGTATAACACCGTGTTACATTATGACTCATATACTTGAATTATACATGTGTTGTTAGACTTTACATGTTATTTTTATATTCCCATCTTTTTATCATTAATTAAGGTCGCTATTGACGACCCTGAGTTGCTTGCTCAGGTTCTGATCCAGAGACTCTGCAGGAGCAGGAGTACTTCGAGCACCTCGCTGATCTTCAGTAGACAGATCCTTCCTACTTCATATGTGAGAGACGTTTATTGTAGTGTTTTCTATGATTTCTTTATGTTGTAATAAATAAAACTTTTGGTGACATCATGTATTTGACTTCTTCTAGCTGGATTAATGAATAAACTTGTTTTATTTTGAATCAATGTACTGAGGCTTAACGTATTTATACGTCGCCGGCTCTCGTCACGTACCCTTTATATGAGTATTATGATTGCGGGGCGTGACAGTCCTCATGGACCGATGTTACCCTCCTCGATCATCACCCCGTCATGCATCAGATTGCCAGAAGCCACTGAGAACAACTACGAGTTGAAGCCACAATATATCACTATGCTCCCTAAATTCTCCGGACTGGAATCTGAAGATGCATATATGTTCATCAATGAGTTTGAGGAGGTGTGCACAATGATGAGAATTAGGCAGCTGAGTGAAGATGGAGTCAAACTAAGGTTCATTCCTTTCTCACTCAGGGACAATGCAAAAAAGTGGCTTTACAGCCTCACAACAAACTCAATTATTACATGGGCAGAGTTTGCTGTAGTCTTTCTGAAAAAAAATTTCCCAATGCACAAGACTGCAAGGATTCGATCTGAGATCAATCAATTCAGACAACGGGACAAAGAACCATTTTGAAGATACTTAGAAAGGTTTAAGGACCTTCTAGCTCAATGTCCCCATCATGCCATAGAAAAGTGGCACCTCTGTCAAATAATCTACGAGGGTGTTGATTACAACTCGAAAACTCTTCTTGAATCCATGAGCCACGGTGACTTCATGAGGATGACAGATGATGCTGCATGGATATTCCTCGAAGAGATGGCAGAGAAAACCATGCAGTGGGAAGGGTTTAATGAGAAGCCACCAACCACAAACTCAACCACCACATCGAGAAGTGGCATGCATTCGATCGAAAACTCCATTGCAACTGAAGCAAAGATGGCAGCACTGATGAGAAGGATTGAAGTGTTAGAAAACAAGGGGACTCCGCCTCAGCAGTTCGATCAAGTAAATCAGACCTCTGTACCAAGTTGCTTTAACTGTCAATCTCCAACTCATGTCATGGAAGATTGCCCATTCCTTCCAAACCCACTGATGAATAGTCAGGGACAACAGTTAAACACCACTTATGAGCGACAAAGGAATGATTCATATGCACCAACATACAATCCAGGATGGAAGAATCACCCTAACCTTTCATGGAATCAAGGAGGAGGATATCAAGGAGGGGCAACAAGCACCTCTCAACCAAGCGGTTCACAGTACACGAGGCCAAACACATTCCAGTATCAACAACAACAACCGGCCTTTGTGGCACCACAATCCACTCCAACATATGCAAATTCATCAATGCCACCACCAGGATTTGGGAGTGATCAAAAGTTAAACACCATGGAGAAGAACTTCAACTCATATATGCAATCGACAAATCAGATGTTGCAGTCTAATCAACAAGCCATACAACAACTCACGCTGCAAATGAGTAAGATGTCGTCTCAAATGAGTGAAAGGGAAAGAGGGACCTTTCCCAGACAACCTGAGATTAATCCCAGAGATACAAGAGCAAATTCGTCCAGTCATGCTCAAATCAATGCAATTCATACCTTGCGATCTGGAAAGAAAGTTGACAATCAGGTGGTGATGCCTGACCAAACTAATTCCTCTCTCCCCATGGCTAATCCATCATCTTCTGGCTCAGATCAGTCTGAAGATAAAGAAACTGAGCAAATCACTGAGCCTCCTTATGAGCTACCAGCGCCATTTCCTAACCGATTAAAACCAAAGAAACACACGGCGCAGATGGAGAAGATTCTAGAAATCTTCAAGCAAGTGAAAGTGAATGTGCCTCTTCTTGACGCTATTGAACAAGTCCCATCCTATGCTAAATTTTTGAAGGACTTGTGCACTAAGAAGAGAGCACATCAAACACCGAAGAAGGTCTTTCTAGCAGCAAATATCAGTGAAATAATCCAGAATAGCATTCCAGTGAAATATAAGGACCCTGGATGTCCAACTATTTCCTGTACAATTGGAACAACTGTTATTGACAAGGCGCTATTAGACTTAGGGGCGAGTGTAAATTTGCTTCCTTACTCGGTTTACAAGCAGTTAGGGGTGGGTGAGTTGAAGCCCACAAAAGTCACTCTACAACTAGCTGACAGGTCAGTTAAAGTTCCATTAGGAGAGATTGTTGATGTGCTAATTAAGGTCGGTGAATTTATCTTTCCAGTTGATTTTGTCGTCCTTGAAACTGCACCGGTAGAGAACCCAAGAGGGCAGATTCCTGTGATTTTGGGTAGACCCTTCCTAGCAACTTCGAATGCTTTGATCAACTATCGTAGCGGTTTAATGAAACTCATATTTGGAAATATGACAGTTGATCTGAATATCTTCAACCTTGAAGGGCAAAAAAGTGAGCCATCAACTGAATTCTTTGAAGTAAATATGATTCAAAGTCGATTAAATGAATTCGATGATGATCATATGTAGGTGTACTCACCAAAGTTTTGACGAGCTATGTGAGGAAGAGATCAGGATGTTTGATGAAATAAATCAACAGGTTAATCATGTGTCATCCCTGATTCAAGAAATGGCGAACGATCATATTGACAACGAGTCAATAAATTTTGGTTGTAAATACTGCGAACAAAGCTTTGAAAAGATCTTTGAGGATGAGCTTTTACTCCTGGATGAATTAGATGGACACACATTCCCCATAGGATTCTTCGATAAACGTTTTGAAGAGATTTTGACGATGAACTCAAATTCTTAGCTATTGATCAAGCTTGCTCACATGAAAGTGAAGATAATAAGATTGGGCTAGGAGTTAATGTTGCGGAAGTGAGTCCTCTTTCTAGCTTGCTGAAAAGAAGAAAGCGGAAGAGGAAGAGGATAAAGAAAAGAGTGTGATGATCAAGTTTAAAGGAGGTTGTGCTGAAATGATAAAGGGTTCTAATTTACAAGTAAAGTCGATGAAGAGAACCCACTTTGAGAGTGGAAAAAGATCAAGGGGAGGAACCGACATAGTTTAAACTAGATGTGCGGAAAATGTGGAGTTGTGCATATGTATATATTTGTTTTATTTTTCTTTTAGTTTTTGAGTCTTTTTATTTCTCTTTTAGTTAGTTGAGTCAGTTTTAGTGAGTCTTTGATTTATCTCTTTCTTTAACCTATGTGCCGAGTTTATTACAAGTGATACAGGATAAGCAAAGGAGGCATCCACCACACACATGGAGAATTTTCGTTGATTCGACAACTTGATTTCCTAGTGCACTGTGAGTATTTCTAATTCTAGCATACTGTTTATATTTTTATATCTTTTGTATGCTTGGAGTGTATGGTCATCATGATTGTGTGCATGTTTTGGATGTGTAAATTACATGCTATATTCATTCTATCTCTGTATTCAAGTATATGCATGAGGACATGGCACATTTTAGGTGTGGAGGGGAAGATTCATATTTCTTTTGTTTTAGGAGTCTTTTTGGTTTTGTTTTAGTTTTAGGGTTTTCACTTTATTTCTCTTTTCTTTCTTTATTTAGAGTCTTAAAAAAATTGTGAAAATTTTGAAAATTTTCTGCAAATAATTAGCTAGTATGTGAGTGATTTAGTATCCATGAGTGGATTTTAAGGGTAAGATCAAGATGAAAGAGTTATAAAGTCTTAAAATAAAGATTAGAATCTAAAACGGACGTACCATCTAAACTTAGTCAAAGTGATTATGTACCCAACAACACTTACACTATTAGTTTATAGGCTTGGGATATTGATTACAACCGAAAAAAAAATAAGAAAAAAAAATAAGAAAAAAAAGATTTATTATATAGTAAAATAAATATTAATAAAGTCTTGTCTTGTGGCCTCAGTTGCTTGAGTGATTAAGTTCGTAGGAGTGTTTTTACACTTATTGCCCTAAGACCATCTGGTTTGGGAGCATTGACCCAAAGCTCGCTATATGGGTAGCTGAGAAAGCCTAATAAGATAAGACACTATAAAAAGATAATAATTTTGATTATCAATTAGCTAGGTACCTTGGCCTCAGGAAGCCTTGGTATCTACGCGAAAGATAGTTAAAAAGAAAGAAAAAAAGAAAAAAGAAAAGAAAAAAAGTATGAAAGTTGTAATTAAATATTCCCAAGCTTAAGAACTACATCACGATCACAGGGTACATAGGATCTGAAACTTAGGACAGGTGGTGTAAAGTTTTGGATTTGAGACTTTATTTTATAGCCAATATGATTTCTTGAATTGAGATTTTACTTGAAAATCAAACTCATGGAAATTGATGATCTTGCTACCTAGTTAACAAAAAAAAAAGAAAAAAGAAAAAAAATTGATTTGTTTTCCTTTTCTTGAGTTTCGGTTATCCTTATTTTACTTTTATTTATTTCTTAATCTCTAACTTTCTTAGATTTTGTGGGTGTAATCCACTGAAAACCTCACGAGACAAAACTCGTCCTCTAGGGTTAACCTAGGGGTTTAACGGCTTGTTGCACATGCTAAGTGCAACCGTGATTCCTACGAAAGTGAGTTAGAGTAGTTTAGTTTTTCTTTTTCTTTTTATTAGTTTTGCTCGAGGACTAGCAAAAGATAGGTGTGGGGGTATTTGATCAGCACGATTTTGTCACATTTTCATGCCCTTATTTATCTATCATTTGTCTATAAATAATGTTGCTCGGATATTTTTAGTGGTGTTTTGTAGAGTGAGCTATTAAAAGGAAACTGGACCACAAAAGCGTGCTCTGGAGACTGTAAGATGTGCAACAGGAGACTGAAGGCGAGATGGGATATATGGCACTAGTGCTGTTCTACCATGCTCAAAACAAACACCAGATAAATCTACAGTCAATTCGGAGAAGCTGGAAGTCACTTGGAAAAAAAACGCAATTTGTAAAGTTCAGGGTTTTAGTGCAATTTGACATTGAGAGCTCTTCTGTATAATTAAATAAATGTTGTAGACTTCTATGTAAAAATATCAAAACCCTAAGTCTATAAATAGCCAAGGCTAGGGTTTGAGAGGGAGTTTTTTTCTTTTCATCTGTACGTACATTTTCAGATATAAATTTTGAGGCTTTCTCTTCTTCTTCCCTCTGCGTAGAATTCTCGTCCATGTCACATTATTTTTGTTCCTTTTTGTTTTGATTGATTCATCAAACCCTCTTCAATCTCCCTGCATCAAAAGCCCATCTTCAATTTTCCTCTTCAATTTTCTGTATCAAAAGAAAAAAAAGAAAAAAAAAAGGAGAGACACAGACGCCTGCAAACAGGCGCCTGTGTTCAAAAAGAAATCAACAGAGAGAGGCTTTTGCCTCTCTCTCTCTCTCTCTCTTTGTTAACAGCCCGGGCCCCCCTCCTATTGGCGCCCTCCAGGTTTGAAAAGAAAGAGCCCGGCCGCAACCTATTGGCGCCTCCCACTCTGAAGACGCAGGCCATTGGCAGGTGAGTTTAGTTTAGTTAATTGTTTTATTTAATTATTTAATTATTTAATTAATTAGTTAATTAGTTTGATTAATTATTTCTTGTAATTTGTTAGATTAGTTTTTCATGTTGATTGTTTATGTAGATCATTTTTGAGTTAATAATTTAGCATGAGTAGCTAATTTACTGTAAGCGCTTAGGGGAGATGAACCTAGACTTAATTCTTGTGGACCGAGTCATCCTCCTATTTATGACTGTATGCACACCAATTGATCTATGACTTTTAGGAATTAATTTCTAAAATAACTGAATCTTTGACAGGCTATGTATCGGGGGTTAATGGTTCATGCTTAGAGCTTTATTGCCTTTATGTTATTTGTTTAATTTAGTTAATTTATCTTTGATGGACTATGTAACTGGATAATAGCTTGTGCTTAAATCTAGTGTTCAAAATTAATGTGCCTCTTAGACATAGGGATTTGGTGTGTATTACAAACTGGTATGGAGACCAAGATTGACCACTTGATGCTAGTTTAGGGAATTCGATCCTAAGTGCTTGACTTTTCTTTTATTATAATTAGTTCACATAACTCATAAACCCACAAAATTTTTGATCAATTCGCTTAGAAGTGCCGAAACCAAAAGAACCACCTGTCCCTGTGGATCGACCCTCAAGTGCTACATCGAACGACCGTGCGCTTGCGGTATTATAAATTGAGGAGACAGAATCTCCCAAACACTCGCCCTCCAGCCTCGGCTGCACCAAGGTGGCATACCCTCTTGCCTTGTATACCCACAACCCATCCAGGCGTGCCTCTTCCATGCCCGAGCACCTCACCACTTCTCTTCTCTCCCTGTCCTCTGGCCGAGCTCCCCTTGCAACCAGAGCCGCGCCTCACCGAGCCACGATAACCCAGCACAGCTGAGCCCAACTCTCCTTTCTCCTCTTTACAGGCCGCAACTTCATCACCCCATGACAACGTGCACCCCCGGAGAACCCGCGCAGTAACATCCCTCGAGCCACCCCCATGCTTGCTGCCACCATGCCTCCCAAATCTTGAGTCCCTGGCCCTCTCTCCGGATGCCATAAGCATAACCCGGCCATGCATCATCATCCTCATGCACAGGCCGAGGCTTCCTCCCTGTCCTCCTCCGTTCCGCCAACTCGCTGGAATACTCCGGAGCACCAGCTACCTCTGTCTTGCCGCCCAAGATCGTCGATGTGCTCCGCTACCTCTGTCGTGCTCTCCTCCTTGAACCACCTTCACTGTAAGTGAGTCTCTCTCTCTCTCTCTCCCCTTCTCTGTTTTTTTTCATGTGTGTGCATTTACATGGGCTATGTTATATAATAATTGTGTACATTGTGTGTGTTTAAATTATTGTGCATCGTGTTTAATAAATGAGGGTGTTTATAATGTGTTGCATGCTTAAGCATAGTGTGTGTGTTATTTGTTGTGTGAGTGTGCTATGTACATGCCTGTGTAGGAATGTGTATGTATGTGTATACTCGTATATACGTATGTATTTTGGTATACGCGCATGTATAAGGTATGCTTGGGCGTATGGAAGAGTACGTGTGTGTGTACGGTGTAGGTACAACTAGAGGGGATGAATAGGTGTATAAGCTAATTTAGGACAAATGATGCAGAATTTAAAACTCAATTGTTAACACACTATTTGTAACCAAGAGTGAGCCCGAATACCCGTGAAGGGCTCTGGAGCTACTCCTCTAGATTCCTCTAAACTAAGAATTGAGGTGCTTTAATAAGCTCTTCTGGTTGAACTCAAGTGAGGGCACACACAAACTATATCAAGCATATGAATATGAACAATGTAAAACAATACAAGATATAAAGAGAGATAGAATTAAGAGATAGTGGATCAAAAACAAACATAAAGATATGTTTTGAGGTTCGAGCCACTGCTCTACGTCCCCGTCTTCACACAGAAGGATTTCAACTAGTCCACACAGAACCTTCCACAAAGGGACCTCCACTGAGAAATTACAACTCAACACTTAGAGTACACAACTCCTCTCTCAATACACAAACCTCTACACAAAAGGTGGGCACTAAGCCAAGCACAAAGCAAAGGAAAATAGACTTGGTGCTTACAAAGATCATAAACAATCTCTTTTGGTGATCTTGAAAGATCTCAAACAATTTTTCTCACTAAAATAAGATCCTATAGATAGGTATAGAATTGATAACTCAAGTGTGAGAAAACAAAGTGTTTTGAAAAAGAAAACACTTGGGAAAAACTCTAGATAAGATATAGAAATTTTGGACAAGAAATAGAATCCCAAAACTTGTTTTCTTTTGATTTTTCAAAAACTTTGAAACAAAATAAAGATAGAGATTTTTAGCACTAAAACTTGTTTAAAACACTTGAGAAGATGGGAAAATTTGTTGTTGAAAATCTTAGGAGAAACAGCCCCCAAAGACTCATATTTATATGGGTCTGAAAATATAACTGTTGGGGTCCAGTCAGGTCCAGAATGACCTATCTGTCAACCGCCCGGTCGACCGGCCAACGGTCAGATTTTTAACCTTTAGGGTTGTCAGTTGACCGGCCGGTCGATCGCCCCAAGATAATTTGCCTGTCAGTCGACCACCCGATCGACCGAGGCCAGAACTACAGAGTAGAATCTCTGATTGGTTGACCGGGATCAGATCTAGAGAGCAAGCTCTCTGGATCGGTCGACCGCACGGTTGAATGGCCCAATGGCCAGAGCCTTGTGCATGTCTTGTGCACATCGGTCGACCGAGATCTGGTCCGATCGACCGACTGTGGTCTCAGGCTGGGTTTAAAGGTTTGAAAACTTGGTCTTTTGAATACCCATAAAATCCACAAAAATAAGTTCATGTAAGCACTTGAAATACAATTATGTTTGATCAATGATCAACCCATATTACAAATAATTTGAACTATTTGTAAGGCATTAGAAATTAAGCTTGAAATAAAAACTATAATTTCAAAACTCGTTTTTATTTTAGTCTTAAAGAGTTTTTGAGAAGACTTTAAAATGAAAAACTATTTCTCAAAAACTTGTTCAAATAAGAACAAGATATTGAAATACATTTGATGAAAATTTTATATGAATAGAATCCAATGCATATATAAAAAGATATATCTATTTTTTTGACATTCAATTCAAAACTAAGTTTTGTTAAAAAAAACAAAACTTAAAACACATGAACTAGAATCATCAAAATAAGTTTTTTTACAATATGAAATAATAATGTATATGGATGAAATCCAATACACATTTAAACATGTAAAATTTGTTTTGATTCTATCTATTCATGAAAACGATAAATGTATACTTGAAAATCCCAACGGTTAAACCAAAATCAAAACTATTGAACTTTTGTGTGTGTGAACTTGAGCATATTAAAGCTAATCAATATACAAGATCTAAACAAAACATACTAAACAAACTGAGGTCTTCTTCTTGATCTTCATCTTCAAGACGACTCGATCCCAACTTGATCCAAATGAGCTAAATGCGATCGTTGCGATGTGAGCTCTTGAATCAACACTTGTTTGCTTTAACACTTTAACTGTGAATCTCTTATTGAAGTCAAATCTCTACTAAGATTTTGATCAATATCTGAAAATTATTAAACACAAGATCATTAGCAAACTAACCTTCATAAGTAACAAAGGTCAAAGACCTCTAGGCCAACAATCTCCCCCTTTTTGATGATGACAAAACTTATGAGATTATATATGTATTAATTAAGGATAAGCTTCATAGAAACTCCCCGTCAACTCATGCATATGAGTAAAACAATAAAGATAAACAATGTAGCTCAAGATACCAAATAAAGCAAGATATATATGCATAAATATTATATAAAACATGCATATACAATCCTAAATTCTTCTCCCCCTTTTTGTCACTCATCAACAAAGAGGTGAAGACAAACAAACAATAACATATTTTGAATCAAAATTTTGATACCAATGAAAACTATCAATTGAAAGAAACCAATTGAAAGTGAAATATTCTTTTTACCAATTGAAATAAAATAATCTTTTTACCAATTGATACCAATAGAAAGACATGATACTAATTGAAAATAAAAACTAAATTTTTAGGTAAATACTAAATCCATTTTGCAATAACGATACCTAATTGACAATAATGTCAATTAAGATTATTGATACCAATATTGAAAATGTTAGCATATACCAAAATAAAAAAAATTTCATCATAAAGAGTGAAAGTAAGATATCAAATGAAATAAAACCAATTGAAAGATAAAAAGAAGAATTTTCCCCCTTTATGAATATCAATAAAAATGATACATATGCTTGTAATACCAAATATCATTAAGAATATAAGTCTTAGCATAAAATCAATTTGTGCTTTAAAATGTATGGACATTATAAAATAAGCACAATCAAATTCATATATATGTATCAAAGCAATATAATGTCAATTTAGATATAATTCATACCTATATAGAAAAATGAGTATACAAAATGAATTTTCATTAAAAATTATGTATAGCTCATAGCTACCTCCCTTTCATGCACGTGTTTAAATAGATTTTCAATGTAAATGTATACAAGGCCTGGTCGCCCATCCAACCGCCCTTTGTTGGTAGGGATTTTCAAAAATATGATTTGAAAATATTTTAATATATTTGAAAACTCTATCAAATTGAAGAATAACAAAACTAGTTTTATGATAATTTTGAAAACTAGTACGAAGTCGTTCAAGCAAGGAGTAAAACATAACTGTATCCATGAAATATGAAAATTACACAAGAATCGACACTCAAAAAGTAATAAAGCATATATATTCTCATGAAACAAAAATCATGAGTAAACAAGATATAGAGTGTATAAAAATCATGTAATCAACAAAATCACGAAAATAAGGCATGAAGCTTAGTTGAAATTTCTTTTATCAAAAACAAGAAATCATCAAAACACAAGAAATTTTATTTTTATCAAAAATATGACAAGCTTCAAGGTATATGTATGTTTTATCGAAACTAAAAGTATACATACATATCCATACATAAACGGGTTCATAAAGGAATATTGCATGAAAAACAAGTGACTTTAGGATTTACATGTATATATATTAGATTTAGACAAAATTAATATATACATGACGATAAACACATTTTTATGAAAACATACACAAAAATAAAGAATACAAGTTAAGATGCAAGAATAATCAAAATAAGATTATACAAATACATCTAATAGGTACAAATGAGCAATAAAGCATAAACGCATAATAATCAAATGTGACTCACTAGTTGTACAAGTATAAATACTAGTTTTAATAAAAGTTACATCTAATCATGTAATCAACACATGAAGTATAAAACAGGCATGATCATTAGGCTAAATGCACGTGCTATCAGAACTTGAATATACATATTAGAGAACACAAAAATATGAAACCATATGAACAAGGGTGCCTCTCAAAGACTATCTACGTATATCACATGTCTAATTAATACTACATTTAACATAATGAGCATGAAAATCAATAATGCTAAAATATCAATATTAATGCATAAACAAAAATAAATAGTTAGAGATAGTTACCAAAATCAATAGAACTACTCTCTAGGTCTCCAAACCATGGTGGTTCTTCCACCTAAACATCCCTTAAAAGTGATGCATCCATATATATGATCTTTTGATTCAAAACGCATCCACCATCAAGGCACCACTACTCTCAGAGCCCACACTACAATAAATGAAATAAGGGTGAATTTTGGTACCTACATTTTCTTGGGTTCATAAGGATTAGCACATTTCCTAACCTAAACAAACTTATTTGCAAAATTTAAATTATGTAATTTATCATAACAAAACTTTACAAGGTGACTCATACGTCCACAATGTGTACAAGTGTGCACATTAGCATACATGGTATGTGTGTGAACATGAGAAGCATGTGTATGACGTAATGGGTGTACATGAGTAAGTGGAGTATGTTTCTTTCAAAACATAGAATCCAAGCGGGTGTGGTTCATGGCATATTAACTCAAAGTGAAGCCCAAACAATCTACACTTTTCTTCAAGACCCAAATATCATTTTTTAATGATTGAAGAAGAAGTAGAGCATACAACATGTTTATCACTAAAAGATGAAGCAATAAGTGTATGATAAACATGAGAATCAAAGGCATTTTTCAAAGAAACCTTTTCATTTGAAACTAATTCTAATTCTTTTGAAATTAAAACAATTTTGTTTTCCAAATAATAATTTTCTTTTAAAACCAAATCTAGTTTTGAAGACAAAACCTCATTTTTCTTCAAAACAACATCAAAATCATTTTTATTTTTTAAAAATTCATTTTCTTTCAAGGCAAGGTCAAATTTGGATTTCTATGAGTCCCTTTCAGTTGAAACCTCAACTTTCTCTTGCAAAATCATATCAAGTTTAGAAAATAATTTTTTATTTACATCTTATAATTCAATACTCTTACTTTTCAAAACTTTGTACTTTGAAAGTAAGTTTTTATAAGACATGGATAGTTCTTCATTCAAAGCATGAGCATCTATAGTATTATCATCACATGAAGAACTAGCTCTACGTCCCCGCCTTCACACAGAAGGATTTCCACTACTTATACACAAAATCTTCCACAAAAGAATCTCCACTGAGGAATTATAACTCAACACTTGGAGTGCACAAGTCCTCTCTCAATACAAAAATCTCTACACAAGAGGTGGGTACTAAGCCAAGCACAGAGTAAAAAAATACACTTGGTGATCACAAAGATCACAAACAATCTCTCTTGGTGATCTTGAAAGATCTCAAACAATTTTTCTCACTAAAACAAGATCCTATAGATAGGTATAGAATTGATAGTTCAAGTATGTGAAAATAAAGTGTTTTGAAAAAGAAAACACAAAGAAAACACTTGTGAAAACTCTAAATAAGATATAGAAAATTTGGACAAGAACTAGAATCTCAAAACTTGTTTTCTTTTAATTTTCTAAAAACTTTAAAACAAAATAAAGATAGAGATTTTAAGCACTAAAACTTATATTTAAAACTTGCTGAAAACACTTGAGAAGATGAGAAAAATTGTTGTTCAAATCTTAGAAGAAATAGCCCTCAAAGACTCATATTTATAAGGGTCAGAAAATATAACCGTTGGGGTCCAATCAGGTCCAGAATGAACTATCGGTTGATCGACTGATGGTCAGATTTTTGACCGTTGGGATTGTCGGTCGATCGCCACAAGGCAATTTGCCTCTCGATCGGCCAGAACCAAAGAGTAGACTCTCTGGTCGGTCGACCGCACGGTTGACCTGCCCAATGGCCAGAGCCCTGTTCACGTCTTGTGCACATCGGTCGGCCGCCCGGTCGCCGAGATCTGGTTCGGTCAACTAGTCGATCGATCGCCAGTGGTCTCAGGCTGGGTCAAAGGTTTGAGAACTTGGTCATTTGAATACCCATAAAATTCCATAAAATCATATAAAATCCACAAAAATAAGTCTATGTAAGCATTTAAAATACAAATATGTTTGATCAAGGATCAACCCATATTACAAACAATTTGAACTATTTTTGAGACATTAGAAATTAAGCTTAAAATAAAAACTGTATTTTCAAAACTCGTTTTTTTATTTTAGTCTTCAAGAGTTTTGAGAAGACTTCAAAATGAAAAACTATTTTTCAAAAACTTGTTCAAATATAAAAACAAGATACTGAAACACATTTGATACAAAGTGTATATGAATAGAATCCAATATTCATATTAATATATATATATATATATATATATATATATATATATATATATATATATATATATATATATATATATGTTTTTGACATTAAATCCAGAATTAAGTTTTGTTAAAAAAACTAAAACTTGAAACACATGAACTAGAATCATCAAAATAAGTTTTTCTACAAAATGAAATAATAATGTATATGGATGAAATCCTATACACATTTAAACATGTAAAACTTGTTTTGATTCTATCTATTCATGAAAACGATAAATGTATACTTGAAAATCCAAACGATTAAACCGAAACCAAAACTATTGAACTTGTGTGCGTGTCTTGAGCATATCAAAGCTAATCAATCTTACACAAGATCTAAACAAAACATACTAAACAAACTGAAGTCTTCGTGTCGATCTTCATCTTCAAGACAACTCGATCCAAACTTGATCCAAAGGAGCTAGACGCGATCGTTGCGATGTAAGTCTTTGAATCAACACTTGTTTGCTTTAACACTTTGATTGTGAATCTCTTGTTGAAGTCAAATCTCTACTAAGATCTTGATCAATATCTGAAACTTATTAAACACAAGATCATTAACAAACTAACATTCATAAGTTAGTCATCTCAAAACTAAGGTCAAAGGCCTCTGGGCCAACATACTGGTGCATGTTCATGTGTTCAGTTGCGTGTTGCAAAGGTTACCGTCCTATTCATGCGACTCAAACCCGACAACAGGAGATCCAGACCGGTTATGAGAGATTCGGAGTTGTGCCCGTTATGGACCCGATACACAGGCGATTCGAAGACCGATCCATGCGATAATCTGGAGATCCGTACCAGTTCATGCAATGAAAACCAGATGGTAATTCGAATCCAAAACCGCATCATTTCATGTGAGTGTTTGCTCTTGTATTATTTTTCTTATTTATCATTGTCAGTTTTATATATAAGTACCTGTATTATTTCATGTGACTGTCTGAGATATTTTACCAGTATTATTACCTGTATCAATTCATGAGGTATCAGTGAGCTTTCATCTTATTTATTTTGATGACTTGAGCATTTAATGACAACATTTCGTGTGTTAGAAGTTCATCATTGTTGGCTTAGGCCTTGTAGTTATATATCTTAGACAGTGACTCGTTTCGATCTATTGACTGGCTGGCCAAGTTCATATATGAGCATCAGATGTATATGATCTTGTATTTTAATATTGAGATATTAGACTTATATCATTTCATGTGTAGATATTATCGTTTCGGATTCGAATCTAGTTATGATGTACGTTAATCTGTCATGGAATTAATCTTAAGATGACTGATTCGTGACTGTGATTAGATGTGTATTTTATGTGAAGTATTTATCAGACTTGATAATTATTCATTTGGTGATCACTAGATGTAGAGATGATCTAAATTTCATATTGATCGAGGATGTTGCACTCCTTAGCTATGATCTTAATTGGTTTGAATAGAGATGATCGGTTAAAGGTGGTAGAGTATACATTTATTTTAGATTGTTGAGACTTAGATACACCAGTGACTTAGATGATGGATATGGATCAGAGTTGACTAAATATTTACCTTAGATTATTTTATTCTCGCCAACATATCATTACTCATCCTGAACATCATGATTTACCTGAAAAACTTGACTAATTATACATGACATATACCTGATAATTATATTGTCCATGTTATCATAATTGCTGAAAAAATATTGTATAGGTAACAACACCCTCATGTTATACTGGTTACATGTCCTGTTATACTAGTATCCTCTTCACTTACATTATATTTCCTTGTTATACCGGCACCTAATTACACATGTTGACGTTGTTGAAAATCACCTAGAGGGGGTGAATAGGTGATGGCTATACTAAATAGCAAATAATGCGGAACTAAAATTTACTTGCTAGCAACCTAGCAAATACCAATCACAACACAAAGAATACTTGCAAATAAGTAAACAATATAAGTGTGCAAGTAAGAAAAGAGAGAGTAAAGTTAAGAGAGAAAGAGCTAGCAATTACAAATATGATGATATGCTCTACGTTCCCGCCTTCAACACGATGAAGGATTTTCATTATGACCGATCTCACTAGATCGTCAACCGTTACAATTTCTCACTAGAACTCAATGGACTCACAAATCCTCTCTCGCGGTGTCGCAACACCAACACGGAGCTCACTAGCTCACTTGAGATCGCAACCTCTACAACTTCACAATAGAAGGAAATCGGTGATCTTTACTTGATCACAAATAGCTCACAAGCACAATCCTATAACAAAGATGAACAGGTGAAACTCTTTAGAATTGTGTAGTGGAAATAGCTTATAAAGATGTAGTGGGAAGGCTCAAGCTAAAAGTCAAGAATATGAAATTTTGGCTCAATAGAAAATCTTTTAGGAATAAGCTAAAACTTGATGTAAACTTTAGAAATCTTGTTATTGAGTTTTTCTAAAGTCTTACTATTTATAAGGGATGAAAACATGAGTAGAAACCCAAAAGAGTCTTTGGGAAAAGACCTAGAAAAAGACAAACTAGAAAATAGCCGTTGGGAAAAATCTAGAAGAAAGAACTTAATGTCGGTCGACCGGCCGGTCGACCGCCAACGGTCGGATTTTCGACCATTGGGGATAGCGGTCGACCGGTCGGTCAACCATTGTTCCCAACCATAGAGAAATTCTCTGTCGGTCGACCGAGGCGGTCGATCGGACCCAATCGAGAGCAAAGCTCTTGCAGTCGGTCGATCGCCCGGTCGACCGAAGTGCACAAATGCATTATCGTGCATGTCAGTCGATCGCCCCAGTCGCCTGACAGAGCAAAATTGCTCTGACTACGGTTGACCGGCCGGCCGACCGATGATTGCAAAATGAAAGCAATGAGAATACCGTCTAGCTTTGGGCTAACGGGTCATGTCCACGAGGAGGAATGCGATGAAAGATTTTTAGTGTTTTTTTTAGAAAGCAAAGAATGGTGTTTGTTTTTTTTATATTGGAAAAAGAATGTAGACTAAGGAAATGAATGAAAGAAAAATTGAAAACTTAGAGAAGGCTTTGGAAAAAGGTAATCTTAAAAAATATTAAAGATTATTGGTTGTTTTAAATATAGAAAAAAGATCCGGGCTCACTATCTTACGACTCAACGATGTGTTCTTCTCTTGAAATTCTCAATGCCTCAGCTTGATTATAGACAAAAACTTAAGCTTTAGTTTCAAAAGTCTTAAGCAAAGCAAATAAGATCGTTTGGAAAAGTTTAACTCTTTTTCTTAAGAAATCCTCTTGAACTGAATGTTAAATCATCAAGTTTTCTTTCAAGTATGAAATACAAGCAAGTTCAAATGATATTTTAAAAGAAATAAAAGATTAGAAATCCAAACCCATTCTCATGTGCCTTCAAGAACACTTTCAAAGAAGAAAGGCTTAGTTTAAGGCATACATATGAGTCCGTTGGGTTATTTACATCAAAACCATTCAAAACAAGAGAGATCGAAGAGAGGGACGTTAGTGAGTCCAGAAGAGTTTAGCTACTCATCAGTGATATAAAATAAGACATATAAATAAAATAAGACATACTTGTGAATTGGAGTGGAAGAAGAGAAAACTTGATCCTTTATTGATGTCACTTCAATTTTCAGATTATAATCACTCTATTCCTCTCTCACTGGTATTTGAACTGAACTGCAAATTAGAAAACAGAGATATAACTTCTCTATACTATCTAACAAAGAACCTAAAACCTAAAAATAAAGAGAAAAACTTAAACTAATTTTCGGTCCTTTTTCTCTAAAAAATACAGTATCTATAGGAAAAATCAAAAGGAGGAGGGCATACGAAGATAGGGGAAGCAAACGCTCCCCCAACTGATCTAACCAAGCCGCGAAAAAGCGGCTTTGGCCGCGTTTCCGTGGTTGGTTGGTGAGATTTCCTCGTTTGGTGATTTATCCTTATCTCTTGTTGGTTTTCCCGTTACAGCTCCTGAATTTGACGAAACGGCCTTTGATCTATGGCTTTAACCAATTAATTTGAGAAGATTCATTTTAACCGGTTTTCAATCTCTCTGATTTGTCATGATCTGGCCTGATTTTCTGATTTCGAATTACTTCTGAATTAAATTAGAATTTAATGGGCTTTTGGGCTCATTTCTCTTCCCTTTCATTTGGCAATGGGCCTGCATTTTATAAAGAAAAATAAGACTTATTAATATGATTTATTAAACAATAAACTGGTAATGTGACATTATATATGCAATATATGTGACCGATCACACCCCCACACTTATCTTTTACTCGCCCTCGAGCAAAACATCAAAACTAATCCTAATCAATTATTAGACTACTTTCGCATGTCACTCGATTGCACTGAGTATGTGCAATAAGCCGTTAAACCTCTAGGTTACCCCAGAGGACGAGTTTTATCTCATGAGGGTTTTCAGTGGATTGCACCCACAAAATCCATAAAGAAATAGAAAAAATGTTAGAAGTTTCGAAAAGCATTTTGAAAAGAGAGAAATTATTTGAGGTATTTGTTGTAAGAGTTCAAGTAATCTATAAGTTATAGGAAAATTGAACTTTTCATTCCTAAACTTAGTCTCTATTCAAAAACATGTCATCAATCAAAGTAAAGAGTTAAATTGTATTTCTCATCTAGTCTATTACTTTACCCTAAGTCATATGCACCTTCGTAACCGTGAAGTTTGACTAAGAGTTCTTTAACATTAACTCCTATGCCTTATTTATATTTATTTTTGGTGGTATTTATTTCTCAATTTCATTAGGCTTTCTAATCTGCCCATGTAACGAGCCTTTAGTCGGTGACACCTAAACCGGACAGTCTTAGGGCACCAGGTGAGAAAACACCCCAAGGACTTAAGAACTCAAGCAAACAAGGCCACGAAACCAAAGATTTTTATTTATAAAATTTACCCCTTTTAGGCGTGAATACTTATGCTTCATGAGGCGCAAATACCCAGCTTAATTAGAGGATTTATATATATATATATATATATATATATATATATATTATATATATATATATATATATATATATATATATATATATATATATATATATTGTCAAACTTATGTAATCATCTTTTACATAAATACCAAGGCTTGCTTAGGCCAAAGCACCTACTAATAAATAATTAGATTTATTTATTTTTCATATATATATATATTCTTTTTTTATAAGGCATAAGAATCTTTGTTTTTGAACCCGAAATGTGTAAGTGTATAAAGTATGCATATTTCTTCAAGGTAAAGTATAAGACTAAATTACTTTCACCAATTTTTTTCCTAACCCTGAAAATCAAACAAGTCATCTTATTTTGACCAAGTATAAGAAATCTTAATTATGATTTTCCTATTCCTTAAAATTAACTTAATTTCTTACAAAAAATATATCAAAATATTGTTCTTTTCTTTCAAAAAGTTTTTTTATATTATTATTATTATTTTTAGTTAATTAGTCATGTTAAAGTCCTCTCCCACACTTATCTCATGCATTGTACCTAATGTATGAAAGAAATGTATAAATGCTTGAAATGGAATGTAAAAGAGGTGCATAAAAAATTATATATATATAGTATACAAATATATGTACAATATCATGTTTCTCCCACACCTAGATCCTTTCGGTCTCATCCCTCTAGTTCTCTTCCCATCATTCCAATGGATTCACTTTATAGGGCATAGTAGGGAAGCCAATCTTTGGTCATTTTAGCTCTCTTCCTTCCAGTCTTACGTTTTTAAGTTTTTCTTCCTCATATTTCTACATCCATTATGCAAAAATTGATCACCATCACACTTCTCAATCGGAACTTCCTCACTATGAATGCCTAGAAATTCTAACTCAGTTTCATACATCTCCTTAAAACTTAGGTCAACACTTTCCCCTGGAGGTGTGTAATTAACCAAAATATCCCTAGTCGGTTCATCCAAACACATGAGTTCTTCTTCGAAGAGCTTTTCAAAGATTAGGTCAATCGGAGGTTCTTGAATTATATTCTCATGTGATATATCATTGGTTGGCTCATCAAAAGTGAAGATATTCAAATCAAATTTCCTTTTTAAAGGGGGCTTTAAAATTAGGATCTCCGACATAAACTTTCTCATTAATATAATCGCATTCATTCTTAAATAATTCATCAAGAAACAGAGCCTCATTCTCTATACCTTCACTTTCTTCATCACAATTATTTTCAACAAAGTACCTCAAACATTTGGTCGCTTATCTTACGAGGTTGTTTTTCAAGGTTAAAGACATTGACTTCTCTAGTCATGTCCCCAAAGGTTAATCTCATAGACCCATTCCTACAATTGATAATAGTATTGGCAGTAGCAAGGAATAGGCGCCCTAAGATAACAGAGTTTGAGCCCTAGGATTGGACACATATTGTGTCTCAAGAACTATGAAATCAACTGGGTAGATAAACTCGCCGACCCGGATAAGGACATTATTAATTTTCCCCTTTGGAACTTTCAAAGAACGATCAGCCAGTTGGATTGTGACTTGAGTTGGACTAAGATCGCCCAACCGAGTTGTTGATAAACTGAGAATGGAAGTAGGTTGATACTTGCCCCTAAGTCAAGAAGTGCATGACTAATCTCGGCTTGTCCTATAGTGTAAGCAATGGTGGGACAACCCGGATCCTTGTACTTGACAGGGATCGGACCCGACAGTAGCTCACTAATGTTAGTGGTTAAGAAGACTTTCTTGGGTACATTAGTCTTTCTCTTCTTGGTGCACATATCCTTAAGAAATTTTACATAGGATGGGACTTGTTGATGGCATCAAGAAGTGGCACATTTGTCTTCACTTAGTTGAATATCTCAATTATCTTATCCATGTGTGGATTATACTTGTTGTTCTTCAGCCTATTAGAAAATGGTACTGTAGGCTTGTACACCGACTGGTTGACTTATCTATTTCAGATTCGTCAGATTTGGAAGGATTGGGACTAGATGAGGTGGATGCTTGAGTGTGATTGTGCTGAATGGGATGGATGGTGTTGACACTTGATTATCAACTTTCTTTCCCGACCTCAATGTATGAATAGCATTACATTGATTCAATGATTGATCCTCAGCCGAATGAGCTTGTTGAGCATTCCTAGGATTCATTATTGGCTGACTGGGCAAGGTACCCTTTTGCCTCTCATTCTGTGGATTGGCTAATTGGCTCATTTGACCCTCTAACCTCTGTATTATTTGCATGAGGGAATCTTGGTTCTTCATGTACCTCTCCATGTTTCTCTCAAAGTCAGTCATTCTTCTCTCAAGCTGAGGATTCTGGAAGGAGGGTTGTGGAGCTTGATTGGGAAAGTTTTGTTGATAATTTGAAAAATTGGACAGATGGTTGGGAGAATTATAAAGGTGATTATAAAAGTTGGGTTGATGATTGGAAGAATTATTGAAATGATGAAAGTGGCTTGCATGGTTTGACCGTGGGTGGTCATTGTTGTGTTGGCTCCATGAGAAATTTAGGTGATTTCTCCAGCCAAGATTGTACGTTGGTGCGTAAGGATCATTGTTCGGCCTTGAAAAGGCCGCATTCATCGGTTCAAGATATTGCTGCTGAGCTTGAAACACAGGACACTCCTCAAACATATGATTCATGGCTTGATAGTGTGTACAGCCCAGAGTTGAAAATTGGTTTGGGCTGACTTGAGTAACTGGACTTGGTTCCTTAATTTTTAAAGCTTCCAGTCTTCTCGCTAGGTTAGCTAATTTAGCCTCATTAGTTATGGATGATTCATTTGAGTGGAGACCTCCTTTTGAAGAGATGGAGTTTGAATTTCTCGAGTTTTCACTAGTTGGTTCCCATTAGATGGTCTTTTCAGTTAGATTCTCATATAAATTCCATCCTTCATTCTCATCCTTCTGTAATAATTTCCCTTGGCACATGATTTCTAAGAGGATCTTGGTTAAGTAGTCTAAACCATCATAAAGAATTTGGCATTGTCGTCATTTCTCTATTCCATGATGAGGACATTGAATAAGGAGGTCTTTAAAGCGTTCAAAGTACCTCCAAAATGGTTTACTAGGTTCTTACTTAAACTGCATGATATTCTCCTAACGAGAGCGGTTTTAGCAGCTTTATGAATTGGATAGAATTTCTTCAAGAAGACCTTAATGAAATCATCTCAGGATGTGATAGAGCTGGCCGCTCAGTTGTAAAGCTATTTCTTGGCTAAGTCCTTAAGAGCGAATGGGACAAATCTTAACCTAATAGCATCATCTATAAGGTGTGGGATTTTCATCATAAGCATGCTTCCTAAAATTCTCTTATGAAGAAATAAGCATCTTCAGACTCTAAGTCATGGAACTTAGGGAATGTGTTCATGAACTATGGCTTAAGCTCAAAGTTGTGTTCACCAACCGATGGAAGTTGGATGCAGGATGGAAGTGAGGTTCTAATGGGATAGAACTTATCCTGCAAAGATGTCGGTTGAGCCACAACCGAATCTGTTCTTAGTTCGAACTTGGGTGGTGATGTGTTTCTAATTAACCTAGATGAATTAGGGTCTCTTGACCACACTTGCATACACAAACACTATCACAAACAAGTTCACCAATAATCAACAATAAGAAACAACCAAGCCTAGTCTAAGGTAACCTTGACCTAGACAACTCCTAACTGATTAATTGTCCACAGGAGGTATAATGTACACTTTGACTACAAGCTAATCAGCCAGGTCAGGGTAAGACTGGTAGGAGGTATCCGCGCAAAAAGCAACGGGCCTAATTAAGCCAAACCACCAGCCTTCGGGGTTTCGCCCTTCAATCCCTTTCCTTAAACACTGATTTGGTAGGAGTCAAATTCTAACACCTTCCCCCTTAGGATAGTCTCCTAATGAGTTCGAAATGTCCCTAAGGCCAACGTCTATCAGATTTTAAGTTAGGCTTAGGCTGTGCATGCTTGGAGATGGTTTGTGGCTAAGGAAGGGTAATGACTTCCCCATCTTATCTTGTTTTTAGTTTTGCCCTTAAAGTTGATTGTGCAGAGTGTGTAAGGTATAGAAAAGTAACATTCACAAGCAAATATCACCCAAGAATGTTTCCTGAACTATATGCTATGCATACGTACGTTGTCTTCAGCTATCTTCAATAGTAATCGTAAAAGAAACGTAACTAGACAAATGCTTAGAAAGCAAGTCTAACCATTTTTAAAGCAATTAGCAATCAATTAGATTATTATTGGATTAAAAATAGGGAGTGTAAATATTAGATATAGCAAAAATAATACACAAAAACTATATTTTTGCAAAGCGATATGTCCTGCAAAAAAAAAGTTTTTAGTAGTCCAAAAAATTTCAAACTTTTGCGCTACAATTTCTTGAAATTCTGTTTTTTACTTTCGAGAGTAGAGGCACAGAATAGCAAGTCTTTTCCAGTAAATCTTGAGTGCTAAATCTGATTCCTTAATGCCCTGAAATAAGATACTAAACTTGTTAGAAAATAATTACACCGTTCCCTCCCCGGCAACGGCACCAAAAATTTGATTGCAAAATGAAAGAAATGAGAATTACTGTCTATCTTTGGGTTAACGGGTCGTGTCCACGAGGAGGAATGCGATGAATGCTTTTTGGTATTTTTGTTTATAAAGCAAAGAATGGTGTTGATTTTTTTTATATAGAAAAAGGGAATGGAGAGTAAGGAAATGATTGAAAGAAAAATTAAAAACTTAGAGAAGGCTTTGGAAAAAGGTGATCTTTAAAAAATGTTGAAGATTGTTTGGTCGTAATTAATATAGGAAAAAAGATCTAGGCTAACTATCTTACTACTCAACGATGTGTTCTTCTCTTGAAATTCTTAATGCCTCAGCTTGATCATAGGAAAAAACTTAAGCTTTAGCTTCAAAAGTCTTAAGTAAAGAAATGAGAATTACTGTCTATCTTTGGGTTAACGGGTCGTGTCCACGAGGAGGAATGCGATGAATGCTTTTTGGTATTTTTGTTTATAAAGCAAAGAATGGTGTTGATTTTTTTATATAGAAAAAGGGAATGGAGAGTAAGGAAATGATTGAAAGAAAAATTAAAAACTTAGAGAAGGCTTTGGAAAAAGGTGATCTTTAAAAAATGTTGAAGATTGTTGGTCGTAATTAATATAGGAAAAAAGATCTAGGCTAACTATCTTACTACTCAACGATGTGTTCTTCTCTTGAAATTCTTAATGCCTCAGCTTGATCATAGGAAAAAACTTAAGCTTTAGCTTCAAAAGTCTTAAGTAAAGTAAATAAGATTGTTTGGAAAAGTTTAACTCTTTTTCTTAAGAAATCCTCTTGAACTGAATGTTAAATCATCAAGTTTTCTTTCAAGTATGAAATAAAAGCAAGTTCAAGTGATATTTTAAAAGAAATAGAAGTTTAGAAATCCAAACCCATCCTCATGTGCCTTCAAGAACACTTTCAAAGAAGAAAGGCTTAGTTTAAGGCATATATATGATTCTGTTGGGTTCTTTACATCAAAACCATTCAAACAAGAGAGATCGAAGAGAGGGACGATAGTCAGCCTAGAAAATGAGTTTAGCTACTCATGAATGATGTAAAATAAGACATGTAAAT
Source organism: Agave tequilana (assembly GCA_038442645.1). NCBI lineage: Eukaryota > Viridiplantae > Streptophyta > Magnoliopsida > Asparagales > Asparagaceae > Agave > Agave tequilana. Next base: position 52,601 of record JAVJIF010001146.1, on the reverse strand, counting down.
AAAATAAGACATACCCATGAATTGGAGTGGAAGAAAAGAAAGCTTGATCCTTTATTGATGTCACTTCAATCTTCAGATTACAATCACTCTATTCCTCTCTCTCACTGGTATTTGAATAGAACTACAAATTAGAAAATGGAGATACTTCTCTGTACTATCTAATAAAGAACCTAAACCCTAAAAACAAAGAGAAAAACTTAAACTAATTTCTGATCCCTTTTTCACTGAAAAATACAATATTTATGGGGAAAAACCAAACGAGGACACACGAAGATAGGGGGAGCAAACGCTCCCCCAACTGACCTAACCAAGGCACAGAAACGCGACTTTGGTCGCATTTCTGCGTCCATGGTGTGGCCAGGTGGCCACACCTGGTTGGTGAGATTCCCTCGTTTGGTGATTTATCCTTATCTCTTGTTGGTTTTCCCATTTTAGCTCCTGGATTTGACGAAACAGCCATTGATTTTTGGTTTTAATCAATTGATTTGGGGAGATTCATTTTAACCAGTTTTCAGCCTCTTTGATTTGCCATGATCTATCCTGATTTTCTGATTTCAAATTAATTCTGAATTAAATCAAAATTTGATGGGCTTTTGGGCTCGTTTCTCTTCCCTTTCATTTAGCAATAGGCCTACATTTTATAAGAAAAATAAGACTTATTACTATGATTTATTAGATAATAAATAAGGTAATGTGACAATATATATGCAATATATGTGACCAATCAACCGGCCAAGGGCCAAAAACTTGTTATTGAAATCTTTTTTAAACCAATCTTTTTCCGACAAAATAAATTTTGATCTTTAAATACAAAATAGAGTTCTAGGGACTTGATAGTACGAGTATGTGACCATGGATCAACATAAAATAAAGTTAGAAGTATATTTTGCAAAAATACTTTTCTAAATCGAAAACTGATATTTCCGAAACTCGTTTTTTTGAAACTTGATTTTGAAAGCGACAAAGAGAATAGTCTTGAAACCTTTTCAAAAACACTTAGAAATATGAAAGATGTGTGTGTGTGTGTGTGTGTGTGTGTGTGTGTGTGTCAATCCATAAAACTATCAACCTATATCGTCTTGATTCTAACAAACGACTATAAATCTTATCTAAAAAGCAAAAATACAAATCTTGATGTAGTCTTCTCTTGTATACTTGATCCTTGAGCTCTTTATGTACTTAGGCTCTGGGATCTACATTTTCTAGGCTTCCGAATGTGTGAGCTTGTAATGGAGCCGAAATGCAATAAAGAGTTAACCTGAAACTTAGTTAAACAGAATTGTTTAAAACATAACTACCTATGTTATGTTATCATCAAAACTAGGGCTAATGGCCTTTGGGCCAACAATCTCCTCCTTTTGATGATAAAAGACACATGGAGTTATCACAAATAATTTGAGAAGAGACTTCAAGCGAAGCTCCCCCTAAACACATACATATATCCAAATGTGATATATAAGATAGATGCATCAATAAAAGCATATACATGGGATATATCCATAAAGCTCTATGCAACTTATCTATGCATACCAAGAATACTACATTTCTATTGTGTATGCACTAATGGTTTCCTCCAACCTCTAAATCAAGTGGTAAATGATTGGTTTACAAAGGATACACAAAAACACACATATACCACATACCACATGTAGAAAATATGTATCAATTATCAACAAAAAAATATAGAACTTCTCAAAGACAATAGTGATATCATGAAAGAAATATGTCCATACAGATGTTCATGCCAACCTCAAAACAAGTTTCATACCACAAAATAAGTACTACAATGTAAAAATACATGTCCACTAAATACTACATGTCCACAAAAAAAGTACATAAATAAAAAAACATGAAAGTAAAACACCCAGATAACTCTAAACACCCAGATAACTCCACAGAATCTCTCTCCCCCTTTTTGTCATCAATAGAAAAGGGTCACTCTTCCTGAAAGTCTGGATCTTCGGGAGGAGCTGGTGCCTCGGAAGAAGCTGGAGGAGGTAACAAAGTGTCAAACGAAGGACCCAAAGTAGGAAGGTGCTGGAGTGGACTCTCGAAAGTGAAACAGGCCAAGCGTTCCTACTGTAGGTATCGTCGACACAAGTCTGGAGATAGCGAATAGAAGTGCAGGTGTACTGCAGGTCATTATCAACACTGTGCTCCATCCTTGAAAATTTGCTGACATCTTTAGATCATGCTCCCGAAGCTGATCAGAGAGAGTTGCGTATGGATCAAAGGAGGCTGAAGAGAATTCAGGGGCAACAATAGGAATGAAAGGAGGGGACTGAGGAGCAAGAGCACGCTCGCTAGCACGCATCCTCTTTAGGAGAGTACTGTTGATATCAACTGATGATTTGATAAACTGTTCAGTAGAGAGATCAAATTTAAGTTGTTTGAGGAGTGAGTGATGAGCATCCCAAATGGTAAGTGCTGGTTTGGGATAAGAAGGTGCCCAGAAGCTATGTAATCGATGATGATCTTAGGAATATTTAACTCTAATGCCTTCCAGAAGGCAATAAATCAAGAAGGGAGCCGAACCCCGTGCATGATTATATTCTCCTGATTTTGGCACGAGATTATAGAACACAATTTTGGTTAGGACATAGGCAGTGAGTGTGTAATACTTCACCTCCTCGTTCCTACCTAAAGCATGATTGACATCATGGTGAAGCGAAGAGATGCGATGAGGGCAAATTCACCGTCAGGATATTCAAAGTCATGGATATCAACATTATAAATATCTACACCCTCACAGGAGAGGTATAGCAGATGGGCAAATCGATCTAGAGAAATGTTAATGTCCTTGCCCATAGCCCTAGATCTGACGTGATTATTTTGTGAAGTCAGATCAGAGTAAAGATAGTGCATTAGCTCAGAATAAATAGGTTCCTTATTGGTAACTAGATATTCAAGTGAGCTTGTGTTCAAGATGTTTGCTAGATTCAGGTGCTCAAAAACATCGACCGCAACAGTTCTACCAGAAATAACATACTTATTATGAATCACAGAGAATCAATGAGAAGCATTTTGAGAAACAAAGAGATAGAAGATGATTCAGGTTATTTATCCTTCTCAGATCTATCCCTTTTTGACATGTTAAAGAGATGTGGATGATAAACAAAGATTTGGCACGAATTATAGAAATATTTCTAAGAAAAACTATGAAATAAAGAAGATTTTGAGAGATTAGAGATTACACCTTGAATAACCCAAAAAATCTCCTTGAAATCAAATAGATCTGAAGTGTTAAGAAGAGATCCAACTAATTTTAGGGTTTAATTTGAGATTTGAAGTGATTATGGAGGATTAGAGGGAAGGGAAATAGGGAGGAGGAAGAGAGAGACACGGTGGAGAATGAAAAGAGTGAGAAAAATTGGGTTTTTAGGATTTTAAAATGGGTAAAACACAGCCAGACCCGACTCACGGTCGACCGCCCGGTCGACCGGGGCCTAACCGAGGGTAGCAACTCGATTACAGTCGGTCGACCGGGGCCTAACCGAGAGTAGCAACTCGGTTACAGTCTGGTCAATCGGCTTTAGGTCAAAAAAAATTTGTATTTCAGGTTACCACGGTCGACCGCGCGATCGACCAGACCTATTCTAGGTCAACTCGGTCGACCAGTCGGTCGACCGGGACAACCCTAAAACAATTTTAAAGAATATGAACTAGGGGCTTTTGAAAATATTTTAAAATGGATATTTTTATACATAAAATAGGGAAATAATACAAAGTCTTATAGGCATGAAAAACACATAAAGATGATATCAAAACATTTTATTATAAAAAAATATATTTTTCAACAATTAAATCATATATTAAGCCATTAAAAACAAGATATTGAAGCCGAATACCCTTAACGGGTTCTGAACTTCTCTCGTCATTCCTCTGAATAAGAGTTGAGGTGCGCAATTGCTATCTTGATTTATTGCTTAAATATGATTTAAACATTATACCCAACTACAAGATAGATAAATAAACAAGATATATATACATGTATATGAGCAAAAATCTATCTACACATATATGTAAGATATCTATCAACCAATATAAACATGGGTAAGCAATTCATGGACTAGTAAAGAACAAGAGCAATGTTCACGAACTAGCTCTAATAAAAGCAAGCCATAAAAAAAACAAAAAAGACATGTATCCATAACTAAATCATATAACATAAACGAAAAGAGCTAGCTAATCCTACACATGTATGGATCTAACTAGAAATGAAATTTTCAAGTGGAGAAGCTACCAAACCATAGGCAATCTTCAAACTAGGTGCCTCTTGATAGTGATGCAATGTGACGGTTGATCCTTTGAGCTTCGATGCATCCACCACTAAGGCACCACTCCCCCTAAGTCTTGGAGGAGGACGACACACCTACATCAATCAAGTTTGGTTTGTTCTTTGATACCTAAATCTTTTTGGGTCCTATAGGGTTAGTATTTTCTCGAACCCAAATATTTTTATTTAACATATTTAACTTAGAATAACAAAATTTTGCTAAATGGCCTTTGCGGTCATAATGTGCACATGTGTACACTTTGCCATACATGAAAACATGCTTATGTTGATGTGTATGTGAATGTTGTGCATGTTGGGTGTGAGATGAATGAGGTGTATGTTTTCTTTGAGTTTTTTCATTTGAAAATATAGAGTTAAATTTGTTCATGTCAAATGCACACTTTTTCAAAGTGGTATCCAAAATATCAATACGTTTTTGGATATTCAAAAATTCATTTTTGTTCAAAGCAATATTAGGGCTTTTACCCTTACAAACAAGTTTGTATTTTTTAAATTCCTTTTTCGTTTTCTCAAAAGAAATAGATAAGTCATTTTTCTCTTTAAAAATAATTTCTAGCTTATTCTTTAGAAAATCATTTTCCTTTTTCAATTTTTTATTTTGTGCAAGAGAAATTTCATATCTATTTTGTAATTCTTCAAAAATAGTGCAAGTTCAACCATACGTAAATCATCATCTTCTAGAGAAGTTTCGAGATTTATCTTGGAGGACTCCTCTCCGTTTTCCATGAAGCAAACGTGTGCCGCATCAATCTCCTCCTCAGAATCTGTTTCCAACAAGTGGTCACCATTGTCTTCTTCTTTCTATGCACATTCTTGGAAGTAGTGGCTTGAAGTGAAGGGCAATCTACAATTAGATGGCCTGTCTTCTTGCAATGAAAGCAAGGACCCATCTTCTCCTTCTTCTTTTCAACTCTTCCTTGATGTCTCCCTCTTCGGAATTTGATTTGTCTTCCCTTTTTATAAAACATCTTGGCTACTTTCCTAATGAGCATGGCAAAATCCTCATCACCGTCTTCTGACGATTCTTCTTCATTAATGGATGATGGAGTAGCTTTGAAAGCTATTGCTTTCTTCTTTGGAATCTCCCTTTCTTCTCTCACATACATTTCCATCTTATGGGTTTTGAGATTTCCAATGAAGCTAGAGAAGTCCATTTTCTCTCTATCGTTGAGCTCCTTGAGGGTTGTTGCCTTGACTTCCAAAGCTTTGGGGAGAGCTCTAATAACCTTCTGAATCTTTTGGTTATTGTCAATGATGTCACCTAAAGAAGATAATCTATTAGTAATCTTGGAGAACCGAGTAAACATCTCATCGATACTTTCATTTTCAAGCATATAAAAATTCTCATATTGAGATCAAAGCAAGTCATTTTTGGATCTCTTGACTTGCGACGTCCCCTCATGAGCAATGATAAGATCATTCCAAACCTCATAAGCAGATTTGTAATTAATTACACAGGAAAGATCATCATCATTTAATGCTCGTGTAAGTGCGTATTGAATTTTAATCCTAAAAATTAAAATTCAACTGAAATTTTTGATTAAAAATAAGATTTTTATTAAAATTTTGAAGTTTCTAATTTCAGAAAATATTTTAAAGAAATAATTTATTTTAAAAGTCGACCATAGTCGCATTAATGTTCAACTTTTTTTTGAAAAATGTTTTAATAACAATAAAAATCTATTACTACGACTGAAATAGTTTATTTTAGTTTTTTTTTTGTTTTCTAAAACTGCAATCGAAGTCGCAGTTTCTGAAAAGAAAAATTTTAGATATAAAATTTTAACATCATTTTTACTTTTTAGATTTATTTTTGTTTTACATTGTGACCTTGGTCACAGTGTTACAGCTATTTTTTTATTTTTCAATTAGGGTCGCAGTATTTTTTTGACATTGGTAAGCTAAATAGGATACTACGATCGTGGTCGCAGTCTTATGAAATAAGAGTCGCAGTCAATTGAAGCAGTGACGAAAATCTCATAAGTTAATTAATTAAGATGATTAGAAGATTGCGACTTCGGTCGTAGTCTTATGTAATAGCAGTCTCTTTGAGAATGTTTTGTTTGATAACACTGCGACCTTGGTCATAGAATTTTTTATGACGTAATCTAAATAGGATATTGCGACCGTGATCGCATTCTTATGAAATGAGAGACATAGTCAATTGAAGCAGTGAACAAGGTCTCGTAAGTTAAGTGATTAAGATGATTAGAAAACTGCGGCATTGGTCGCAGTCTTATGTAATAGCAGTCTTTTTGAAAAGTTTTGTTTGATAACACTGCAACCTTGGTCGCAGTATTTTATAACTTATTTTTCATTTTTGAGACTAAGGTCGCAATCTTTTTATTAATAAATTTTAATTGGACTGCGACTTTGGTCGCAAACCTGTAAATCAAATGGTTTGAAAATAAAATTTCATACTGCGATTCTGATCACATAACTCAATTTTATCTGACAGTTTATTATTATGAATGCGACCAAAGTCGCAATCTTGATGAAAATGACAAATTTTAAAATAATTTTTTTCCTGCGACTTTAGTCACAGTACTGACAGATTGGTTATATATTTATGTGTATTTTACATGTCTTTCAGATTTTAAATCGAATGGCCAACATTTCCGATAATGAAAAATTTGATCATGCTCTCGCTTTTTTTAGAACGACGTTCTCTACGAGTCAAAAATCTAGATCTGACAACGTGAGGAGATACAGAGAGATAGACATATAAAAGGGAAGAAAAATAATAATAAAGAATATAAAACTAATATATCATCCAAAGAAAACTGTTTTTTTTAATGGTAGGGACTTTTAGTAATTTCAATTATTTTCAAAAGCAGGGAGCCATTAAAATTATCAAATTATGTGGCACATATTTTGCCACCTCACCGCCGGCTGAGAGGCACTCTCAGCTGTCCGCTGATATACATTTTTCTAATATATATATATATATATATATATATATATATATATATATATATATATATATATATATATATATATATATATATATATATATATATATATATAGACACACACACTTGTAGAAATTACAATACAAGTTACACACACCTCTTTCCACCACATTTAACATATTTATCAAAGGTTAAGATGGTTATTTGATATATGCTATCATATTTATCATACATATACATAGGCACCATATTTAACACACATACACCTGCGCGTGCATATCATACCCCTAATTCCCGACACAAGCAGTAGAGGAGCATGACCAGGCTACAGAGCCCCTACTAAAAAAGAATGAAAGATTAAGCAAAAGAAAGGGCTTTTAAGCATTTACCCATGGTTTTCAACGAAATATATAAACAATAGAACTTGTATTTCAGACTAATTTCAATATACAAAGAGGGAAGTGTTAAAGAAGTACCGTCATGCGCAACCTAGCAAAAAAGTGTAGGTCCAACGGGCCGGTCTGGTCTTAATGACCTAAGAAATAAACCAAATTGTCTCTCATGGGCTTGTATTCGACCCAATCCGTTATCGCTCCTGAAGAAATTGCCTAGACTCAAAGATCAGCCAGATATCAGCACACAAAATTCAAATGAGTTTTGCATTACGTCAACTCTGTTTCAATTTCTCCATGAGAATGCCCTAGAACCATCTCAATGGAGTACAGCTATGGTACCTTACCTCACTTTTGATCTCATGAATTATTGTATCTTATCTTATGACATATGTAAATATAAAAAAAAATGCATGAAGTTGGATGGCTATCATCATACATTTATATGTTTATGCCAAGATATTATACCAAGATATAGTGAGACCTCAGAGTGGAGAGAGAGGTCTAGAAAGAAGCAAGTCTTTTTTCCTCACACTCCACAGCTCCCAGGCCACTGTGTGATGATGATAACAAGAAGAGACGTGGGAATGAAATGTCCTTTTTATCACACACGCCCAAATTTGAAAGCTATGGACCTAATGGCTTCCTCAAGTGGAGAGCCTGCCTTTTTTCTCCATGCTTGCATTCAAGCACTTGGGAGCTATAGCTTCCTGTGTCTTGGTCTTGGTTGGCAGGATCCTCAAGAGCCCAATCCCATGCACAACTTGTACTGTGGGTTCCACCAACTAGATCTTCTAAACCTCACTAAACAAAATAATATACATAAATAAAAGGGGGAAAAAGAGGGAAAAAAGGATTTTCAAAGTTATTTCTTGCTTTATTTGTAATCACTCCTCATTTCATAGTGTTATATCTCAACGAAGAGAAAGATCATCTGAATGTACATTAGCTTGTTCAACTTCTTAAATACATCCTATAGAGTAAAACTAGTGTCTTTTCAGTATATCGGTCACACGCAATGTACTAATTTTTTTCAAAATGTACTTTTAAGAGTTATGACATATTTTTAGCTAAAATTGAAAGTAAACAAAATATGTTTTTAATGAAATTAAGTTATATTTCCATAAGGTCAAAATTTATTAAAAAAAAAATCTATGATAGCATACAGTCCACTTGTTTGTTACAATGCAATTGTAGGCTATGATATTAAAGAAGTTTGCAAGAAGTTGCCAATATGGATCTTCTGTTGCCGTCTAAAAGGAACATAGTATCGCTAATCTTTGTTTACTTACTGTATTCACAGTTAAAAGGAGTTTTTACATGTTTCCTTTATGTGTGGAATTTTTTTTTACTTTTATGTAATTTAATTTAAAATTTTTATGAAATTGAATTGCACAATAAAGTCACATCTTTGAGCGTATTCAAGTTCTCTCCACCTCTCTAACCAACTCAGGTACCTTTAGTTGTAAAGTTGTGCAGCAATATTTGCAATTTAAAGAGTTATTTTCAACTATTGTTTACCAGGATGTAATGTAATTATCTCTTTCTCATACATGTATACCTACAATATAAATACACTTTATTTTGATAGAAATACATAATCACAATCCCCCCTCCCCAAACTTTTGTTGACTACTACATCTACTTGAATATGTAACATACATCCACTTGATGAATAGGGTTGGGATCAACACATAAAATATTTCCTTTTCGCAGGTTAAAATATTCAATAGATGTGAAGAATGCGTATTCTTCATTTGGACAGTCTTCAAACATCGCCTGCAAAGAGAGATAACAAAAACGACATGACAACTACTACTCAAGTATACAAGTCAGTTAATTATATCTTAGCTTTATAGCTAATTGGCTACTTGGCTTCCTAATGTAGTAACCCTAACTGTACAGTTTGGATGTAGTTGTCTTTTGATGGTGACATACGGGAGCTACAGAGCAATTTCCTTCTATGTACAAAAGTGATGTAGAGTCTAATACAAGATGAAAACGAAATATTGTGCCAAGTACAATGTTCCAGAACAGGAGAAGAATAATGGGAGAGCGATCAGCTATCGACATATACCTTTCATGTCTGGTCCATTCATTGTAATAGATAGACGCCCGATGGTGGCATTGTTTTTTGTTTCTTCTATTTTATTTTCAAGCATATAATTTCAACCCAAAGTTATTTCAAATCACATTAAGTAATAACTAAGTAAACTGTTAATACAACCCAGGTGCATGAGAAGAAGGGTCAATTTTTAAGGAGTCTAAGTTTAAGGATCAAGATAATTAATTATTATAGAAAATAAATACATGAATTGCTTTCATGTTGTCGCAATGAATATATAGATGTATCGATGTTTCTATGCCAATTGAGAGAGATTATTATTATTATTATTATTATTATTATTATTACTACTACTACTACTACTACTACTACTACTACTATATATAACAATTGTGATATTTTAGACTGAATAAATTTTAACTTGCAGCAATTAGAATAAAATTTCACTAAGAATTGTAAAGGTTGTTACTATCCATCAATAAATCCAATTTGCCAATGGGAATGAGAAAAATTCAACGGAAACCGTGTACCTGACATTGCTCATTAATTACTTCAAAATTACATTACAAATCTCTAGCTAAATGAACATCCCACATGAACTTGGTATAAGAGGGATTGAAAGAGATATATGCTACACAAATACAAAAAGAACATCATGCGGAGGGAGAAGATCAGAGGATAAAAGGATTGATAAAGTTTTTTAAACTCAGTTGAAAAGTAGAGAGGGATCAGCGTGGTCGACCGCAACTGCACAAGCATGCGCATTTGGAGAAGAAGGCAATAGCGGTCGACCGCCCGGTCGATTGACCCGAGGAGTATGCATAGAGGCAAAAGACGAATTGGGTTAGCCGTCGATCGCTCGGTCGACTGTTACATAAATTCAGTCGACTGCCCGGTCGACACAAGCATGCACATTTGGAGAAGAAGGCAACAACTGTCGACCAACCCCAGGAGTATGCACAAAGGCACAAGATGAATTGGGTTAGCGGTCGATCGCCAGGTCGACCGCTACATAAATTTGATCGACCGCTCGGTCGACAGTGTGTCGAGTTTTGGCTACTCTGAGTTGGTTTTAGGATTCTATTTTTGGATTCAGATTTCAATCCAAATTTGATTTCCTTCAATTGGCTCTCTCCTCTGGCTATATAAGAAGGGTTTTTGTACTCTCGTTGTTATCGATTGATGGATCAATCAAAATCGATTGTCGAATCGATTGTTGAGAGTTCTAGGGTTAGTTTGTTTGTGAGATTTCTATGGCCGAGTGCATAGTCTCTCTAGTTGAATCTTCGGATCACCTTTGTAACCCTTATAACTCTGTTATTTGAATAAGATCGTCTCTTTTCTGTCCGAGGATGTAGGCCAGTTGTCGAATCACGTGTAATCATATACTTCTGGCTTTGTCTTTGATTGTTTGGTTCATGCCATATTGGTTTGGGATTGCCTCGGTGTTGGGAACATCGATCTCTAGTGATTGGCGAGAAGGGATTTCTCCGAAGGGCGCAACGAGTGGTATCAAAGCTTCTCAGGTTCAGCGTGAGATCGTGTGCCGATTCCAAGAGCATCGTAGTCTGTTAGCCGAAGATCATGTGATGCTCTCAGAGCGGTGTTGGGACTATTTGTTGGATCGTGTATCGATCTCAGAACAGCATTTTAGATTGCTCATTGGATCAGATTTGGTGGTAAATTGCTTGGAAACTCGTCTAGGGTTTCACTTTGAGGTAAATGTTCTATCTCTATCTAGTTTTGTATCTATTTTTGTTTGATTTTCTGCATTGTGTTTGGCATTTTTTGGATGAGATGTGACCGAAGTTAATTAGTCCATGGTGAAGATCATGAACATCCACCAATCAAAGAGCGATGTGGTGGAGTTTGATGGCACAAAAAATTGGAAGGGCAAGGGAGAAATTGAAAAGTTCAGAACTGGTGGTCATGAAGATTTGAAGAAAAATTCAATATGCTTATTATAAAGAAGAAACTGGAAGATTGATTTTTCAATACTAAAGACGAAGGAGTCAAAATCAGAGTCCAAATTTGTAATGATAATTGGTAATGATTTTGACTCATCTGGTTATTCACTTTATGTCACCCCTATTATTTGCGATTCAGAGAAATCTGAGTAAATTTGGATATAGGAGCTACCTATTACATTTGTCCTAAACGAGAGTGGTTTGCTAGTTTTGAAAAACTAAATGGAGGCTTGGTGATGTTCGTGAACGGTCACACTTACCAGATTGAAGGGATAAGTACAGTTCACATCAAATTGTTTGATGGAATGATAAGAGAGTTAAAGAATGTGAGTATGTACTCAACTAAAAAGAATTTAAGTTTAGTTGGAGCTTTAGAGACGCAGAACCTAAGAGGGACTCTTGGAGAACGCGTTCTCAAAATGTCCAGTGGCTCATGGTAGTTCTGAAGGGCATTCGACGCAACAACTTATACTACTTGAAGGGTAGTTTAGTTTCTGAAAATTTGACACCTTTAGGACATTTGAAAGATGACTCAACCAGGTTACGACAGATAAGACTCAAAAAAGTTGATTTGAATTTCTTGGAAGCATTTACAAGGCAAAGATTATTGAAAGGTGTCTACCTGCAAATCGAAAATTAGTGGATATAGTGTTCTAGACAAGAAAATGAAGGTGAAATTTGGTACCGCAACTCACCACTCGGAAGGTCTTCTTGATTATGTTCACGTTAAAGTTTGAGGTTCTATCAAGACTGCATCACTTGGAAGTCATTGGTACTTTGTCTCTTTTATTGATAATTTATCTGGGGGTTGTTGTGTATACCCTATGAGAGAAAAGTTTGAAGTCCTAGATATGTTGGTGAAGTAGAAGAATATGATGGAGAAACATACTAAAAGAAAGATCAAGATACTCCAAGTTGATCATGTTGGGGAGTACAAGGTTCAATTCTTACTATTTGGCTAGAACACTGGTATTGGTATTCACTTCACAATTAAAAATATGGGGTGACTAAGGAGATGAACCGTTCCTTACTTGAGAAGGTTCGGTGTTTATTGTCTAATGTGTAATTAGACAAGTCTTTTAGGCTGAGGCTTTAGAATATGTTAGCCATCTCACGAATAGATTGTTGTCGACTTCAATAGGAAGTAAAACTCTGTTAGATATTTGGTCGGGTGGAACTGCTCAAGACTATAGTTTACTACGGGTATTTGGATGCCTGACCTACTTTCATGTCAAAGATGACAAGTTAAACCCACAAATAAAGAAGTTTGTGTTTTTGGATGTCTAGAGGAATATGAAAGGTTACAAATTGTGAGATCTCGATAAAAAAAATTGTGTTGAGCAAGCATATCACGTTTGATGAGACTTCATTGTTAAAATCTACCATCTCTCAGCAGATGGAGAGTTAGAAAATCAAGGATGTATCGCAGCGAGTGAAAGTTGACGCTACTTAACCATCTCCAGTTGGTTTGATATCAGTTGGAATCTTATCGGATGTAATATCGGATGAAGATCATGTAGCCCTGATGAAAACTGAACAGTTTGAATTGTTTGCGGTAAAAGAAACCAAGCTGAATCCACAAAAGTGTGCGAAAAGCATGAATCTCAAATTGGTGAGCTAGACATGCTTCAATTGGAGGCCGTTGTTCTCCATGATAGTATTGGTAAGGAGGTTCATATGACTCAGCCAATTGGGTTCATTGTTATAGATTTGATTTATGTTGATTGAGCTCAGTGGAGCTCATTTAGATGAATTATGTTTGGCTTGATCCCATTGGGCATAGGTATGTAGGCAGTCTTAATGGCGCAGCCAGTTGGATGAGACAAAATTGGTTGATTCATTGTGTTCGACTCATATTTGAGAAATATTCACCGAGGTGGAGATTTGTGGGGAGAAGATAAGAGGGTAAAAAGGATTGAAATAGTTTTTTTTAAATTCAATTGAAAAGCAGAGAGGAAGCAACGTGGTCGACAGCAAGTGCACACGCATGCACATTTGGAGAAGAAGGCAACAACGGTCGACCACCCAGAAGACCTTTTTTTGCAAATTACAGTCGGTCAATCACTTGGTCGACGGACATGAGGAGTCTGCACAGAGGCATAGGACGAATTGGGACTGCCAGATTGATCGCAGGTAGAATTCTGCCTATTCTGAGTTGATTTCAAGTTTCTGTTTTTGAAATCAGATTTCAATCTGAATTTGGTTTCCTTCAATTGACACTCTTCTCTAGCTATATAAGAAGAGTTTATGTACTATCATTGGTATCGATTGATGGATCAATCAGAATTGATTGTTGAATTAATTGTTGGGAGTTCTAGGGTTAGTTTATTTGTGAGATTTCTACATTTGAGAGTGTAATCTCTCTCGTTGAATCTTCAGATCACCTTTGCAACTCTTGTAACTCAGTTGTTTGAATAAAATCTTCTCCTTTTTGTCCCGATGATGTAGGCAAGTTGCCGAACCTCTTTAAATCGTTTGCTTCTAGTTTCCCTTTGAATGTTTGGTTCGTGCCATATTGGTTTGGGATTGCCTCGTCTTTGGGAACATCGCTCTCTGGTGATTGGGGAGAAGGGATTTCTCGGGGTCACAACACATCATATAGACACACTATCATAAACTCTTGAATGGGTCTCGACACAAGTCTCACAATCGTGCTACCAGAAGTTTGTGAAATCAGCCTTGAAGTGTTAGTGAACCACTTTCACGAGGTTGGCCATGGTTCTCTCAGGACAAAAAATGCTAGATTGATAAAATGCTTCCAGCATACTTGATGTGGACACGAAAGATGTGAATTTTATTTCCCATTGTTTATGCCATCATCTGGTAACAACTCGAACTGGCTTTCGATACAATCAAATCTATCTGACAATAAGAAGCCTTCTAAAGCATTTATATCTTTAGTTTCTTCGACCACCACAGTGAAAATAGCCCTCACTGGCCGATGGTCAGACAGTCTGGTTTCACATCGGTCGTATTGATTTTGCTTCAAGCCCTTACCATACCAAATAATCCGGTCGCACCTATAAAATACTGATATTTAATCAATCTATAACAAAAATACATTTTGTAATTATGAAGTGATATGTAATATGTTGAGCTATATGAACTCACCATGCAGGGGCACGCTTCTTCTCTCCCCTTTTACTTTGAAGACAACCATAATATTCATTAGAGTTCAGGTAATATTTATACGTGGGTGAGAACGTGATTGCGCCTTCTTGCCAACCTTGAAAGGTTCGACCTTCTGAGACCTCTGCAAGCAACTACATATTCACAATATGCGAAGAAAATGGAGCAGGAAAATAATTAGTTACAGCATAATGACGACTCTCATTCTAGAATTAATGTAACCTTAATGATTTTCAATTCAAGAGAAAATTTCAAACTTGTCGACTACCTGATCTTTTTCTAACAATTTGTTCCATTCCTTCTGTTCTACAAACTCTCTCGTCATGTCCTCTGGCAAGGATATTCTATAGTTCAAATCGCCAAGCATGATTATTCGACTGCATGAAATAAGAAATGAATGATTGAGTTAAACTATGAAACAATAAAGTTTGAGTTAAAAAACATAGATATGGATGTGTGAGTTTGGAGTGGTAGGGTAATAGCAGCAATAGACATGCAATATTATCATTAACTTCTTGTTATTGTAATACTAATATTAGAAGCAATAAAGAATAGTTTGTATCGCTGTCGGGTGCTCGCTTTCAATAAACCACCATCGTAAAATTATATGATCAAGTGGGATGTTTATGTGTTTTTCTAATTAGGTTTGTTAACCTACATGATCTTTAAACCAATTTGGCCTATATATGCATCCTTAGCAAAGAGAGATTCTCGATTTTATATAGCTTGAGAACCCTTAATTTATATCATGACGTGGTATCCATCAAGGTTCTATTAACAAGTATTTCTTCACCTTTCATCACATAAAGAACTACATGTAATGAAAATATGATTATTAATTAAGATATCATTGTAGTGGTTCTAGCTTTTACCTACATGATTTTATAATACAATAAATGTTGCCTACCTCCATCAGTACCTACTTTCCTCACCACCTATATAAATATGCTCACAAGAGAGAAAAATGAAAGAAAGAAAGGAGATAGAAATCCTGATCTCTAGTAGTTGAAGTTGTTAATTAAGATTTAATTAATTCAAAGTCGTAGGGTGCTAAAGGGATTTCCTATACCACATAGCTCTTGGCTTTATGTAGCACAGGATGCTGTAGGGTAGGATTATGACTTATTGTAGCTTGCAAAATTCTTATGTTCAGCTGCATGCAGGGTCTTGAGAATTGCTATCTTCACAAAATAGATGCAATATTGGAGGATTTTAACATGGAACCAAACTTTGGAATTAAAAATTTTCAGCATAATTAGTTGCAGATGTAGCTTTAAATTATAGTAACTCATAGCGATTTGCGACTCATGATTTGCTTAAAAAAAAAATGAGAGAAATCATATACTTGAGCTTTTACTACTATTACTACTACCGAAGAAAATAAGTTTACTTACTCATGATCGAGGATTTTCTGCGATAAATCTATAGAATTGGGTACTCGAGGAAAGCTCGTCCTAGAGAATATCTCCATGGCATCAGAATTTCGATGCATCTCATCCCCTTCCTTTCCTCCCGAAGCCAAATGGCAGCACACAATGCAGAAACTGGTACCATATAAGCAAAATCTAACTGACACCGAACCCTAAAAAGAACAAAGATCTGCTACCTTAATCTTATGACTGAATGATTTGAGTTTTGAGTGAACACAATTTGATTGATTGAAGAAATTACACACCTTATTTCCAAGGCATCCCATAATGCCACAACCTATGCATGAAACACTTGTATGGCGAATGTGCTGCACAAGATCACTTCGAATCCATACAGAGATGAAGATTCCAACCATATGCTTGCTTACTATGCATCTGAAATCTTTAGCTACTCGGTCTGCAGACTTGTCATTCTTAAAGGGGTGCACCTTCTGCCGCTCCCCCAGCTTAGGCTCTTGACTTTCCTTTGGGTTCAATACCGATTTGTTTAGTGTTGCCCTAATAAGTGAGTTCCACTTCATAGAGATTCTACTCTTCTCTGGGCCTAGAATGTTCTTGGCTTTCAGGGGCACGATCTCTTGGAACCTTTTAAGCTAAATATTTGTTAGTCATCTACATCTATAGTAAAAATTTTCATAATGTTTTGCTAGCTAGAGTTTAGTATACATACCCAAGAACATACATGTCACATAAGTTGTTGCTTGTGTCCAGCCAGTCATCCAAGTCGAGATCATCTGATGGCTGAACTCCTCCAACATTCCATGTGCTAGCAAACATCCTTGAAATAATAATCAGAAGGAAAAACATCATGTTAGTATTGGTTAGTTAGCATTGATTACACTTAAGTATATGTCTAATCTGAAAGCGTTAGAGCTCACTTGTACTTGTGGATGCCCCTCTGATCATGTGATGGCCTATTAAGCGACTCTGTAGTATGATCTGAGCTTGCAACCTTAGTCAGATCATCGGGCCTTGGGAAGTCTGCGACGAACCTATGGCTTCCTGATGGCAAGTGAAAAAGCTTGTTGGCCACCAGCTTAGGCCACATGACCTAGAGAAAGAGAGAGATTAGTTAAGAATCTTATGATCACTTAGCCTTGAGCTATTTGAGAGAGAGAGAGAGAGAGAGAGAGAGAGAGAGAGAGAGAGAGAGAGAGAGAGAGAGAGAGAGAGTTCTCACTTCTTGCTTGTGGTGTTCTTGCATGATGATACAAGAAGAGTAGGCACGGGGGAGGAGAAAATAAAAGGTAAGAGCGGGGAGGGATGAGTGGATGGGAAGGGTGTAGGGGTCATATGTCTGAGAGGCCCCACAAGAGAGACTCATTGAGCACTAAAAGATATGGTTTTTGGGCATGGCAAGTTGGGAGAGGAGGGAGCAAATTGATCTGACTGACGTCCATGGTGATGCACATTAAGGTCCTAATCAATTCAATGGGTTATCCTGCATAGAAAATGTATGAAATGAGAGGAGGGATGGGATGGGTGGGGGGACCTTTGGTCTGTTTGTTCTGCATTGTTGCTAGCCTTTTGGCCTTTCTCTGATGTTCTATAGTTTTTATTTTCCTTTCTTTTTGTTTGAATTATTTTTCATGTTAAGTGTTTCTTCTTCTTTTTTTTTTTTGTTTTTTTATTGTCTCATGCCTTTTATATAAACAAATTCCTTTTTTTTTTCTCTTTGAGTTTTCAATTTTGATCACCTTGTTTACTTGTGCGTGGGTATGTGCTTTTATATGGACATACACTACTGGTAACAGTTGAAGTCCAAGGTCCCATTCTGATTTACGAACACGTTTTCAGACTCGATTATATGTTGCCCTTTAGAACCAGGATTTGACGAGGGAGTAAGATATGAGAAAGTATCATATGTTCCCTGAACATA
The DNA here is from genome assembly GCA_038442645.1 of Agave tequilana. Lineage (NCBI taxonomy): Eukaryota > Viridiplantae > Streptophyta > Magnoliopsida > Asparagales > Asparagaceae > Agave > Agave tequilana. The sequence continues at coordinate 34,530 of JAVJIF010001146.1, read as the reverse complement.
TGATATGGTTCTCAGGAGATGAGAGAGACAGAGAGAAGACTGAATAGTGGGACCTACCACCCCACCCCCGACCCCCCCACAAAACCACCACCCCCCCAACCCACACCCCAGCGCTCAGGGAACATTAGATACTCTCTCAAGATATGAGAGACTAAATATGTGTGTGTGTGTGTGTGTGTGTGTGTGTGTGTGTGTGTGTGTGTATCATTGTTTTGGTCTAATGACCTACATCCTGGAAACAACTCACAGGGGTGTGGATGGAAAGAAAGCTGGTTTGCTTGTACTTCCTTCGAGGTACAAAACTCTCCGTTCAATCTCTTGTCAGGTGGGGGTGTTGTTCCCCTATTCTTATAGATTATGTTTTGCATTTGTTAAGTGTAAAAAGTAAAGATTAGAAGATCGAGTATATTTTATCAACTGATTAAGGTGACGCACTCAATGAAAGAGCATAAACTATGAGGAAACTTTGAACCCGTGGCAAGGTTTACTCAATTTGCATAATTTTGGCATTAATCACCCCCTGGTCTGGAACTTGTCCAAATAAACATTAAGATGATATTTCTCCAAGGAGAAATAGTCCATGTAATCGTTATTTGACAACTGCAGATTCCGTATGCAAAGGTCTTGTAGAAAAGCATGCAAGCTGAAATGATCCATATGTGGCGAATGCAAAGGTCTTGACAGAAAAGCATAAAAGCTGAAATGATCCATAGGTGGTTTAAAACAATTGTGTCTAGGTAGTGGTTCCTACAGTTCGTTGAATCATTCTTTAGTATAGGGGCATGATATAGTCCAACAGGATCACTATGTGTATCTTAAGTGTCGCAATAATAACTCTCTCATCCAGAGACCTCATATGTCAATGCCATATTGGTGGATTCTGGCAACATGGAATTGATTGGCGCCAACAAGAGTTGGTTAATTTCTCATCTAATTTTGATGTGAAAATCATTGATGATATTTAACATGCTTAGGTAAAGATCTTTATATATCATCTGAAGAAGATCCTTGGACTCTTCCAAAAGATGTTCACAAAATGAGTCTAAGAGCAACCCCAGATGCATAAATCAAGCCCCATGAAGCTCTTATCCATAAGACACCTCCTTAACCTTGAATGTTGATCACGAGAAAGAACAGAAAAGGATGGCATACATCCATACTCAAACACTATTTAGGTGCTTGATACTGTAGTGCTATGTACTCACCCGGACACTTCTTACGTCGTGGGTCTATTTAGTAGTTATCAGTTCGACTTCAAATCAACTCGTTGAAAAGTTTAAGAGATAGCTATGAAGTACATTAAGGTTAGATCCTGTTATGTCTTGCGATATGAGGACCAGATTTGTAGGAAGCACATGCCCACGTCTGCATTTGTACTCAAAAAAGCCATTTCCTGATTCAACAAGAAGTGGATTTTAAAGGTGCTATCTTACATGGAGGCTGAATACATATAGGTGGCGCAGTTGTAGCATACGATGTGATATGTTTACAATGGTTTCTTTAGAACTTTGAGGTTGTCTTGCATACTTTGGAATTATTTAATTTCCATTGTGACCTTACGGTAATGATAGCCCACCAAGGAATACCAAAAATTATAGAAAGATCAAGCACATTGAGATCAAGATTCACTTTATACGGATCTAGGAAGAAGAGGTACTCTTAGAATACCTACCAATAAATAAGCTTGTTAATGGATCGGATCTGGACCCGTATACAATCAAAACAAAACCCTATTGGCCACGTCTAGTTAGATTTATATACTTGTTGATCCCCGGACCCAATTATCCTTGTTGGGGGCAAGGGCTTTCACGATGACAATGAACAAGAACAGATCAGATCAGACATGATACACAAGATCACAGAACTACCATAAGACAATATATACAGAACACCAGAAATTACGTGAAAAATTCAAACAGGAAAAACTATGGAGTCTCTCACAAATTCACTATTATCGAGAGATTACATGAATAAGAAGAAGACCTCATAGCCGCTCTTTAAAATAACTCTCACTGCTTCGTCTCTTTCTTAAACCCTAATTACTGTGCATCTCCTTTTATAGAGAAAACTAGGGTTACAAATTGTGACATCCCTAAACCGTCCTTAACACGTGGCTTGAGTTTTCTAATCACAAAGCTTTCAGGCTGGACCGTATTCGCTACGCCTCATTGCGTCTCGGGGATGTTTGTCTACTCTATCGCTTGAAGTGCTTCTTCTGAGACTCCGAGTGATCCTCTGAGCACTTGAACATGCCATCACCTGAAACTCCAAGCTCGCCCACCCTTGTCTGTAGTACGTCTTTACTCAGGGAGTTAATAGGGTGGTCCAATCCTTGGAAGACTCTTCCCAAGGCCTCGCCTCTGAGTCACCGAGGATGGACTTCCCGTCCTCCTAACTCCAACTGCAGTTGGACCTCGCAATTCTTCCAGCATAGTACTTCTTCGAGAGCTGTCCTTTATCAAGGTCAGCAATCAGGCTCCACACTCCAACAATTATCCTATTAGTAAATGGGTTGATATGGATTTACTAGCTATTTAGCTAGTACTATACGCGAGTAAGACCCGAACCCATTTAGTTAATAATATGCTTTAAAACTTGATATTTGTCGCCAAACCCTAGGGTGAAAAAAAATCTAGACTCTCTCATCTCTCTCCATCTCATGCTCGTAACAAAGCGACATAATCTTCCTCATCTCTCCATCTCACAGCAGAAATATGTTCATATCTCTCCATCTGGCAATCTCTTTCATCTTTTTCCACCTTAAACTCATAGTTAGGATCTCTCATCTTTCTCCATCTCATACTAAAACAGACTAGCAATGATCTCACTCATCTCTCTCCATTTCTCTTCATCTCGCACTCAAAGCAGACTAGCAAAGATCTCTCTCATCTCTCTCCAATTCAAACTCACAAGAGAGCAGCGCTCGAAAATTTCTCACAAATCTAAGTCTCAGAGCAAGAGACATAGATTGGGAATTTTAGTGCCCACAACAATATTAGAAGTTCTGAAGTGTTACATTTTGATGAAAACCTAGAGAACTACAATAGCATTAGAAATGGATTCCTGATTCTAAAACATTGGAGTGCTTTTTGTAGGAGAGATGGATTGAAAACTTTTATGAAACCTGTAGTGCTTTTTGACTATTAATTTGAACCTGTAAGACATCTACATCTAGATCTTTTATGGAGAAGTTTTTTCGGAATCTATGTTATTAAACTTATATTGTGTTATTTGGAATGTTATAGATTCTTAAAACTTATATATGAATGATTCGATCGACTTGTTATATTCGGAATGTTATTTGGCCTAGACCTGATCGATTTGTTTACAAGCTCGGCCTGCACCTTAAGAGGTAATAGGTTTGACTAAGAACTCCCTCATGAACTACTTTTATAATCTGACATGTGTTGTAACATTGTACTTCTAATATCAGAGATGGCAAGTACAAATAGAGATATCAAATAGTACATAATAACTAATAAAGTTAAAGAGCAAAACACACAAGAATTTAACATGATTTGATCAATATGACCTACATTCACATCAGAAGTCAGCAAGAGAAATTCATTAATTAAAAGGAGAGATTATAGAGAGATTGCAACTCTAATCTCACCCACACCTAAATCTACAAAACCAAACTTTCATCAAGCTTTAAAAAATGATACAAAAGATCATAGAAAGGAAAGAGCAACAAAGTTGCACTCTTCTCTCCTCTTCACTTCACTTCACTTGCATGCTTCATCTTATGCAAACTCAAGCCTATTTATAGGCAAATATGGTAGACCAAAATCATTTCTTTCACACTCTACAAATGAGAAACTCATGGGACAACTAATTTGGTGTAATAGATCGGTTACTAACTAGGTATTCTGCCACTTTCTAGTCAAAGAGAATGCTAAATTATGGGCTTAAGTTTCACATGGGTTGCTACTATTAAACTCTCATCCAACTCAATTGTAGGCTAAATGTTTTCATATTCAAGTCATGTCTAACAACATTGCTCTAGCGAATAATATTTGGAATAGTTCCTTATCAGTTCTCATATAAGAATGTGATGTGAAACATGTTCATGTGGTAGGAAATCATTGATAAAACTACAAAAACTATGCTTCTCCAATAATGTTATATGATCTTAGGTAGGACAAATTTACCTATTAATGCTAATAGATGGACTTTACAAGAAGAAACATGTGCAGTCTAAGCAATTTCAATCTTAAATAAATTAAAGATACTAGCTTTGTTATGCATCAAGGCTTCTATAATCAATATCAATAGTAATGGATCACAAGTCTATGATGCACACAATCTCACAATATATAGATAACAGTGAGGCAGATAAAATCCAAGAGATCAATTTTTAAGACCCTATAATAAATAATCATGATCAGAGAAAATCACCTATTGAGGACCATATTTGATTTCAGTGTCCCATTGATATCTGTTGGAATGCGTAGAATTGTCTTCCATGACTAGCACTTCAAAAATGGTTCAAATCAGACTCCGAATAACTGATAAACAACCAAAAAAAATGAAATTGTGCTGCTGACTGGTCTGTTTTTGCAAATGGGTATGCTAACAGGTCGAATATGATCTGCACTACTACAGTGGGTCTATTGTGAAGTAACTATTGAAGGCAGAAGCGGGTTAGGTCATGCAATGGAGAGGGTCAAAAAGGTGCGGGCTGTCGGATCGACTTGTAAGTTATTGCGGGACTAGATCTGGAATCGTTCTGGTTGGAGTGAGCTAGTGAGAGAAGGAGAGGGCATAGATGAGAGTAGATAAGTAGGAAGAGGGGGCAGGAGGAGGAGGAGGCGGCGAGAGCGAGAGAGGAGGAGGTGGTGGCGGGTCGCATGCGGCAAGGTAAGAGCAAGAGGGAAGGAGGTGGTGGCAGGTTACATACGACAAGACGAGAGGTGGCAAGGCAGAGCAGGAATAGGCGGTAGGGCGAGAGCAAAAGGGGAGGAGGTGGTAGTGGACTATAGGCGGTAGAGCGGAAGGCAACTAGGCAGAGCAGGAGGGAGGAGAAGGTGGTGCTGGCAAGAAGAAATTGGGCATATGGAGGAGAGGGAAGAAGGGAATAGGATTTGGCTTAGGGTTTGAGTTAGGGTTGAGGTTGAAGTAGGGTTAGGATTCAGAATAGGGTTTTTTGAAGAGGAGGAGATGGTGAGGGGGATAGGCTAGTTAAGAGTTCACCCTATTGACCCAAAGGCCTATCACTCTAGTTTTGATGATGATTAACTCATGTAGTTATTGTATTGATAATCATGTATTTATTAAGTTTCAGATATTCAATCAAGATCTTAATTGGTATTTAGTTTCTTCAAGCTAACACATGTTAATTCAAGAGCTTAAACATTAAGATCATATCACGAACTCAAGAATAAGTCTAACTCAAAGGAATCAAGTTTGAATCAAGTCAAGATGGAGAAGAAGATCTATTCAAGAAGAAGACTTGAGTTTAGAGTTTATAAGAATATCTAGGTTTGTGTAAAGCATAGATTAATTTTGATTGATCAATCTCTCTTACACACATAAAAAAAGTTTATTATTGATTTTCAAGATCAAAGTTTCGGTGTTTCGGTTTAACCCATTTCGATTTAACTAGAATATGTTTTTGGTTTCATGAATGAATTTTCTCAAAAACAAATTCATATTATTTTATATATGTATTGAATTTTATCCATATTCACTGATGCTTCAGAGAGTTTGAGAAAATTGCTTTTGTATTTATAGAGTTTTGAAAAAACTTGATTTTTATTTAAGTTTAGTTTTTTGGAAAAATAATTTTTGATATAGTTTATGTTTCAAGATTGTATTTCCATCTCAAAAATAAGTTTGTATGTTTGTAATATGTGTTGATTTTTTATCACACATATTTATATTCTAGTGCATTTACATGAACTTATTTTGTAGATTTTACAGAGATTTATTTGGATTTAAAATATATTTAAAACATAAAAGAAATTAAAATTTTGGGCTGAGCCGGTCGACCGCATGGTCGACTACTAGCCAAAGCTTAATGCTCTGTTAGTCGACCACCCATTCCACCAGAATGCTCAAGTTTGTGCTTGTGCATGTCGGTCAGTCGACCAGTCGACCGCAGAAACTTACAATGCTCTCTGTTTCTAGGTTTCGATTGACCGCCAGATAGCTGAGCTCTCTATATGAGCTTGGTCAACTGCTAGCTCTAACGACTATTTTTATAGCTATTGGTATTCGACCGGCTGGTCAATCGACCTCCGGCAAAATTGCCATAAATGGCTAGTTTCTGTTTTGATTGTTTTTGTCTTATTTTCAAACGGATAATTTTACTTTATTTGAGTTAATCAATATTTTAATACCTGAGTTTACTCTCTAATCATCTCTACCTTATTCTTATAAATAGGAGTCATAGTTGAGAGTTTTAAACAAGATTTTTACAAGGATTTACAAGAGAAAATTTGTGTTTAAAGTTTTGAAAAAGTTCTGAAAAATCAAGATAACAAGTTTTAGGATTCGAGCTTCAAGTTTCAATTTCTTTATAAATATTTTCCTAAGTGCTTTCTTAAGAACTTCATTTCAAAAATCTTAGTTTTCTTACAAGTTTGAGCTATATTATCTCTATATCTATCCTTATAAGATCTTGTTTTATATCTATCCTTATAAGATCATGTTTTGTGAGATTTCTAGTTTATGATCTTTGTGATTACCAAGTATTTTTACATTCATTTGCTTTATGCTTCTCACTTGTGTAGAGTTGTATTTGCTTTGTGCATTAGCTAAGTACCTTTCTCTTGTGTGGAAGACTAATGGCTTTGTGCCCTCCTTTTGTGTAGAAGATTGTTTCCTTTGTGGAGTTTTTGTGTGAAGATAGTGAAAATACTTTTAGTTGAAGGCGGGGACGTAAAGCAAGTGGCTCGAACCTCGAAACATATCCTCATATTTGCATTTGCCTATTTTTTAACTCAACTCTACTTTTGTTTATATCTTGCATTGATATTATTGCTCATTTATATATACTTGATATTGTGCCTATACTTGATATGATCTAAGAGAGTTATTGAAGCACCTAAATTATTATAAAAGAGGAATCTTGAGGAGAAGTTTTAGAGCCCTTCACTGGTAATTCGATTTCACTCTTTGGTTATCTATTATGTGTTTGGTATTTGTTAGCTAAAGATTTTAAATTTTGCATTTAATTAACTTCACCTATTCATCCCCCCCTCTAGGTGACTTTTCACTCTCATCCTAAGGTAGGGTTAATTAAGGGTTCACCCTCGTAAATTAGGACTAGTTGGGGGTTTGCATACCTGAAGGAAGCTTTGGGAGAGAAGAAAATCACTTACAAATTTTGTAAAAATAATTTTGCATTCATTCATTACTTTATTAATTAGAAAAGAATTCTTTAAATAGGCTTTATAAAACATAGAAAAGAGTTCCCAATATGAGACTAAATTACCAAATAAAAGAAATAAGTCTCACAACTGATATGGGACTAACAAATACTAAACACAAGAAAGTAAAGTCATCTCAAATAAAATAAAGATTACATCAATCCAAATCAATCAGTCGAACTACATGGATGTGACACGTCTCCTCCAGCGATGATATATGAGTCAGGAGCGTGACTTGATATTCACATCAAAATGACTTTTATATAAGAAGCCTAAAGCTCTCCTGATATAAGCAGCATAACAGCAATAAAGCTGTCAGCTGTCGACAGTCCACTTCAACTGTGACCGGCCACTTCAGCTGTCGACAATGCCCACTTTTGGTATGTCGACAGCCTTTTACAGAAAGTGAGATTTTATAGTTTACCCTTCAGTTGTCGACAACACATTTAAACTGTCGACAACCCTAACGTGTATCTGAGTATTTGACTTTGTTTAGGATTTTGTTTTGAGTCCAAATTTGAAATTCAATAGAATTTTTAATTTCTTTATTTTGAACTTTTTTATTTTGAATTTAACTTTCATAGATAGAATAAGACTTTTGTAAGCCTATATAAATGCCCTTGTATTCTTATTTTTATAATCAATCTTTTATTCAACTTTTAATCAATATATTTTGAGTTTTCCCTCATATTTGCTTGTAGATTCAAATGATTCTCTTTGGCTCATGGATTCAGATCGTTCTTGCTCGTGGATTCGACTATTTATCCTTACTTGAAGGCTTTTTTAGGATTCGTGGGTGCTAAAATTAGATCTAACCCGCATCGATCATTTTCTTCGCTTTCCCATCTGCGTCAAGAGGTATCTGAGTTACGACTACTTTCTGATGATGGTAGGAGATGACAATGTATTACAAAACCTTTCTGCAAGGATAGGTACTGCAAGGAAGAGATAAAACACCATCAAAGGGATGTCTCTCAAGATTGATTATCAAAGTCTAGCTGACGATACATACCAAAGGATCATTAATTATATCAACCATTACCACACCGATCACCATCATATTGACTACCACCACATCATCCACCACCAAGGTATCATCTACAATATCCTCAATGTTTTGAATTTTTTTTGAAGAGGAGTTGCGAGTCCCATCTATTACTGCAATGATTTTGGAGAAAATTATGAAGATGGAGGGATGTACTATGGAAGACAACTGAGGTTCGCTAATCCTAACTCTAATAGGAGAGGCAGATTTTTGAACTCTAATAGGAGAGATAGGTTTCCTAATTCTATCCATGACATAGGAGGAGGACACTCGAATTCTTATGAGTTTAGGATTCTTTCTTTTGATGGGATTCATGATGTTGAGTTAATCTTATTTTGGATTGAGAAAGTTGATAATTTGTTTGACATGGAGTATATTTTCATGAAAAATCCTATTGAATTGGTGGTTCATAAACTTAAAAGAAGGATTGTGGCATGGAAGACATGCGTATGTACTAAGACAAGCCACCTATAAGAACGTGAAGCTAAATGAAAAGGCTCTTACAAGCCCATAGCTTTGATTTGGAGGAAGAAGAGATGGAGAATCGACCCCCACTGTTTATAAGATCTTATCGGTCGAATGAAATAGCTGAAGCACATCAGCAAGCATCAATTGAAGAAAAGTCCACCAAGGAGATGCAGCATTGATTGACCTACCTGTAACTGACCATCAGCCTATGCCACCTATTCCTAGTTCAAAGGAAGAGAAGCCATGCTCATATGCAATCAAGGTGAATTCTTTGTGGAACCAAAAGAAATAGAGAAAGGCATTGATATAGAAGCAGTTTCCCCAACTGTTGAAGTTCCCAAGGAGGTCGACAGGTCACCGGACGAGTACAAAAGGAGTTGGATACGATAAGTTTTTTGAAGTATAGCCCCCGTGGAAGATATCACGCCATGGTCTGTTTTTCTTCATGGTTTTGAAGATCCTTTTATACAGAAGGAGAGTGCTGGCGATGAAAGTTTTAATTTCTTCAAGTTCATATCACCTACTATTAGCACGTGGGTGCAACATGTTATGTAGGGTGTGCCAAATTTCATCTCCAATCGTACTTTGGAAGATCTTCTCCGCGAAAGAGAAACAATAAGTTATGGTAGCATGATGTATATGTATGGCTGGATAATGGAAGAGCACCAACCAATTGGCATTGATTATCAACCGACCCGAGATGATGATTACATTGAAGATTCAATGACGCAACACTACATGGAGTTTAATGAAATTTATCGAGGCGAATCAAGATTTTGGGATCACACTTTTTCTCAAGTAGAGTTTCGCTGACAAGAAGAGGCGAGAGAAACTCTTCAAGGAGAAAGATATGATGAAGGTATATTTGAGAAAAGGAAGCATCCTAACTTAAGAGCCCCTACCAAGTAGCTATATCCTGATAGGAACTCGAAGATGAGTACTTTTGAAGAGAGTGACTGATGTAGGAAGGAGAATAGCAACAGAGATGTCAATTATCGACGGTCCACTTCAACTATTGATAGGCCACTTTTGCTGTCGAGAGTGCCCTCTTCTGACCTGTCGGCAAGCTTTAACAGAAAGTGGGATTTTGTAGTTTTTCCTTCAGCTGTCGATAGCTCTATTGCATATCTGATTATTTGCTTTTTTAAGATTCTGTTTTGGATCCAATTTTAAATCCAATTGAATTTTCAGTTTCTTTATTTTGAACTTTCTTTTTCTTTATTTTGAATTTAGCTTTCATAGATAAAATATGACTTTTGAAAGCCTATATAAACGCCCTTGTATTCTTATTTCTGTAATCAATCTTTTATTCAACTTTTAATCAATATATTTTGAGCTTTTCCTCATTTTTTCTTGTGGATTCTAATTGTTCTCTTTGTCTCGTGGATTAGGGTCGTTCTTGCTCGTGGATTCGAGTATTTATCCCTACCTTAAGGCTTCTTCAGAGTTCGTCAGCGTAAGAACGAGATCTAGCCCGCGTCGATCATTTTCTTTGCTTCCTCGTCTGCGTCATCTCCTCATGAGACACGCTAAACATTATGAGAATCGTAAAGATTACTCTATTAGATGAAAAGAGGAGACTATGCCTATGTTGTGAAGAGTGCATAAAGAGTTCTTGTAGCTTTCTCTTCTACTAAAATCTTAAAGGGACAAAACATCTAATAGCAAGAAGCTAGCAAATGGATGTTATGTATGTTTATGCTGTTATGTGCTTAGTCTAAGCATATATTTTAATGACACCAAACAAACCGTAACTCCCTTCAACAAAATTACAGATAGCATCAAATGCAATCGACAAGTTCCCCCAAAGATACAAATCTTAACTTTGAAAAGAAATTAAACCCATGCATCTCTTACTTTAAGACATCCGAAAGTAACAGGAAGATCACTTAGACACAAATCTTAACTTTGAAAAGAAAGCCCATGCGCCTCTTTCTTTAGTTCATTTGAAAGGAACAGGAAACAACACCATGAATGTCACGTTAAGACTTTGGGTACACTCTGTTGGAAAGAGAGAATATTGCCAAGGAAGTTGACATGGATGGCCGAGGGGGTCGTCGAGGTGATCACCAAGGAAGTCGATGACGAAAGGCGAAGGAAACAGCAGCAGAAAATAGCAGCAGCAGGAGGAAACAGGTAGGTCGGTCGACCGGCCCGGTCGACCGACATGCACAATATGCACAGGGTCAGAGAGCGGTCGACCGACCGGTCGACCGAATTGCCTGACTGTAAATGCCCAACTCTCTGTCGGGCACCCGGTCGACCGGTAGAAGAGAGCGGTCGACCGCCCGGTCGACCGCATCAAGAGACTGTAAGTGCCCAACTCTCTGTTGGCACCCGGGCGACCGACCGGTCGACCGGTGGAAGAGGTCGGTCGACCGCTCGGTCGACCGATAGTCGGGTGCGGTAATTTTCTGCTGTTTCGAAAATCTGTATATTTAAGGCTGTTGTTTAATTCTAGGGTTAAAAAAAGAACTGAAAGCTAGGGATTTGCTGGAGCTCTCTTGCATTCAAAGAGGCTGCTAGCAATTGTAATCATCTTCCTGGTAATTAATCTCTCTTCTGGATTGCCCCGAGGATGTAGGCATTGAGGCCGAACCTCGTTAGAATTGTTTGTTTGCGTTTGTGCTTTCTCTGGTGATTGTTTGTACTGTTTGGGATTGTTCTTTGTGCTTGGGAGATTCAGGGATCCTCATCAGGTTGTTGTCGCTGGCACAACAAGTGGTATCAGAGCTTCCAGGTTTCGCTTGGGATTTCTGAAGATTCGGAGGGCTCGAGATCTGATTCGGTGGAGATCGTGTGTCGATCTCAAATCAGAGGTATTGGTGTTCATGGGATCGTGTGTCAATCTCAGGAGGATGCTAGAAGGGCTCGTGGAATCTGTGTTGGAGTAGATCCGGAGTGAAACTCGATCTAGGGTTTCAAGGGAAAGGTAAAAATCTAATTTTTATCTGAGTATAGATCTATTTCCAGTTAGTTGTTCTTTCGCATAAATAGAGGATCAAGAAATCTCAATGGCAGAAGAAATTGCGTCAGTTAAGACCATGCATCCTCACTCGAGGATCGACGTGGTGAAGTTCAATGGTACAAATAACTTTAGGATGTGAAGGTGTGAGGTTATGGATGCACTGAATGCATCGAACCTCGAAGATACACTCCTATTGGAAAAGAAGAAGAGCACGATCACTGATGAAGAGTAGGCAAAGATGAACAGGTCGGCGTGTGGGTTGATACGTTCATGTTTGTCGCAAGACATAAAATATCTTGCACAACATGAGACGTCGGCGAAGCATCTGTCGGAAATCCTTGAGAATAAATACCTAACTAAGAGTGTTGAATCTAGGTTGCAGCTTAAGAGTAAGCTGTACCAGTTTCGGATGAAGAAGGGGAGCACAGTGAATGAGCACATCAACCGATACACCAAGCTTCTTACAGACTTGATAAACATGGATGTCAAGGTAGAAGAGGAAGACAAGGCGATCATCCTCCTGAACTCACTCCCGGCGGAGGAGTATGAGACATTCACCATAACCTTTATCAATGGTAGGCAGACTTTGGACTACCATGAGGTGTCGTCTGCACTGACAAGTTATGAGACGAGGAGAAATGAGAGATATCCTTCTCAGTCAAGCTCATCGGCAGAGGCACTGGAAGTAAGAGGCAGAGGTTCATCGAGAAAGGGTAAGAAGGTTAAGGAAGATCAAAGTCCAGGCTGGGCTTCAGGGATCTCAAAAAGAATCAGTGTGCTTTCTGCAGAGAGATTAGGCACTGGAAGGTGGACTGTCCGAAGTTCAAGGGAAAGAAGAAAGAATCAAAGTCTGAAGCAAATCTCACAAAAGTGGTTAACACTGCAAGCAGCAAATCACAGGCAGATGGAGCGGACTCAGATTCGTCAGTGCTCTCTTTTTCAGTTACTACTCCCGTCATAGGCTACTCGGGTGAAAACGAGTGGATCTTGGATACAGGTGCAACATATCATGTATGCCCTAATCGGGACTGGTTTACCAGTTTTGAAAAGTTGGAGGGGTGTTCTGTCGTCATGGGCGATGATCATCCGTGCGTCATGGAGGGTGTTGGCACTATTCCAATTAGAATGTTTGATGGGATGGTGAGAGAGCTGAAGGAAGTGAGGTATGTACCTCAATTGAAGAGAAACTTGATTTTCGTAGGAGTTTTGGAGTCATTGGGCCTTGGAGTGTCGACTAAGGAGGGAGTCCTTAGAATGACAAAGGGTTCGTTGGTGGTATTGAAGGCCGATCGCCGAAACAACCTATACTACTTGAAGGGTAGTACGGTGACAGGGCAGGTGGCAGCTTCTACCAGTCCAAAGGAAGATTCAACCCGGCTGTGGCATCAGAGGCTGGGACATGCAGGAGAGAAGTCAATGCAAGCTCTTCCTAGGCAAGGGTTGTTGAAGGGTGCTGAGACCTGCAAGATGGATTTCTGTGAGCATTGCATCATCGGCAAGAAGACCAAGGTGAAGTTTGGCACAGCTTCACACTGCACAGAGGGTATTCTTGACTATGTTCACATGGATGTATGGGGACCTACCAAGACTGCATCGATTGGAGGTAACCACTATTTTGTGTCGTTCATTGACGATTTTTCTAGGCGTTGTTGGGTGTACACTATGCGACACAAAGATGAAGTCTTAGAACTGTTTGTGAAGTGGAAGGCGAATCTGGAGAGAAGCACGGGAAGGAAGGTCAAGGTCCTCCGTTCTGACAATGGAGGAGAGTACAAATCGGATCCTTTCCTACAGCTATGCCTTGATGAGGGCATAGAGAGACACTTCACGGTACGAGAGACTCCGCAACAAAATGGGGTGGCTGAGAGGATGAACCGGACTTTGCTAGAGAAGGTTGTACGCGCCGGAAAGAAAAAGAGATAGTGATGGGTGTAAAGATTTCCTTGAATCAAATGAAACTATTACAACCAGACTTTTCCTTCCAGTTACAAGGGAGGGAGGATGTTGAATCTTGAATCCCCCCTTTGTTTAAGGCTGGGCTCTTCGTGTGGCGGTAGAGAGTGAGTCTTGTTCTCCGTTGACCAGATGACCGTCGGGACCGTCAGGGGATCTTCTCTCTGGCTGGTAGAAAGAGTAACACAGCTCTGTCTACCAAAACTCTCAAAGAGAAGGTAGGCAAAGTGCAACTCGTACGCAGCGAGCTTGTTGAAGAGTTGAGCTCTCTCCTATTTCTGCCTCTGTCTTCTTCTCGCTTGTCGTCCTTCTCTTCTGTTGTCCTCCTCTTTTTTTTTCTCTCCTCTTCTTCTGTTCATAGCGACGGGGCTATTTATAGAGGTCCTAGGGGGTGAACGTGCCCCCTAAAAATGCTCCACGATGAGGGGCCAACTTCTCCGCTACATGGGCGGCGACTGGCCCCACGATCAGGGCGGTTATAACTGAGGCGCGGGTGCGGACCCTCGCGTCTTGGTGCTGAGACGCGAGTGTCGAGCCCATGCGCCTTGGTGTTGAGACGCGGGTTTGGACCCTCGCGCCTTGATGCTGAGACGCGGCCTTGGTGTCGAGACGCGGGTGCCGAGCCTACGCGTCTTGATGTCGAGACGCGATTTTTGGACCCTCGCGCCTTGATACTGAGACGCGGGTTTGAACCCTCGCGTCCAGAATTTTAGACTGCTTTTTAATGGCCTGTCCTTAGATGACTTTTAGACAGCCTACAGAACCCCCTCCAAAGTTTTCGATATTCCGCAGTTAACTGGGACGGATTTCGAAATACTTTGGACTCTAGCTGAGTTCACCTTCATGGCTGGACTGTTAATGCTTCGGGTTCGATCTTATCTGGAGTTGGTCTTCATGAGTGTACTGTTGAACTCTTTGAAGCCACCAGAGTTGATCGTGTCGAGTGTCTAGATACACAGTCTAAACCTCCTCGGTTGCTTTTAAGTCCGTCAAGGGGTGCTTTAAGCCAGGAGTGGTTGGTCGCCTGCTCGTGCCAGTGTACTGTTTGAACTGATTTGCAGAAGCAGAGACTGAACGCTGGTTCTTTTTTGAAAAGCAGAGATGGTACTGCTTTAAAGACGCGGCCTTCATGGGGCAATGGAAACGCGACTGATCTTCATAAGGCAGACGCGATGTCCAGATGAACTGGAAAGACGCGAACTTCTTAGAGAGACGCGACTTTTTGAACGCATTTATGGCGGTGCTGACGGGGCACGTCCATCGAAGAGGCGCGGCCGTCGGATGCGAATCCGTGCCATGTCATGATTGCGCTGCCAGTTGGCCTGGGGAACCGGCGGGATTTCTCCTTTTGGCGCGAGGACTTCCCGGTTCATTAAATGATCTGCTCCACGTGTCGAATGATGACTCGCTGTGGAGCCGTGGCGCATGATCTTCCCTGTTCAAAAATGATTTGATGCCACGCGTCAAGCGGTGATTCGCTGCAGAATTTATCGGGCCATACGCCGCGTATCTTCTCGAATCTTTGTGCCTATAAAAGGCAACAGTTGGAGAGACATCTCTTCTTCTCCGAACGCACTTGCTTAGAGAATTAAGAAAGAGAATTTTTCTTCTCTGTTCATCTCTTGAACTATTCAACTCCGTTACTGGATTTTTGAACGGTTCATCTCCATTACTGGATTTTCGAACTAGCGATGGCACCCAAGACCAAGCCAACCGCATCGTCCTCAAAGGCGACCATCGCCGAGGCCCAGAGGGGCGCTTCCTCTGCGCAGGGCGTTGTTTTCTGAGGTAAAATGCCTTTTAGGTTAAACTTCACCATTACTGGAAGTTTGAGGAACCCTAAAAGACATCTTTTTGGAGGAGAACCATTAACACAGGATATGAACCGGTTTGATTCTCAGACGCGGTCTCAGACGCAGTCTTTGAGTTGATAACCAAGGCGCGGGTTTGACGTCCTGGTGCCAGTGGGCTCTGCACTTCGGATCCTTCACTTAGAATATTTCTAATTGTGAAGGGTTCGGACGCGGTCTTGGTTTGCAGAACGCGGATTTGATCCTTGTGTTCTGTGCCATCAGCTGCCGATTTTGATGAATCTGGCACCTGAGCCCAAGCACTTAGAATTAGTGTAAGTCTTGGTTTGCAGAACGCGGATTTGATCCTTGCGTTTCTTTCACCTTGACGCGGATTTGCAGGTCTGGACGTGGATTTGATAATTCCTGCGTCCAGTATCTCTTCTGCGTCTGGGCGTGGATTTGCAGGTCTGGACGCGGACTTGATAATTCCTGCATCCAGTATCTCTTCTGCGTTTGAACTGCAGACACTTGGTATTTTTTTCTTCTTATTTCGGATAAGATGTCTGATCAAGTGCCTTTTTCTTTTGCAGTGCCACACCCTACTGCCCTACTCGCCAAGAATCGCCATTTTGGACATGTAGGAGGTGCCGACCATAATTTGACCTTTGTGCTGCAAAGAACTGTACCTGTGACTGCTGACCGGTCGCAAGAGCGCAAGAAAAGGCTTTCTGATGTTGACAGGACAGCCCTTCGGGCGCTTATGACTGATGCAGCATTCCAAACGGATGCTCGCGTCAAGCTAGAGAAGCCTGCCTTCTTCTTCGGAGATCGTATTGGCGATGGCGGCTATTCCATGTATGATGAAAATTATAGATGGCTCCGTCAGATAGGGGATAGAAGATTCTTTCTTCCAGACATGGAGAGGATGTTCCCGCTGTCTTACCTCCAGCACATGTCCGTCCCGCGGAAGATGAAATGGGACGTTTCCCGCTACGTCCCTGAGGTTACCCTCGGTGACTTGGGCTCCCAGAAGGTATACCGTCATGATAGTCATGATAGGGCGGTTCTCGGCCTGTTCCCCAGGTCGCGCAAGTCTGATCTCCCAGTCGGGAAGATACCAAAACTCGGCTCTACTTTCCTCAACTCGTTCATGCAAGTAGAGGGTGATTATCCGGTCGAGTTTCGTGCGCCCGGGTGGGTCCATACCACTGAGAAGTATTGGTGGTACAGGATGGTGAGCTTCGTCCTTGCCAGTCTTGGAGATCTGCTGGAGCATGTGGGGCTGTATCCAGCAGTCAGGGCCGTGCAGTGGGGAATCCAGTCGAGTTCTCAGAACTTCTTCGGGATCCTGGAGCGTTACAATCCTTTGACGGGGACATTCTTCACCCCGGTCGGAGAGATGGCCTTGCCCTGAACGAGTTGCATGAGGTCTCGGGGCTGGCAACAGGGGATTCCCCTTATAAGGAATATATCCCAACCACTGAGGAGCTCAACCTTATGAAGAAAAGGTCTCCTCAAATGTACGAGACTTATTGGGAAGTGTTATGCCACTTCCATATTTGCGGCCAGCTAACCACTTTGAGGTCGAGAGGAGTCAAGCAGCTGTCTTGGGCCAGCTACTTGTTTAACGGTGTCAACAAGAAAGACCATCCGGTCACCCGACTGGTTCCCAGCTCCGACGAGAAAATTGAAGACAGGATCACCCAGGCTCCTGAAGGCTTCTACACCACAGTTTCGAACGAGGACGGTTTCGAACCTGATATGGTTTTCGAAAGCTTTCATAATCAAGCCCGGATTCCTATCTCCGATCGAGCACTGTTGGCGGGCTTCTTGATGCTGTGGTTGAAGCGCTGTGTGGTGCCCACGCTGCCACACGAAGTCATTGTCGCCGATGTAGTGTATCCGGCGGTGCTCCTGGCCTATGGTAGACCCGTAGCCCTTCTCCCGGCCATGGCGGCTGGCATTCAGAGCGGGTTGCGGGCGTTAACCCACAGCTTCTGTGAGGCGGGAAAGGCTGTCGACTCCCAGGGGAAGCCGATCGTTGATGCAGAGGGGAAGCCGACGGTGAAACGCCCCAACCCTCGGGTCGAGTTGCCATACACATACCTGATGGCTTGGTATGTGATGCACTGTCCCTCCTTGATGACGCCGGTGCCCTGGAGTGAGGGTTTTGTCCCTTTCGTGCAGCGGTTGGAGAGTTCAGACTGGCGTAATTCTTACATATATTACGTCCGGAAATGCATTTCAGATGCTCCGAACTACCAGCTGAACCGCTGCTTCCCCGAGATCCCTGGTGCATCTTTCGGGGATCTATTTACTGATTCTGCGGGCCCAGATAACTTCACGAAGCTGTCCGCGGGAGTCTTCTGGTGGTTGGTCAATATCCGGCCCGGGTATGTGCTCTTCCGACAAGGGACTTCATGCACGATCGAGCCGTATATGCCGAGTCGTTTTGCCCGTCAGTTCGGCTATGATCAAGTCTACGTTGGCAATCCCAATGCCCAACTCGCCTTCGACGGGAATTTGTTCGAAGGTGCTCGGGCTTGGTATTACAGCGTGACCGGAGGGACAGAAGCAACTTTCCGCTTGCCTATCGAAGGGCCAAAATGCCGTATGAGCTTCAGCTTCTGCACCTGGTACTTCCAGGTCAACCAGACACCACACTTTGTTCCAGAGTATTCATGCATTGAGAGTATCAATGCAAATCTCGAAGCAAAGTCGGGGTCCGGGAAACGCTCGCGAGGTGTTGAGCAGTATCTGAAGGCTCTGAGGGAGGTCGGGAGAAGGTCAAGGGAGGAGCCGCGAGCAACAAGGGCGGAGTCGCGACCAACAAGTGCGGAGCCTCGACCAACTAGGGCGGAGCCGCGACCAGCCAGGGCTCGACAGGCGGTGGGCAAGCGTCGTCAAGGCTCTACTTCCACTGTTGAGCCTGCCTCAAAGAAGGTTCAGAGAGGCTTGACGGCGGCAGTTTCTCGATCCGCGGACATCCCTTCTGGTGTTGGGGAGCCGAGGGAGGAAGAGGTGGACAAGGATGACACTCCCTTAGTCCATGCCCACAGGTTACACCGCAGGAGCCTCAGGATTGCAGAGGAAGGGGAGCCTGCGGACAGGCCCACCGCCACTGACGAGACCGAGGAGCTCGAGGTCGATATAATGACCGGAGGCGATGTTGAGATTCCGGGGATCTCAGCTCAGCCCGAGTCTTCCTCAGCTCAGAGGAGGGATGAGGCACCACAGCCTGGGTCTCCCTCTGTCTTCATTTCCAGTCCTCGGATGGTTGACCCCAGTCCTACCACTGGGGTGTTTAGAGGCAAGGCTCCGGCTACCGAGACCACTCACGTTGAACTGTCGTCTTCCTCATCCGACACGGAAAGCGACTTTAAGGATGAGGTTGACTATGGTGACGAACCCGCTCCTCCTGATCCGAGCAAATTCTCACATATCTCGGAGGAGGAAATAAATGGGTGTGAGTTGGCGACGACGTCACCACCAGCGGTTGCTCCTACTGAAGGTACTCTTTTCACCTTCTGACCTGATCTCCCTTTTCATTTTGAAGAGGAGGCCTTAACATTCTCCTTTTATGTTGCAGGATTGGCTGAGGACACCGAGGCTGCAACCTCCTCGCGTATCGAGGAGATGGTGCAAGAGTTGACCCAACCGGAGGGAGTCGAGACTCTAGCCACCGGGATGCCTCCAGAGAAGGCAACGACTGAAACCGGGGAGACTTCCACTCCGCGGGATGATGAGGCAACCACTGAAGCCAGGGAGGCTTCTACTCTGTAGGGTTCGCCCAAGGATTCGACATTTCTGGACCTCCAGCTTGGTAAGGAAGTTTTGATGTCTTGACTGTTTCTCTCTTCACCATTATGGCTAATGTTGAGATAATTTGCAGAGAGAACTGAGGGGGCCCAGGTAGAGAGTCTGGCGATCAGTGTCCCTCCAGAAGGCCATACGGCTCAAGCCTCCGCTGAGGTTTTTGAGGAGGCCGAGCTCACTACCCTGTCGTCAGCTGTGGCGGTTCCTGCAGAGGTGGTACCCCCAGAAGTGCCATTGACTGCTCTTGTTCCTGCCGTATCCGTGGTCAGCCCGACTCTTGCGTCAACAAGGGGATCGGGGAGCACTTCGGATGATGATATCATGGAGCTTTTGACACGCCAGGCAGTGCAGCAGTTCCTTAGCTCGATGCGAACATGCATCGACTTCGTCCTGACTAGGGGTAGCTCCCTTGAGTTCGCCCAGATGTTTCTCGGGAACCAGGTCTAGAACATCAAATTGGCCGGAGGCCCTTCGCTAGCTCAGGCAAGTCAGCTGCTGGTGGATCAGCTGGGACAGCACCTGAGGGAGCTTCGATCCCTAGAGGACGATGTCGGTTCATCTCATGAAGCCCAAGAAGCGCTGAATAGCCTCCTTGTTGCTCAAGAGCAGGAGCGAAAAGAGGTGGAGGAAAAGATAGCCGATAACACTCGCCTTCTTGAACGTGTCCAGGCTGATCACCAAAGGCTGGCGATTGAGTCCGAGGAGTCAGAGACGATCATACAGGCCGCAAAGCAGGCTATACTTGACTCTCGGACTGTTATAGCCAGAGCTGAGGCCATGATCGTCTTCAACGAACAGAGGCTTGCTACCTCTGAAAAGAGGTTAGCGGAGTTAGAGGTTGCCAAGGCGCAAGCTGAAGCGGACCTCTCTGTTCGTTCGTCCGAGCTGGAATCCCTCCGAGTACAAGCGCAGGGATTTTTGTCTGAAACGGATCTGCGGGCCCTAGCTCTCATGGAGGTTGAGAAGGCGCGCCAACATAAGATACATCGCCTTAGAGAGCAAATCCGTTCTTTGGCGGGCCAGGACTTGTAGCCTTTTCTTTTTTCTTTTTTTTTTTAGAAAATGACACTCTGTTCACTAAGAGTGTTTTGTATTAACTTTTATCATTTTTGATATAATAAAGTCTTTGAAGTTTTTTGGTTCCACCTCCTTTGCGGCCTTACTATGGATGAATTCGACCTTTTGATCACAATCTTTGATTAACTGACTGTGAATGCTGAACTTAGGTGAGACTAAGTTCTTTAAATGAAACGCGGCGTTCGACCCATAGGACCTTAGGCAGGACTAAGCCCTTTTGACGAGACGCGGCATTGGTTCATAGGGACTTAGGTGGAACTAAGTCCTTTTGATGAGACGCAGCGTCAATCCATAGGGAGACGCGGTCATCAGTTCATAAGAACTCAGATAAAACTAAGTCCTTTTTGATGAGACGCGGCATTGATCCGTGGGGACAAACGCGGCTTTGAGTAACGCGAATTTGTCCTGTCAATGAAGACACGACTTGAGCGGATACGAGGGACG
Source organism: Agave tequilana (assembly GCA_038442645.1). NCBI lineage: Eukaryota > Viridiplantae > Streptophyta > Magnoliopsida > Asparagales > Asparagaceae > Agave > Agave tequilana. The sequence goes on along the minus strand of JAVJIF010001146.1, from coordinate 13,593 downwards.
CAGCCTTGTGTATTTTTCACTAATCTCAGAATGGACTAAGTGCTTTCCCTTAGAAAGGGCCCCGTTTGCTGAAGGGACGCGACTTTGAGTCACGCGAGTGAACGCCTTCCAATTTGAGAAAGGGGACGTGGATTCTTGGGCGCGGCTGTCCCATCTGCGTTTAATGCAGCCGGACGCGGCTTTCCCATCTGCGTTTAATGCAGCCTGACTTAAAGATTTTATGAGATCTTTGACCGTCAAGTCTTCGCTGACGATTGAACGTCAAGTCTTCGCTGACGATTGGGAAACCGGGTCATCCGTTGTTTCCCGAAGCGGTTGTCCACGCGTCGGTTTTTCATTGGACTTGGGCGTTAATGCCCTTTAATGCAAAACCGGCGCTGACGGTTTGAGATCAGCGTCTGTGACGCTTCCCGAAGCGACGTTCCACGCGTCAGCCTCCCATTGGGCTTTGACGGTCGTGCGGTCATTAAGGCCGGCGGTTTTAATTAATGAACCATTAATGACCGTTATCAGGGGTTGCCTATAAATAGGACTCACCCCCTCTCTTTAATAGCGGCTGCTTAGACCGTGCTCTGTTGAGAGCGAGTGCTCTGAGGGACTCTGCCTTCTCCCTTCAAGGACCCTATCAGGGGTTTGCCTCCATGGATGAAGGTGCCTCTGTGGATGAAGACGACCCAGAGCTTTCATGCTTCTATTGGTCTCTTCAATGGATTACCACTGTCAAGTGATTTCAATGGTAGGAAGCGTCTCTTTGAGCACTTTTTAAGTCCGCGGCCTCAACGCAGATAGTTCAACTCTTAATAGAGGCTTCCGCGGGTATGCCATGCCCACTTACCATGACATTTTAGATCCAACCAAGTTTGAATTTTAGTATACCTCTTAAAGAGATATCATCTGGACCTTCTTGTGAAGTCGTGGTTGGTGCATTCCTCTTCTGGAATTTGTGCCCTTGACTTGAATTTCTCTAGATGCGAGTACAGAAGTCTTTGGTACTTGGCCGCGGCTTTACTCATGAAGCTCGCGTTTTAAGGCCACTGACTTGGATGAATTCCAACTCGGGTTGAAGGCTTCAGACCCGAATCTTGCAACTCCTGTTCCTCCAACAGAGAGATGGCAATTTTCGGCGTCTGATTCTCTGCGCACCTTGTATCTTAGACGCGGATGTGGAGTTAAGTCGCGTTTGCATTCTGTGTGTATCACAGTCTCGCTCGCGTCTGTTTTTATTGTCGCAGGAATCTGGCTCGCTGCGCGGATCATTCCCGCGTCTGCGGTCTTTGACAATAGCCGCGTCTGTGACTTAGTTTTCTTCTGTTGAAGTGTACTAAGCTCTAAATTGTCTGATTCCCTGTTTGCTTTTTTGCAGGTAGGCTTGGTCATTCTTCTTCATGTTCGCCAAGTCCGTGGGAGAATATATCGGACGGCGAACTTGTTCGATGTTCGTTCACAAGGGAATATATTATGGTCTCGTCGTCCACAAGGGAATATATTATGTCCCTGATGAGGACTCGACTCTCGTCAAGGTCTCTTCACATCCACTGCACCAATCATGCCTGCTGGTAAGAGATGGTCAGGGTAAGTATGGCGCGAGGAGGTTACGGTGGACACGGCGGCAGATAGGATCCTCTTCCTCTCCCACTCCAGAAGTGACATCGAGGACTTTCCATGTCTGCTGGATGGCCTGCTGGGGAAAGAGAAGCTCATGAACGAAGGGTTGCAGGACTTTCTGCTGCCACCGGACCTCAAGAACACCATTGCTCTTAGCTTAGTCAGCTAGGGCTCTTTCGATGTTTACATCATGCACCATCCTGTACTTGAAATCAGATGCGGCTTCAAGGAGTGAGTGCAACCTCTGAGAGAGAGAGGGACTTCTTTGTACTCCTTAATTGTAACACTCCATCTTATTGTAAGAGAGCGTTTTGACTGTAACACTCAATCTTATTGTATAAGAGAGCATTTTTGTATCACTTTCATATGCCTGGAAATAAATAAAAGTGACACTTCTCTTTTTGCCTCTTTCATTGTCTTGAACTTTTGTCTTCAGTTAGACGCATAGAAGCAAAGAGTCTTTGACTTTGTCAAAATTATGATGGTAATTTTAATAAGTCAAACTTTGTGGAGAAAGATCCTATTTCAGGAACTCTCACGATACTGTCAGAGTGTGTAATATTAACTTGACAGAGATGAAATTTTTGATAGACCTGCCACTTTATAAGAGAAAGTGACAAGTAGAATTGGTACCCCCAGGGAGGGTGAACTTTTATCAAGTGTTTGGGATTAACTTGATTGAGCTCAACTGGGGATTTGATGGAAACACTGTTGATGGTGTAGTATTAACCTAACAATATTTTAGGTAGACTTGTTATTCTGTTGAAGAGAATAACAAGTGGGACTAGACTCGTGGGGAATCTAGGAAAGTTTGTTACCGTCAGAGGTGTGATATTAACTTAACGGGTTAAAGTGGTCTTGTCAGAAGTGTAATGTTAACTTGACAAGAATGTGAGTCAGAGGTGTGATATTAACTTAACTCAGAAGTGTCACTGTCATAGGTGTAATGTTTAACTTGACAGTGAGGGTAATGCTATAGGTGTAATGTTGAACTTAGCATTGGTCATCTCGGCTTGCATAAGGAAGTCCGAGGGAAAGTCATGGCCATAGGTGTATTGTTGAACTTAGCAATGACTTGGATGCTAGAGGTGTGGTGTTAACTTAGCATCATCCATTTCAGCTTCGGTGTGAAAGTCTGAAGAAAAGTGACTGCCAGAGGTGTAATATTAAACCTGGCAGAAACCTGATTACTGTTTAGAGGTGTGGTGTTAACTTTAACAGTAATTTGTCAGAGGTGTAATATTAACTTGACAAAGATTGACTCATGATAAGAGTAATTTGAGGGCCTGTCATTCTATTGGTGAGAATTGACAAGTGAAAATTTGAAGTGCCAGAGGTGTAGTGTTAACTTGGCAAATTTGAAAGTTTGATACTCCGTGTAGAGTTAACAAGCAAAATTTGTACTCGACAAGGAATATTGAAAAGTTTCCATTACCAGAGGTATAGTGTTAACTTAGTAATGGTTGTATTTTGTAGACCTACCATTCTGTGGATGAGAATTGGTAAGGGATTTTGGAGGAAGGAGTGGAGCCAAGTCCACTCAGGATTTTTAGCAAACCCTCAGCTGTCAACGGATTTGAGGTGCCTTTACCAACTACCGTTTGAGTTGGGCTAGCCATGCTATTCCCCTCAGCATGATGAGTTGTCGAAGACTTATGTTGGGCTTAGAAGCCAACATTTTCTTCTATCCTTAGCCGTCGGGGGCGTCGGATGTTATAATGAAGAAATTCTTCTTACTTTGATCAGAGGTGTACTTTTAACTTGATCAGCGGGAGAATACCATCTAAGGATAGTATTTCTTCAGGAACCTGCCATTGATCGGCATCATGAGTGTATCGCCATTCGAGGTTATGAGGCGATATGACCCATTTGAGTAGACTGACTCTACTACAAATGGTCCTTCCCATTTGGGTTGGAATTTCCTTTTGTCTTGTGCGTCATTACCATGGGTCTTCTGACGGCTAAGACAAGATCGCCTTTCTTGAAGTTTCGCACTTTAACTTTCTTGTTGAAGGCTCTGGTAATTCGAGCTTGGTAGAGCTCGATTTGCTGTTGGGCCTGCAGACGTTTATCATCTAAGGCCTCCAGTTCCTGGAGTCGCTGTCGATGCTTCTCCTCTGTTGTCATCTCCGCTGTCAAGGCGACGCGTAGAGATGGAATTTGGATCTCTAGTGGGAGCACGGCTTCACACCCATAGACCAAAGAAAATGGCGTAGCTTTAGTTGGGGTTCGCACAGTTGTGCGGTAAGCCCATAAGCATTCACCCAACTTGTCGTCCCAGTCTCGTTGACTTTTCGAGACGAACTTTTTGAGAAGCTTGCCAATAGTCTTGTTGAAAGCTTCTGCGAGGCCATTAGCGGCAGGATAGTATGCCGTTGAGGACACACTCTGGATTCTGAACTTAGCGCAGAATCTCTGGAAAGCCTGGCTATGAACTGAGGCCCATTGTCATGGACAATTCGCCGAGGTACACCAAAACGGTAAATAACGTGATGTTTCACGAACTTGATCACGTTCGACGACTTGACCTCCTTCAAAGGAATGGCCTCAGCCCACTTAGAGAAATAATCGGTTATTGCCAAAATGAACCGATGTCCTTTTGATGATGGTGGGCTGATAGGACCAACCACGTCCATGCCCCACATTTCAAATGGCCAGGTAGAGGCCGTAGAGTGGAGGTACCCTGGTGCTTGATGGATGAAATCGCCGTGCACTTGGCAGGCGTGACATCTTTTAGCATAGTGACGGCATCAGCAATCATCTTGGGCCAATAGTAACCCAATCTTTGAAGTCGATGTGCCAGTTTTGGGCCAGTTTGATGGGCTCCACACATACCGTCGTGGGCTTCTTTCAATACCTCTTGAGCCTCCTTTGGTGAGAGGCACCGGAGCAAGATCCCGTCATGCGATCGACGATACAATGTTCGCGTAATCGCATTATAATAGAATTTGGGGGCTTTCCTTCTAATGGCAGCCGCCTCTCTGGTGTCTTCAGGCAGAATGCCGTATAAGACAAATCAATGTAGGGGAATCGCCAGTCTCTAAGCTCTGGACCGGTTGATGCTTCAAGTGCTTCTTCGCGGTGACGACCTCCCGTTGACTCCTGATAGTCCTCGAGAGCATTTCTCGGGCAATACAGGTCGTGGCTGTAGACGAATATCTTCTCCATTGCTCCAGCTGGAAGAGCTAAGGAGGCAGCCAGGGATGCGAGTGCATCTGCGTGCGCATTTTGCCTGCGCGGTACATGGTCGATGTAGAAGCTTGTAAACCCCTCGGCCATGCGGATAGTCGCGTTGTAATAGGGTACTAAGTCTTCATGTCTGACTTCGTACTCCCCGCGAACTTGGCTGACGATGAGCTTGGAGTCGCCGTATGCCTCGAGATTTTTAACGCCAATCTCATCGGCGAATTGCATCCCAATCAAAAGAGCGTTGTACTCCGCCACATTGTTGGAACAAGGCTCAGTTAATGAGACAGCTCGGGAATCACATAATTTTGTGGGGATACGAGTACTACTCCTACCCCTGCTACTACGTGTCCCTTCGGGCTTGTTCTTGATGCACCGTCGAAGAAAAGTTGCCATACTTGACTTTCGAACGATGTCTGAGTCAGGCAGACTTCAGCAACTTCATCTGGGAGATCCTCGTAGACTTTGGCTGCCCTCGATCTGGGTGCTCAGCTAGGAAATCCGCGACTGCTTGTCCCTTAATGGCCTTTTGTGGTAAAAAGCGCATCTCATATTGGGAGAGCAATATGGCCCATTTTGCCAGTCGGCCATTTAACGATGAAGGTTTAGTCATAAGTAACCTCAGGGGGTTGACTTTTGATATGACGTTTATAGTTTGGCCTACCAGATAGTGTCGCATTTTCTGGATAGCGAACACCAGTGCCAAACATTCCTTCTCGATCGGGTTATACCGATGTTCGGCTCCGATCATTGTTCTACTCAGATAGTAGATTGCTTGCTCTTGTCCTCGATCATCATTCTGAGCTAGTAGAGCTCCTAAAGAATGATCCATTGCCCGGACGTACACCAGGAAGGCTTTCCGATACCGGAGCTGCAAGGACTGGTGGTTGGGTGAGGTATTGTTTAATTTCCTCGAACGCTTGTTGGCAAGCGTCGTCCCAAATGAACGAGACACCCTTCTTCATTAGCTTAGTGAAGGGTTGGCATCTTCCGGAGAGGTTTGAGATGAACCTACGGATGTACGCCAATCGTCCTTGCAATCCCCTGAGTTCCTTGAGATTTCTCGGAGGTTGCATCTCCTGGATAGCGCGAACCTTTTCCGGGTCCAAGTGAATTCCGGTGGATGTTACAACAAATCCTAAGAATTTGCCACTGGCCACCCCCAGGAAGGACTTTGTGGGATTCATCTTCAATTGATGAGCCCGCATGATGTCGAAGACCACCTTCAGGTCCGCTATGTGATCACCTTTAGTGCGGCTTTTTACCGCGATGTCATCAACATAACATTCCACCGTTTTGCGTATTTGCTGATGGAAAATGGCGTTCATGGCCCTTTGGTATGTTGCCCCTGCATTTTTCAGTCCGAAGGGCATGACGGTATAGCAATAAACCCCCAATGGTGTCCTGAAGAAGTGTGCTTTTCATCGTCAGGATACATTTTGATTTGATTGTATCCTGAGAATCCATCCATGAAGGACATTCGTTCGAATCCACAAGTATTGTCAATCATGACATCTGTGATTGGCAATGGGAATTCGTCTTTGGGACAAGCCTCGTTTAGATCACGGAAGTCGATGCAGATCCGGATCTTCCCGTTCTTCTTGGCAACTGGGACAATGTTGGCTACCCAGTCGGGATGTTGTTCTTCCCTGATGAAGCCAGAATCAATAAGTTTTCTGACTTCTGATTGAATTGCCTCCATTATTTCTGGACGGAACCGTCGCTGCTGTTGTTTGACAGGTTTCACGTCCGGATTGATGTTGAGGCGGTGCATAGCCACTTGAGGATCAAGTCCTGGCATGTCCTCATAATTCCAGGCGAAGACGTCTATATACTCTTGTACAAGAGATATTAGATCTTTCTTCTCGAAGGTGACAGGCCGTCACTTATGAAGATGGGCTTAGGGTTAGCCTCATCTCCTAGGTTGATCTGAACAACCTTGTCTTCTGTGGGTGGCTCGCGCTGTTCAAAGCGGGTATCCCAAAGAGCATTTAAATGTTTGATCCAAGGATCTGTATCAGATTGGATCATTTCTTCATTTCCATCTTCCAGGTGGCTTGTCGAAACCATGTTCACTGAAAGTTCCTTGAAGATGTTGCCGACACTGACATCTGACTCCCAAGATGATGTGTCTGAAGAGTAATCGTTGCTCGACGATTCTTGAGAATCGGAGGCTGATGGGACCGGAGTTGATACATAGCCCAACCCCCGGCGCGTCCGATGATAATAATCGGGGGCCTTCCCTTTCGGCACAAAGGATTGAAGCAACGTCCTCCTTCCTTTGCCGAAGTTCAACCCGGGTTTGTTGGTCAGGTCGTACCCCATGCATCTCATTATTTTGAGCGCTTTTGGTTCGTATTGATCGAACTGAGGGGATTCTTCCTCGCCTTCCGATTCTTCGCGGGGCGTTGGTTCAGACGAGATTCGCCCAAAAAGAATTGGTTTTTGGCCTTTCCGTCTTGCTGGAACCATAAATAGATTCTTGCGCATTACCATTGTCTTGGTATGTCTCGAAGGACGATTTCACTGGTACATGCAATGATGTTAAGGCACCCATTGCCGACCAGAGATCGTCATCTATATCAGTGCTAGTATCTGACGGTATTGAATCAGAAGCACACACAGAAAAATACGCAAAATCTAAATCTTCATTAATATACCAACCGCCTACATCATCGGTGGTATTATCGACATCGGGCTTATTAGTGCCCGTTACAAGTGGTTCTAACTCCCACAGGCACTCTTCTTTCTCAGGCTCAGTGTCAGCCTCATTACCAGAGTCTGGCTCCTCTGGTTGTGGGGCTTCATCCGTCTCCACCGGATCTTGGTACAGCAAAGAGTCGGTGAAATAATTCTCGACCCCTTTGAACGGATACCTTTCGGCGATCAACGTCTGCACATTTTCACTCCCGTCAATGTACTTCATGACTTGGTGGAGAGTGGAGGGAACGATGGAGTTGCGGTGAATCCACGGTCGTCCCAGCAATAGATTGTAGGAAGTGTCGGCGTCGATGATGTAGCATGTCACTTCCGACTTGAGGCTTCCAATCTGACACCTGAGCTTGATTTTCCCCATCGGACGGGTCTGGTTGGCATTGAACCCATAGATAGTCGTCTGGGTGGGGCTCAAACGATGGGTAGGAATGCCGAGATGTTGCATGACCCGGCGAGGCATGATGCTCAACGCGGACCCTGGGTCTACCTGGATGCGGTTCACCTCGGACGATCCAATATACCCTGTGAAGTACAGGGGTCGATCATGCTTCCCTTTCACCTGCATATCATCTGCCGTGAAGGTGATGCAGGGGGCATTCTGGGAGGTGTGGAGGCAATCCTCTACATCTTCCTCCTTCGGCACCTGGGTCATGAAGACCTCAGCATTTGCCAGAGCTTCTTGCAGAGCTTCCCTGGTCGACTTTGATAGTCTAAGAAGTTCATACAAGGTAATGCGTGCCGGAATGTTGGCCAACTGAGCCAGGACATCAAAGCGGTAAGGTGCCGTAGATCCTTCCGCGATGCCCTTTTGAAGGTTCGAGAAAATCGAGTCTCCTTCTGCTTCTCCACAGGTGGCTTTGTGGAGGGCCTGACTGGCTCCGCAGTTGGTTGTGGAGGGGCTACTGCCGTCTCGCCGTACTGTTTCAAGTACGCCTGTCCTGAACGGGTTCCCGCCATCGGTTGGTTGGGCTCTGCGGCCAAGACTATCGTTTCCTCCTCTGAGTCGGTCAGTGAAGGGATATCAGTCTCCGCTTCTCGAGAGGAGGCACCCACCACATTGCAGGATGAGGCCTTTGCCTTGCCTTTGGATTTCCTGTTGGTCACAGTAGTCCATTGCTGTTCATTGACAAGGTCAGGGTGAACCACATAATTTCCCCTTGAGGTGTAGGGACGGGTACCAAGCCTTTCTCTCCTGCTACTGGTGAGGGTCTGTGTTGACCACTCTCAGCTCTCCTCTTGGAATAGGAGTTACCCCCGCAGGCGTGGAGGTTGTCTTCCGAACTGGAGAACCGACGTCACATTAGCCGTCACCTTCTTCTGCTGCTCTGGTCGGAGCTTTAACACCTCCGCGTCAATCAGAGCCTGAAGGATGTCCTTGAAGACGTAGCAGCTTTTGGTGGGTGTCCCAACATCCTGTGATACATGCAGTAGTTGGGATTGTCGGTCTTGCCGACTTCCTCTGGGCGCCTAGCTTCAGGGAGCTTCAGTCGGTTGCTCTTGTTGAGTAGTTTAAAGAGCGAATCGACATGTTCCTCCTTGAAGGAATATTGCTTGTTGGCGCGTGGCTGGCTTGAAGAGCCACTCGCCTTGCCTGATTGAGGTTTGGCGGGAGATTTGGTCTCCGTTGCCAAATTATCCTTCCGCTTTGTTTGGAGGGATGTGTCTGGCGCACGCCTTGTCGACCTTTCCCGCCTAGGCTTACCTTCCTCCGCTCTGACGCGGGCGACAATCTCCTCACCTGTTCACCTTGTTGGACTAATTGCTTCCAGGTGCGGCTTTCAGCAACTCCTATTTGAGCAAGGAGTGAGGTTTGGAGATTGTGGCGGCATGTTTCCACCAGGGTGGCCTGGGTCATACCGCTTGGACACCGGAGTGCCATGTTCCGAAACCTTTCCACGAAAGATTTGACGGACTCCCCTTTTCGCTGTTTGGTAGCCAAAAGGGTTGGCATCGTGACTTCGGAGTCATCTTCGAAGAAGCGTGTTAAGAACAGCTTCTCCAAATCGCCCCAGTTCTTGATAGAACCTTCTGGGAGCTTCATAAACCATTCAAAGGCTAACCCTTTCAGGGTGCCGATGAACAGACGCGCCAGGATAGCGTCGTTGTCTACTACATTCCCGGTTTGAGATTTGAAGTAGTAGATGTGCTGGTTGGGTGACCCCTTCCCGTCGAATGCTTGGAGGGTTGGAGCCTTGAACTTAGGAGGGTATGGAACTAAGTCCCACTCGGCAGGATAGGGCCGGACCACTCCTACTTCTTGGAGGTCTTTGCGATTGGCAAGGACCTCGAGGCGTCGCTCCAGTTGACTCATTCTTTTAGCATGAGCCTTCCCCTGGTCTTGGTCGCCCTTTACTTGCGACGAGGACTTGGACGAGCCGGAAGTAGATCGCCGCGTCTCCCCAGAAGGTTCGGAAGATGAGCTTTCTCCCTTTCTCCCTTTGCCCTTTGACTTTTTAGGAGGGGACCTCCTCCTGTCTTCGAGCAGCTGTGCAATCGCCTGCTTGAGGGAGTTGATAGATTCCTGCTGAGAAAGAATCATATCCATTTGTGCCTTCTGGATCTGCTCCAAACGTTTAGCCGTCTCCTCAGGAGTGCCTGTCATGTAGGCGGAGGTCTCCTTCTCGACGGAAGAGTTTGAAGCCCTTGATTCCGCTACGGCGGAGTGAGAATCATTAATGCCATGGGCTAAGGCATTATAGTCAATTGGGGGAATGGCCCCAGTCCGGGTGCGAGTGTGTCGATACACCCCTTCCGGTTCAGAGTCAGACTCGGACTCGTCTGAGCTGACTGCAAGTTGTTTTCCCTTGCTCCTGCTTGTCATATTCGCAGTGAGCTCCGGGTACTCAACGTCAGAGAAGGTTCTCCTTCTGTGGGAGCATCTTCTTTTAGCTGACGGAGGAATCAGGGTCAGCTGTCTGACTAAAGACTGCTGGTGTACGCCTGATCCGCAACGGCACTCAGAGAGCATATGGATGAGCCGTTGGTAGCAACACGACGAAGTGGCCTGATTGGCACTTCTTTTCTTCGTCAGATAATCCCTCAAATCCATGGGAGGGGGATTGAAAAGATTAGCCTCGCAACGTCGAAGACGGGAGGCATCCATGTGCTGTACAGTCTGGACGCAGGCATCAGGGACGCGGTTCTTGCGCCGCAGCTGTTCAGCGCGCGTCTGGCGTCTCTGTTGAGACAAAACGCGCATGTCGCGTTGCTGTTTGGTGTGTCGGAGCAGAGACACTTGAGAGAGGATGGGCTGTTGGGCCCCGCGCCTATGGGCTCGTGCCTCTTGCGCTTGATGAGGCGCAGAGGTCTCATCTTGGCGTTTGGTGAGTTGGTCCTCAGAGGACCTAACTGAAGGAATCTCGCGTTTGGGCGCCAAACGCGGATTTCACGTACTGGATGTGGCGCGGGCAAGGCGCGAGATTGTACGTCGCGTCCAGCCTCAGTTGGACAACCAACGGTTCCAACTTGCAGGTGACGCGCACGTCTCCTCTGTCGACGCTCAGCGTTTCGATTGCGTCGAGGAGGTGGAGAGAGACCAACGACATCCTGATGCTGGACACCAGGGACTTTGACCACGCGGGTCTCCTGAGAGACGCTGACGCGGGTGTTCTGTGCGACGCGGTTGGTCGCAAAGGCAGATGTGCCTGGGACCACGCGGGCCTTCTGAGAGGCGTTGGCGCGTGTACCTTGATTGGCACAGTCGGCAGCAGGGGAGCTCGAGAAAGCCACAGATCGGGTCTCGAGGCCATTCCCCCGTCGAGACCCAACGGCAGACGCGGTCTTTGGGCTCTTTGAGCCAGAAGAGAGAAACTCTTCGTACTTCGCCTGGTCGAACTCGACAACGAGCGATTCGACCATCTTCCCCTTATGGTGGACGTCATCTTGCGCCACTATTTGCTCCTCAGTGATAAATGTAGTCCCCAGCGGAGTCGCCATCCCTTGTACGCGCCGGAAAGAAAAGAGATAGTGATGGGTGTAAAGATTTCCTTGAATCAAATGAAACTATTACAATCAGACTTTTCCTTCCAGTTACAAGGGAGGGAGGATGTTGAATCTTGAATCCCCCCTTTGTTTAAGGCTGGGTTCTTCGTGTGGCGGTGGAGAGTGAGTCTTGTTCTCCGTTGACCAGATGACCGTCGGGACCGTCAGGGGATCTTCTCTCTGGCTGGTAGAAAGAGTAACACAGCTCTGTCTACCAAAACTCTCAAAGAGAAGGTAGGCAAGTGCAACTCGTACGCAGCGAGCTTGTTGAAGAGTTGAGCTCTCTCCTATTTCTGCCTCTGTCTTCTTCTCGCTTGTCGTCCTTCTCTTCTGTTGTCCTCCTCTTTTTTTTTTCTCTCCTCTTCCTCTGTTCATAGCGACGGGGCTATTTATAGAGGTCCTAGGGGGTGAACGTGCCCCCTAAAAATGCTCCACGATGAGGGGCCAACTTCTCCGCTACATGGGCGGCGACTGGCACCACGATCAGGGCGGTTATAACTGAGGCGCGGGTGCGGACCCTCGCGTCTTGGTGCTGAAACGCGGGTGTCGAGCCCGTGCGCCTTAGTGTTGAGACGCGGGTTTGGACCTCGCGCCTTGATGCTGAGACCGGCCTTGGTGTCGAGACGCGGGTGCCGAGCCTATGCGTCTTGATGTCGAGACGCGGTTTTTGGACCCTCGCGCCTTGATACTGAGACGCGGGTTTGAACCCTCGCATCCAGAATTTTAGACTGCTTTTTTAATGGCCTGACCTTAGATGACTTTTAGACAGCCTACAAAGGTCCGGTGTATGTTATCCAATGCAGGACTGTCAAAGAAGTTTTAGGCTGAAGCTTTGGCGTATGCATGCCATCTCGTGAATAGGTTGCCATCATCTGCAATAGGGAGGAAGACTCCTCTAGAAGCTTGTCAGAAAAACTGTTGGTGACTATGATTTGCTACGGATCTTCGGATGTCCAGCCTACTACCATGTCAGAGAGACAAGTTGGATCCAAGGGCAAAGAAGGGGGTGTTCGTTGGCTTCAAGTGTGGAACAAAGGGTTCAAGATTTAGGACCCAACGGACAATAAGTTCATACTCAGCAGGGATGTCACGTTCGATAAGGCTTCTTTGATGAAGCTACGGTCTCTCAGCAGGTGGAGACCAGCAAGACCAAGGAACTATTGCAGCAGGTGGAGATTGATGCAGATCCACCATCTCTAGAGGAATCAGCATCAGTTCGGATCATTCCTAAGGTGACACAGGGTAGTGATCGAGTTGTTGAAGAAGATGCTGAAGATATTGAACAGGGTCAAGAGCAGGTCATGGGTACTGTTCCGGATCCTACTACAGTGGAAAGACCAAGGAGGAACACTAGGAGACCAGGTTGGCTCACCACTGATATGGTCGTCGCGTATGCACTTCCAGTCGTCGAGAGGCTATTCCATCTACCTTCAGAGAAGCTGAGATCAGTTCGGAAATAAGGATGAGGAAAGCGGCCATGAATGAAGAGATGCAATCTCTCTACAAGAATGACACATGGGAACTCACCAAGTTGCCCAAGGGGAAGAAGGCCATAGGATGCAAGTGGGTGTTTGCTAAGAAATAGGATCTCTCCAAGAAAATGCAGTGCGCTACAAGGCTCGGTTGGTGGCTAAAGGCTACGCTCAGAGGAAGGAATTGAATATAACGAGGTATTCTCTCCTGTAATTAAACACTCGTCAATTCGTATTCTATTGGCCTTGGTTCGCAGAATGAGTTGGACCTTGACCAACTTGATGTGAAGACCGCCTTTCTCCACGGCGATCTTGATGAGGAGATCTACATGACACAGCCCACAGGTTACATGACTGCAGGGAAGGAGAGTTAGTATGCAAGTTAAAGAAGTCACTGTACGATTGAAGCAGTCTCCTAGTCAGTGGTACAAGCGATTTGATAGCTTCATCAGAAAGAAGAAGTATACACGTAGCCATTATGACCAATGTGTGCACTACAACAGGCTACCATCAGGTGAATATATCTATCTACTTCTTTATGTAGATGATATGTTGATTGCTTCGAGCGAGATTTGCTATTGATGCTCTGAAGAAGGTGTTGGCCCGATGGCCCATCACTCTAGTTTTGATGATG
>JAVJIF010001145.1:0-254270 GCA_038442645.1 Agave tequilana | reverse complement strand
GGGCGGATTCTTTTGACCTTTGAATAACTCTAACCCCGCGCGGCACTTAGCTTACTCTCTCCCCTTAGAAGCGAAGCTAAGACAGCCTAACCCTCACACTCACTCAAGAGAGAGAACACTTGAAAGGAGAAGTGGAAGTTTGTATTGCTTATACTTCCTTGTTGTTTTTACAAATGAGCACTCTTGACCCATATTTATAGGCAAGGGCTTGTACAAGAATCTCTAGATTTGGAGGCTTATAGAATTTCTAGAAACTCTTTATATATTCATGCCTAAATATTTTCCTTTAGAATCCTCTATGGGATCTTCTATAGAATATTCCTCTTTACATGATATTACAATATTGTCTTAGAACACTCTAAACTCCCTAAAGTATTTTAGGAACTCCACCACATAGGATGAGCTCAAGATGGGCTCCCAAGATGAGCCCAAGTGCATCAAATTGAACGGTTCGTGGCATTCTCCCCCACCTATCCTTTCTCATGAAACTTCTCGATTAAGTCCTCGAACTGCCAAGAGCTTGTGTCGGTTCTCAACTGCTCTCGCTATCAGACAATTCCTTCCACTTCACAAAGTACTCTAACCTCGGATGGTTGTTCGCTTCACGAACCGTCCTGTCCGCTATCATCTCCTTGCTTCCTTGTCGAACTCCATGCGAATTCCTGCTGGTGCTCGATTTGATTTTCCCGATCCGGATCTTCCGTGTCTTTATGGTAGGCTTTAACATGCTCACATGAAAGACCGGATGATACTTTACCGTTGGAGAAGTTGTACCCTGTAGGCTACATTATCCGCTCTTTTCTCAATAGGAAATGGCCTTCGTACTTCCTTATCAAGCTATTGTGTAGCCCCTTGTGACGATCCAAAGTAGATAGCTTGACAAGGACCAGGTCACCAACCTGATATTCCATATGTCTCCTCTTCTTGTCAACCATTTCTTCATCCTCTTGGCCGCCTTGCTTAAACACGAACGCGCCACCTCGTTCTGCTCTTGCACCCCTTAGCAAATTTATAGGCAGCCGGGCTACTTCCCTTGTAGCCTGTAGTAATGGAGCTAGGAGTAAGCGGTTGTTGTTCAGTAACGATATCGAATGGACTCTTTTCAGTAGACTCACTCCTCTGTAGGTTGTAGGAGAATTGGCTATGTCCAGAAGCTTCTCCCAATCCTTCTGGTTGGCACTCACATAGTGCCTTAGATAGACCTCCACAAGTCATTCACCCACTCTGTTTGGCCATCCGTTGAGGGTGGAAGCTAGTGGAAAAGTTCAAATCCTACCCCATGAGCTTGAAGAGCTCGGTCTAGAACCTGCTTGTGAAGCGGCCATCTCGATCACTCACGATCGTCTTAGGCAAATCCCAATACTTCACCACATGCTTCAGGAATAGTGGGGCTGCTACCTCGCTGGACACTTTGGTCGGGGCTGAAATGAAGATGTCATACTTTGAGGACCGATCGACCACCACCATAATAATGTTGCACCCCTCGGATTGGGGTAAGCCCATGATGAATCCATAGAGATGCTCTCCCATGGTCACTCTGGAATTGGTAGTGGTTCCAGCAATCCGGCTGGTACCCTTTGATCCGTCTTACCTTGTTGGCACGCAATACAAGTCTTCACATAGGCCTCAACATCATTCCTTATGTGAGGCCAATAATAATTTTCTTCTGTGAGAGCTAAGTACGTTGCACACCTGGATGTCCCGCCCACTGGGAGTCATGGCACTCCTTGAGAAGCTCCTTCCTTAGGTTCTCGAATAGTGGCACGTATAACCGCCCCCCCCTCGTGTATATCAGATCTCCTTCTAGCCAGAACCTCCGAGTATTATCGTCCTTAGCATACTTCATCATGTTCTTGGTCGTAGGGTCATGAGCCAAGCCTTCTTTGATGCGAACAAGGAACTCTGAGGATAACTCAATATAGCGGCAAAGTCAGACTTTCGACTTAGTGCATCTGCTACTAAGTTGATTCTTCCTGACTTGTCCTCGAGCACATAGTCGAACTCGGCTAGAAGTCCTGCCATCGCGCCTGCTTGGAGACAACTTCTTTTGGGTCTGAAAGTACCTGGTAGCCACATTGTCCGTCTTCACCACAAGCATCGAGCCAAGTAAGTCGTGCCTCCATACTCGAAGATAATGAACCACAGCTGTGATCTCCTTTTTTTGTACGGTGTACCGCCTCTCGGTATCATTAAGTTTTCGACTCTCATAAGCCACAGGGTGTCCTTCCTGCATTAACACCCCTCCAATCGCGAAGTCACTCGCGTCGGTGTGCACTTCATATGGCTTGCTAAAGTCGGATAGTGCGATAACTGGTTCCTCTGTCACTGCTCTCTTCAAGGCCTCGAACGCCCCCGGCACTTTGAATTTCAATCCTAAGCCCCATTCTTCTTCAGCAAGTCCGTGGGTGGAGCAGTTATCGTCGAATAGCTCTTAATGACCACCAGTAGTAGTTTTACCAAGCCAAGGAAAGATTGTAGCTCCGTCACCTTGGTGGGAGGTTCCCACTCCAATATAGCCTGAATCTTGGCTTGATCCATCCGAATCTTGCCTCTTCTAATGGTGTAGCCGATGACATCACCTTATCCTGTGTAAACGAGCACTTCTCCCTCTTCACATAAAGCTCATTGCTTCTGAGGGCCTGGAACACTTGCCTCAAGTGCTCTACATGCTCGTCCATGGTTTGGCTATATACCACAATATCATTCAGGTAGACCACCACAAAATGGTCCAAGAAAGGCTCCACACCTTATTCATAAGAGTGCAGAATGTGGCCGGCGCATTGGTGAGACCCAAAAGCATAACTAGAACTCGTACGATCCATACAGGGTCACGCACGCGGTCTTCGATTCATCTCCTTCCACAATCTGCACTTGATAATATCCCGAGCGTAAGTCAAACTCAGTGAAGTATCTACCTGACCCAACCCGTCGAACAAGTTTGCTATTAGAGGAATAGGGTACTTATTTTTCACCGTGATCTTGTTTAACGCTCGGTAGTCGAGGCAAAGCCATAACGAAACCATCATGTTTTTTTTCTCGAAGAGCACTGGTGCACCATAGGAGCTTTTGGCGGACGAATATATCCGACATCCAACAACTTCTTCAGCTGCTTTCAAAGTTCTTTCAATTCTGGTGGCGCCATGCGAAAGGGACCCATGGCTAGAGGTCGAGTTCCTGACTCCAGTTCAATTTTGTGGTCAATCTTTCTCCTAGGTGGAAGCTTGCTTGGCACTTTGGCGGCATGATGTCCTGATACTCTTTCAAGACGCCTCGGATCTCCTTGGGCACGTCCTCTCCCTGCTTTGAGCCTTCCTTGACCTTAATGGTAGCAAGAAAGGTCGGCTCATGTCGTCGAGCTCCCTTGGATATTTGTAATGCCGAGAGCATTTTGGATGACACATTTTCCCGCTCGATCGGGACTGCGCACGCCTTCCCCTCAAGGATGCACATGGTGTTGGTGTAGGGAACCAACACGGCCTTCACCTTATCCAAAAACTCCAAGCCAAGCACCACATCGAAGTTGTCCATGGTCACGACTGTCAGGTTCTCCTGCCAATGCACACCCCTATGCTCACATCCACCTTGTGATTTACGCCATCGATAGGAGTGGGGCTAGAGTTGACGGCCTTAATGGTGCCTCCTCCATTAGAGATTTTAAGGCCCAGCTTGCTAGCCACATCACTTGAAGAAGAAGATGAGAAACCCAGTATCTAGAAGGGCCTTGAAGGTCTTACCATAATGATTATCTCGACGAACATTGGCCCACGAGGTCTTTCATCCACCTTCGCCTTGATAGCATCGAGGAGACGAAGTGAGTGGAGCCTAGTCTCCTTCGGTTGCTTCTCGTATTCCCTTTGGAAAAGAGCAGCAAATTAGCCCTCTTGGACAGTCCATGGCTTTATGGAGATATCCACAAAAGTAGCACGTTACTTCTCCGGACGATCGCTTCCTCCATTAGTGTTGATGCGGAACTTTCCCTTCTCAAATGCCGGCTTAGGTAGGAATTCGTTAGATGGTTTCTCCTTTTCTCCCTCATCTTTAGTAGGCTTCCCTCTCTTGTCTTTAAGTTTGGATGAGTCTCATATCCTCTTGAACTCGATAAGAGACACCGCCACTTGCATGGCTTGAGTAAGGGTTTAGACCCCTCGCCTTTTTAGTTCCATCTTGGCCCACCCAGCGAGGCCATCCATGAACGAGAATAGCGAGTCCTTCTCGCCCATGTCGGGGATCTTCAACAGTAATTCTGAAAATTCTTTTACATAATCACGAATTGAACCTTTCTAAGTAAGGCGTCAGAGTTTACCTCGGGCCTCGTCCTAGGCATTCTCCGGATAGAATTGCCGCTGAAGATCTGCCTTGAACTCTTTCCATATGTTAATGGAATATTTGGCTTTCTTCATATCTTCACATCGCCTATGCCACCACAACGTAGCAATGTCTTCAAGGTAAAGAGGCACAACTTGAATCTTGGAGGCATCATCTCGAAATCCGGCAGCATTGAAGTAGACTTCCATGTTTCAAAGGAAGTTATCAATCTCCCGAGCATTCTGAGACCCTTATAAGGCTTAGGTTTGGGCACATCTTTAGCCATGAAGGGATGTGATACCATACCTCGAGTTGCCAATGCGATATCGTGTTGATCGATCTTCTCCTTAAGCTCGGTCAACTCCTTCAAGAGTACCTCCACGTGGTTCCGTAGAACCGCGTTCTCCTCCCTCAAGGAAGTGTTCCCTTGCTGCAACATGTTGACAGTGGAATTCAAGGCCGACTGCATCTCTTCCTGAAGCTCGTCTCCACAGACTCCAGCTTCTCGCGCTCGTCGTAAGCCTCCAACTTATCCGCCTCGTAAGCTCCATCTTAGCTAACCGTGCCTCCAGCATCACCATGACATCTCAGGATTTCTCCCTACGAGGCTTGGAGCATCCTTTGGATCCACAACTCTAGCTACCTCAGAACGAAGATCGGGGCTCAACATTATTACTCCCGAATCTAAGCTCTGATACCAACTGTCACGGGTGAATTCTTTTGACATTTGAACCACTCAAATCCGCGCGAACTTAGCTAAGTCAGCCTAACCCTCAGCGAAACTCAAGAGAGAGAACACTGAGAGGAGAAGTGGAATCTATATTGCTTATGCTTTCATGTTGTTTACAAATGAACACCCTTGACCTCTATTATAGGGCTTGTACAAGAACTCTCTGGATTTGGATGCTTCTAGAATATCTAAAAACTCCTATATATTCATGCCTAAATATCTTCCTCTAGAATCCTCTATAGAATCTTCTATGAAATATTTTCTTTTCATGATATTTACAATATTAGCCTGGAACACTCTAGAACTCCCTAAAATATTTTAGGAACTCCACCTAGGATAAGTCCAAGATGAGCTCCCAAAATGAGTGCAAGATGAGCCTAAGTGCACCAATTGAGCGATTCGTGACACCTCTCTCTCATGACTGAACTACCGCGATCAAACCAAAAAATTCGGTTCGATTCCATTTGATTTGAAAACTTATGGGATGCGGTTCGGTCTGGATTTTTTTTAAAAAATCGGACTGAGCCGATTGATGCACACTCCTGGCTGCTGTGCCTTCACACTTGCTCTTCGCACGCTCCTTTTTCATTCATCGCTCCATTATTTTGGAGAGAGAAACATAAAGGAGAGCGAGGGAGGGAACACGGATCGATCTCACTCACTCTCGTCGCGACGATGATCAGTTCAAGCAAGTTCAAATCTGTGGATTTTTACAGGTCCTATCCAATCTTCGTCTTCCTAGATCTCATTTTCATCTCTCTATTCGTTGGCAAGTGGTTTGGATTTATTGCTTCTCGAGATCCTAGGGTTTCGTTTCTGCGCCAATTTCTGTGTTTATCTTGATGTGTGTGTTGCCAATCTTCCTTCATCGATTCTGTCCGTATCTCGTGTCAGGATTGGGATTAGTTTATTGAAGAAGATTCTGTTATAAACTTGTAATATTATATTCTGTTTTAATAATTATGCAACTGAACGAAGAATCATTATTGTACTAGGTTTACATTGAAGTGATATGGTGATTTTTCCCGTTGCAAATGCAAATAAATTATTTATTTTTGAATCAGAGAATGGAAACTACTGCTAATTTGTTATTATTACAGAGAATTAAAAGGTCTTATACTGGCTTGTTAATTACAGGAAAATACCTAGAGATTTGACAGAGGCATCACTTTCGGGTGCAGGATTGTCTATTATTGCAGCGCTTTCCATGATCCTTTTGTTTGGAATGGTGAGTCCTCTAATTATCATTTCTTTTTACAGATCTCACTTTGTTAACGCAACCTTACATGTTAGGTGTTTATCATTTTCAAAATGTATGTGCTTTTAGGATAATCAGGGCTTCTCATCTCCTCCACATTGAATATTAATAATTGCTTTTATTGTGAATTTATAATCTGGTTCAGATATTTTCAAATGAGGTGGGAGTACTGTAGGTTATGAGATTTATGATATTATTTCTAAGACTTGTGGAAAAATTTATGGGTATTCTTGGTTTTCAGGAGCTGAACAATTATTTGACAGTGAGCACGTCTACTTCCGTAATTGTCGATAAGAGTTCAGATGACGAATTCTTGCGCATTGATTTTAACATGAGGTAGGAGCACACCTTTATTAATTTCTTGAATACTGTTGTAATAATTCTTTGAGCAAATCAGCTCCTATGGTTACATACCGTCTTTGCTCAGTGTTGCATGTTCTTATTTAATATTTTTGTTTTGCTCTTGACATTTAATGATGACTTTTATCAAATTATCCTTGTATAAATTTACTTTTGAAATTTTTAATCTTTTGTTTTAAAGCTTTCACATATGCACATTAACAATTTTTATTTATTAAAATAAATTAAGTAGGACAAAGACAGAATTTCAGCTTAGCTCCATTTGTCTCTTCTTGAGTATTGATGTAAGTTCAGGAAGGTGAGGTTATATATATAAAATATGAATAGGATATCTCAAGGATGCATCTTTGTGTGCGTGGACACACTCATACTCATACATATATTTACTAGACACTAGCGTACCGTTGTTGTCGGTGGGAAACCGACCGATCGATCAGGAGGAAGATGAGGGGAGAGAGGAAGAAGGAGGAAGGAGAAGGGGAGCTGTGAGAGAGGAAAAAGATGGAAGGAGTCGACGTTGCTTTCTTTCTCGCGGATGAAGACGGACGGGCGGATAGACGAACGAACGAAGTTTTTATATGAGTCACGGGAAAAACCTCCCTTCGGTCGGTTTTGATTAGTCATTTAGACGGAAACCTGAAGGGAGATCATAAATAAACCACCTGGAAGCTGTAAGTTATTCCGTTTATCCCCAATTAACCACCTTTCACCTTGAAGAAAACCCCATTCATGATGCAATGAGAGGCCTTCTCTGTCTAGTTTCATCTTCTTAGGGAGCATTATCTTGGTTTCACCTATAATTATGGGAAAACTAGTATATTGGTTTCCCCAATTTCAGTTGGTGGCTGAAACCTAGTTTTCTCCATAATTTGGTTTGCATTGAAAACAATATTATCTTCCATAAATATGAAATTAATATCCAGGAGATGACCTCAAGACACCAATGTAGCATTTGAATGAGCTACAAGATATTCAAAGCAGTGTTTGAGATAATGTATAGCATGTAATTTATAGCGGGGTTTATCTTATGTATTTGGGAAGCCCTACAACTTAATTAGTACGCAGTTGAGAAAAATTGGTACCCGATTGAGAAAAATTGGTACCCATCCTCTTACAAGATAAGTCATGTCTTAAAGCTAAATTATCTAGAACACAGCCATAATCTAACTATACTCATATATCAATGGTCCTTTTAGAGAAGAGAAAGGGAATATGGGAGGCACTTTCAATGGATGTTTGTCGGGCAGTGAAGAAGGGAGAAAGCAACATAGAAGGCCTCAATGCTATTTGTGTCATCCAGTTAAGAGGGGGAGCCTACCAGATCCTCTAAGGAGGTTAAGAAGAGAAGAAAAATGGAACAGAGGAGGGAGAGAAGAAAGATAATTCTTATGATTTAGGTAATGAGGAAGAAAAGAGAAGGGAAAGATGAGGCCAGATTAGTTTTTATGCTGTTTCTCTCATTTTCCATTTTGGTTTTGATCGGTAGGCTTATATTCGCTTAAGGGTGATTTTTCAATTATAAATTCTAAATCCATCTGGTTGATGATTTTGACCTTGATAACTGCAGGCACAGGTTGTATGGGCTGATGTTGAATGCTGTTGGTTTCCGTAGCAATTCAGATAACATAATGTCGTATCAAAATATATCTTGGACTGTGTAATCCACCGATAGTATTATCATAGTGGCCCATATTGAACACCATACTCAGTTAACATTGCCCATATGGTGTTAATTTTAGAATATAGACGCAGACGGCTCTTTCCAGCATGATTGTGAGTTCTCATAGGTTAGAGGGTCCTACTTTGAGGAGCATTGTCTCTAAAAACTGGAGATTATTATTTGTTTTCCAACGTGAAAGGGGATTCTTATTCAAATTCTTAGGCCTCAGACATCTTCATTAAGAAATAGCTGCAAAATTTTGTAACTTTTTAATTACGATTCGTTGATACGAAGTGAAAGGGATCAAGAGACCACAAAACATTGGTTATTCCTCTAGTTACTAATTCTCGGAACATTTTGAATGAAACTTTTTTTTGCTCCAGTTAGAAGAAATCCAGTTATGTGACATGCGCAAATAAATTTCTAGAGAAAAAGCAAACGTATAAGTATTTAGGTGATTGTGTTACACAACCTATAGTTAAAATGCTCATGGGTGAAACCACTGTTTAAGATGTTCTCTAGTTTGTAGAGCACTCTCAAGGTTTTGTGTTGGATTTTGAGGCAGAGGCATTGGCTTTGGCTAAGGATTTATGAGGACCCGTATCTCATTTATTCAAATTTTTGTCTAAAGTTTAGGTCTTGTCTCACGCATTTACAATCTAGGTTCGAGTTAGGATTGGGTCTTTTGAAATAATTTAATGTCCATTGTGGTGATATGCTTGGGTCCTGTCAACTAGATGCATATTAGTCCATGTTCAGAGGGTTTGATAAATGATATCAATGTATGAAGCATGGACACAGATGTGGGCATGGCTACGTTATGATACCAACACATTGATACAACAACTCACAAAAACTAGGACGTTGGTACACCGAGGATAGGGTACATGTGTGTGTGTGTGTGTGTGTGTGTGTGTGTGTGAAAACATGATCTAAAATGGTGATGTAAGTAGCAATCTTTTAGAATCAATGCTATATGAAGACATGGTGGGCACCAGTCATTTTGATGATTTCCACCAGTCATTTTGATCTAGACATCTCAATTAGCCTAATAATGAAAGATCAAGTGATTTGAAAACCATTTATTAGTGCATCAATTGTATCAAATGCTTTCAAAATAGGACTTTGATGCATAGGAAAATGATTTTTTTAATCATTTGATCTTTCATCTTGAGACTAATTAAGATGTGTATATCAAGATAAGCAGAGTGGATCGTTCATACGATATCCATCATTGCTCCACATGGCATCTATTGTAGATAACTGTCTACAATGTCATAGTATTCTGTAAAAAAAAAAAAAATATTACTAACACTTCTCTGCAGATTCCATCAAGGAATCACCATCACAAAACAAAGCATCCAATCAATTCAAAGATGCATTCAGGAAACAAAAATCAACAGCAAGGATTCCTAGAGCAAAACAACAAAATGGCCTAACAAAGCCAAAACCTAAAGTGAGCTAATACCTAACAAAGCCATGTCTGCATGAGGCACCCTGCAAGATTCCATCACCATCAAACAACAACGACAAAAGGCATCAAGCATCATTTCAAAAGGTGCAAGACAAAAGGACAAAAGGCATCAAACATCACTTCAAAAGGTGCATCCCGCGCGCATCTCGCCAACATAATTCAAAAGCAGATTGGACAGCCATTACCTCCAAAGGCGCACAATTCAAAAGCAGATTCCCTCCAAAGCATTCAAAGAAGACAAAAGAGACAGCACTTACCTGACAGCACATCACGCATGCCTAAAGCGGATTCCTCACGCATGCATAAAGTCAAAAGAAGACAAGGAGCCAAATCAAATTCAAATCACATCAAGATCACCTCAAATCACATCAACGCAGTTTCCTCCAAACAAATGACAAGAGATTAAGACAGAAGTAATTTGGATAAAATATTAAATGCGGAAAATAAATGGGAAGTAAGTTGGACAAAGATGATGATATTAATTTTTCAAATGGAAATTACAAGATGGAATAAATACTTACAATATTTGTCTTGATACAATAACTTTTGAAACTGGATACAAGAAGAAGTAGGAATACAGGTTGGGAATATTGCTAAGAGGGTTGAAGCTGAAGTTGGAAGTAGTTGGTTTGTAGCTGGTAGTATTCGATTAGGCGATAGTAGGCGATGATCCTGGATGAATGGAGGGGCACCACATTTATAGGTGAGTGTCGAGTTTTCTGGAGAGTCCTTGATTATTGCATTTGTTTGGAGGAAATTGCGTTGATGTGATTTGAGGTGATCTTGATGTGATTTGAATTTGATTTGGCTCCTTGTCTTCTTTTGACTTTATGCATGCGTGAGGAATCCGCTTTAGGCATGCGTGATGTGCTGTCAGGTAAGTGATGTCTCCTTTATCTTCTTTGAATGCTTTGGAGGGAATCTGCTTTTGAATTGTGCGCCTTTGGAGGTAAATGGCTGTCCAATCTACTTTTGAATTATGTTGGCGAGATGCGCGCGGGATGCGCCTTTTGAAGTGATGTTTGATGCCTCTTGTCCTTTTATCTTGCACCTTTTGAAATGATGCTTGATGCCTTTTGTCGTTGTTGTTTGATGGTGATGGAATCTTGCAGGGTGCCTCATGCAGAGATGGTTTTGTTAGGTATTAGTCTCACTTTAGGTTTTGGCTTTGTTAGGCCATTTTGTTGTTTTGCTCTGGGAATCCTTACTGTTGATTTTTGTTTCCTGGATGCACCTTTGAATTGATTGGATGCCTTGTTTTGTGATGGTGATGCCTTGATGGAATCTGCAGAGAAGTGTTAGTAATAATTTTTTTTATATTCCCAACCTGTATTCCTACTTCTTGTATACAGTTTCAAAAGTTATTGTATCAAGACAAATATTGTAAGTATTTATTCCATCTTGTAATTTCCATTTGAAAAATTAATATCATCATCTTTGTCCAACTTACTTCCCATTTATTTTCTGCATTTAATATTTTGTCCAAATTACTTCTGTCTTAATCTCTTGTCCTAATTACTTCCGCCTATTTTCCGCATTTGATCCCCCTCGGTTCCAACTGGTATCAGAGCCATTATTCTTGCACTGTTGTTATCATTAGTGCATATCAATTGCATATTGTATTCTGCATTAGCGTTGGTAAGCGTTGGTAAGCTTGTAAGTCCGTTGGTAAGCCCGCAGTGAATAGGGTGTTCCAGGCATAGTGTTCCCGTGTTCCCGTTAAAGTTAGAATTGCATTATACACTTGCACATGCATTAATTATGACTAACATTGTAACGGTCCCAGGTTTAATTACCTCAAAATTCCATAGTCATCAACCTTATAGCTCGTTAATCAGAATATACTAAAGAATTTCGGCAATATCTCCTCTGAAATATAGACTTCATCTCAATACAATAATTAGATTTTGGCTAACATCAGCCTACTTATAGATCTCATTTTCATTATATAATTCATCCCAAGGTCCATCAAATAAACATATACAGAAGAGTGCTTCCGTGATATACTATTCTGACTCATAGTGACTAATAACATCAAAGTTTACAAAGGATTTACATTCTACAATAAGTACATACGTTATCTCAGGAGAACATCCTTGCAGCTCTAAGTCGAACCTTCGCCTTGCCATGACATGAAAATATCAATCTGTGGTGGGGTGAGCTCAACAGCTCAGTGAGTGAAATCATTCAAAATAGAGTTTGTATTATACTACCATTGTACTTGAAGTATTATGCAGTTGAGCAATGTCAAAAATCAGTTTCAATGCTTTCTACTTGCAGTTGATACTGCAGCTTATGAATCATAGACTCTTTCTATTATCTGTTACTTCCATATGTATTCTTCTGTGTACACGCGACCCATATTTTTTATCACACAATCTCAATGATTTTGCAATACTTGACTTACTCGTTAGTCTCTTATAATCACCTCTCCGGTTTTCAGTTTGTAGCATGATCGTACTTCATATATATATATATATATATATATATATATATATAGTCATGATCACAACACAACTCTTAGATAGCCTAATCTTACTCACTAGATCAGTTGAAGTATTGTTCAATATTGCCTTCCGCAATATACATATGACATCACACACTACTCATGATAGTATCCAATTATAAATGTGTTCATACATGAAGAAATACGAGATACTCACATCTATATACTGGATGTCACAACAATCTGTTTACCTGATGTCATACACAACTATGTGCATACACTACCGGATATCATAAACAATCATATGCATAACTAGGTGTCATACCTATTAACATCCATAATTCGGATATCATAAACAATCATATCCATATATCGGATATCATAAACAATCATATGCATATACTAGGTGCCATACATATTAACATCCTTAATTCGGATATCCTAAACAATCATATCCATATACCGGATATCATAAACAATCATTCAAGCATACTTCAATAAAATAATATCAATACTCCTCTTCGATCACCTCCGGTTCAACCCGGTCCCTTCCTCCAATACGTTATACCACGTATTATTTTCTCCTTCGCTCACCTCCGGCTCAACCCGGTCCCTTCCTCCGATACGTTATACCACGTATTATTTTCTCCTTCGATCACCTCCGTTCAACCCGGTCCCTTCCTCCAAACATGCGATAATCATATCCTCCATGTAATAACCACATGCAAGGATTCATAAGATAATGTCAACATAGGAATTCACATGATTCTTACTTTACATGATGCCAATATTGAAAGACATTAACATGTATAAGTAACCACTTATTAAACTAACAACATGCAAGCCTTTTTAAGATAACTAACATGTTATATCATTTCAATATATGTGTAGCCAAACATGTGCATGAAGTCAAGTATGATGCTCATTCATAAAACTATTTCTTTTTAAGAGGCATGTGTTAGACTACTATGCATACACAATAACGTGTCGATCATGCACCCATCTAAGCATTCAACTTAATGATCCCCAATATCTTACCGGTCAAGTTCTGACTCGTAGTACTAGTATTCGCTTTTTCTAATCATAATATTTATTCACCATTTATCATTTAATTAACAGTCGGGATTAGTCATCATTTGCCTCTCTTATCCTCAGGCAAACTGCCTATTGGTTACAACTTGATTTAATTCAGAATCTTCTCATTACTTCTGATGCAAGTGATAGTTACACGATAATTCTGATATTCATGAATTATTACACTTTCAATATCATAATTATCCTTTATTTCAAGTAAGGACTGATTTTAGTACTTTTATTTGGTACAGCCCAAATTTACCCCAGGTTCCACCAATACTGGTGTTAACGCTACTGACTTCTGTACAACATGTTTTGTTATTGCTTACTTCTATCTTCTAGTTCCAAACCACACAGTCATTTACTAGCCAAATTATCATCTGCGTTCGCATATGAACAAACCACACACATATGTACATGCGTACACATACACATATCACTTACCCATACTGGATTACTAATCTCATTGACACGTCGTTCAATCTTTCGTCTGTATTACTAACTTTCAATTATTAAGGTAATTATTCAACTCTTACCGATTAGATATAATCGGTGTCACTATAAAGATGTGACTTCCAAGCTTAATAGGGGATTCCGATGTTCTGCTAAATCAATTACAAGAATACTTGAAAGTCTCTGGTGTATCGAGTAGGCATACCAAAATACTAGTTCAATACTATCGGTATTTGTTTTGTTGATATCAAATTATCCATCATAATCGATATACTTAATATTAAGTTGTCAGATTTACTCAATACTGACTCTAACAGGTTTTCACCAGTTTAATCACTCGCTTGATACTTATACAACATCATCGGTCGCCCATTATCTGATAATCATCAGACCTGATCTTATTCAGTAGTTTTCATTAATAATCATTAATCGCTAAAAGTACGATATCTACTTGCGAGTTCTGCTTCGAAGGTTTTATTTTTCCACTTCTCATTGGGTTCGATAAATCTTAGTTATGTATCCAACCAATTGCTTTTAGTTCCTACCGATTAACCACTTAATCGATATATAAACATGTAGGCCATCAGCTGACCCTTGCTGCCTCAAACGTGCTAGTTGATGCACAAAATCACGTTATGAGCATATATATATCATGAAACACAATAAATACGAAAACAGTATTCGCAAGATCAATACTCAACATACTACATAATATTTGAGTATCCTGTATACTTAGCTTAACAATAAGCTTTTGATATTCAATTTACTTATCAAGCATGTCCGGTAGAGTTAGAAATTCAGTTGCTCTAATTCAGTTCATTATCAATTACTTGATCAGTTCCATCATCATCGGTTCACGTTCATAGTTGCTAATTTACTGAAATATCCCGATCCATCCGAGTTATCAATTTTTAAACAAACCTTCAATACTTTAATCAGTATGCTATTTCTATCATACTGCATCAATTACATGTATCCCATTTAGCAGAGTTTTCTATGTCACGGTCACATCGAGTTACTCGAAGATAATTTCCATTTTCATTTGCTTAGTTCAATCCTAATATCAACTTAGGATTCTGCTTATACCAGTATCAATATAACTGATTCTATAATTATCCAATCATGGTTGATGGGTCTCAAGTGATCTTTTATCTTAACTGATTTCTAATTATCTCTTATTAATAAATACACATTCGTGATCGGTAATCGATTTCCCATTGACACTATTTAGTCTACTCACTGGGTACACCGGTGTTAACCAACCACCATCTGATTATTATTATCCATAACTATCACTTTCATAACGGATTGGACATTACTTGCATATAATATCAATCTTTACTTAACTATCATCATTATTATTTTAATAGTCAATACACATGCAATCACGGTGTTTAATAAATCGGAGGGATACTTTACCCACTTAATGATTCTCAGGTTAAGTCACTATCACAGACGGATAGATGGCATCAGCTGAAGATTTACGCTTAACAACTTCTATTAAAGCCCAGTGTTTAGTCATTCGGTTCTAAATTCTAATAAAGACTCGTAACATATACATCATGTTCAGAGACACACACGTATAACTCATGTGGCATACGCCTATGCGCAGCCATTTAATATCCTTACAGACTCTTAATGGTCATGCTATACGAACTTTAAATAACAATTCTCAATTTGGTATCATACCCGTATTAGGTTCTCACACGCATATACATAACATATCCGTAATTCATTATTCGGATACTCTGTTTGGATTTCGGTTCCATAACACCAATTCACTTTTACAATAACTATCATAATCATCTTTTCAATGACGTAATCTCTTAGTTCCAATGAATCCATATTATCACAAATTTTCCAACAACAATTATTTCTAAATTGGGGAAAAACAGACTGGAGTTAGGACTTCCACTCACCGGGTATATCGATAAATTTTGGACATTCAATACCATATACTGATATACCAGATGTGTAGCTCTCGTTTTCACGATCACAACGGCTCAAGAATCGTCCGAATCCGACTTCGGATGGCCAGATATCGTTCGGAAACCAAAACCAATATAAAGGTTAGATACGTAATAACTGAAAATAGTCAGGGGGCTGATTGTAATTTTTCAGGGGCCCCAAAGTAATTATTTAATCTCACTGGGCCTAAATGAAATTTTACCTTATTAATGAATGGGTATATAACGGGTCGGGTCGGGATTATTATAAAACCCGAACCCGAAACCCATTATGGATTTTCCCCATATTCGCAGCAGCAGCAGCAGCTTGCTGCTGCTGCCGCCTCCTCGCGTGGCAGCTGCCCGGCCGGCTGCCTCGCCGGCGCGGCCCCCTCACCGGCGCGCCTCGCCGGCGCCGGCTCCGTCGTCGCTCCGGCGTCCTTGCCGCCGGCGAGATCCCAACGAGAGAGAGACGAAGGGGAGAGAGAGTAAGAGGGAATGGGGGGAAGCTGATGCTCCTCCCCTCCCCTGTCGGCCCCACGCCGGCTGGCCGCCGGCGCCGGGTCTCTGGCCAACGCCCACACACAGAGAGAGAGAGAGAGAGAGTAGATGAGGGAGAGAGAGAGAATGAGAGTGGGAGAGAGAGTGAACGGGGGAGAGATTTTATCTCTCTTCCTCCCCCGACCTACTCCCACATACCTCCCATACCCATTTATTTTTCATTATTCTTTTTCTTTTATTTTTTCTTTCTTTCTTCATTTTCTCATTTTATTTAATACAATCAAAATAGGTATGAATACCAACACCCAGTATTTAATACGATTAATTCATGCATCATATACATCTATGCATAATTCTAGAAAAATATTATTAGCCAATAATATTACTTTAACTCAGGGTTTAATAATTCGGGTGTTACAAACATAGTGAGAAGGATGATTCTAGGTTCCAATTCATCCTCAGGATCAAATAAGAAGATAATAAGAAGTAGAGAGGACATAATTCATGAAGATTATTTAGAATGGAAAATTCCAAATGAAAAAATAGATAACATCTATAGTATAGGAACATTTGACTTCAAAACATCATACGCAATTAAAATTCACGAAGAAACATTTAATATTCAGAATAAATTTCAAACTATTCCACTATTATCTACCTTAGCATTACAAGAATTCTAAAGAAAGGATTTCGTTACATACATTTTGGTCTAATACAAGTAGCAATTAAACCTTTAGTTCATACAGGTATAGACTTTCCTGTGTCTACAGCCTTGAGAGACAAAAGACTAAAAAGATACAAGTCATCCGTTTTGTCCATGATTCAAACAAATATATGTAATGGTCCAGTTTATTTCAACTGTATGCCTAATTACTCAGTATCATTAACAGATCCATTATTTTTAAATTCATTAATCCTAGATATTCATTTACAAGGTGACGAATTTGAAAATTTACTGAACAAGTAGCTGTTATGTATAAAATGTATTTCAAACTAATGAACTCTAACATGAACCCTAAATTCAAAATGATAAATACTTCTATATAAGAAGAAACTGTCTTACTTCAAATAGAAGCAGAACATTTAAAAACCTTTGTCCCTAGAAGATTAAAATGGAACGAAATTACAATTCCAGAGGAATTTAGGATAGAAAATCCTCAAACTCCTAGAACATAGAACAAACAGAAATTTCTGATATTATTGAAGAAAATGATGGAACGGTATTAATACGTTTTAATTTACTAAGAGAACAACCTTCAACCTCCTTTTCCACTAGGTTTACGGTACCCAGTAGAAAGTCACATTCAGATTATTCATTTCAACAACCTATTAAAGTATTCCATAAATCCCTCTTCCCGAAATGGATCAAGGAAATTATTCTCCGACATCATCACAAATGAAAGGAGATTTCAGTAGTGAAATTAATGTCATTACTAGTGATAAACCATTCATTAGTAAAAGTTTCGAATTAATGAAAGACTTTAGAGAAGAATCCGAATATTTTAAATGGTTCTCAGAATTTGATAGAACTTACCAAGAAATATTAATAAAAGAATGGATCACTGATATAGACAAACAAAAAATTAATTTTAATTTTGAGATATGGTTAGAATATTATTTAATAAAATAAGGTATTCAAAACCCCTATGATCAATCCCGAATTGATGTTCAAACTAGTTTATATAAAAATGACAGTTAATAGATGGTAAAACCGTGACTTCTATCTACCCCCCATTACAATCTATCAAAATTACTACTAATGAAGGAGAAATTACTGTTTCACCTTTTAAACGAGGCAAAGATAATAATGAACCAGTTAATGTTGAAGATATTAAAAAAATATATCATCAGAATAATTATTCAAATCAAATGTTACATACCATAGCACAACAAATTGATTCATTATCAACAGAAATTAAAGGAGTATACAAAGAGAAGAATCCTAACTTTTCACAAAGCTATTCAGCACCGCATTTTCAACCAACTAATATACCAATTGAACTTACAGAAAAAATTCAACCACTTAATCTGCTAGGACAAATAACTCAAGCTCTAGAAAAAATTAGTAAAGACATTTCAAGTACATCAAAAATAAATACCATTGAAGAACAAAATACTTCAGAACTTGAATCTGCAGAAAACTCTGCAGATGATTCAGCCTCTGATAATTCCTTAGTTCAACAAATAAATCAAATAGAAAATAATATACAAGGAACAAATTAGAATTTAGAAATTAATAGAATTCATAGAAAATATAAACAAAATAATGATAATTCATACAAAAATTACTGGAGTAAAGGAAAAACCAGAAATTATTATCCTAGACCAACCCCTCCGGATATTCAATATGAAGAACGAGCAATATTCAAGTCAAGTTATGATGGTACATCCGTTTATAATGGAATATTGATGGAAAGTGAATATGAAATATTAAATACTTTACAAGAGATGGGTATGGCAGTAACTGCCTACAAAAGAATCGATTATCAAAACAAAATGTCACAGTTTACATAGTTACCGGATTCACTGGTCAATTAAAATATTGGTGGGATAACTCATTAACATTAGAAGATAAACAAGCTATTTTAAATCATGAAATAGAAGTAGAAGATGCTCAAGGAACAATTACTAGAAAAAATGATTCCACTAGTTTTCTCATCGTTACAATAGCAACACATTTTGTAGGAAACCCTGCAGAAGAATTATGATCTTCAAAAATATTCCTTACTAATTTACGATGCCCAACCCTTTCTGATTTCAGATGGTACAAAGATATGTTTTTAACTCATGTCTTAAAACGATCAGATTCAACCAAATCATTTTGGAAAGAAAAATTTATTACTGGTTTACCCAACCTATTTTCACAAAGAGTATTTACAAGTATTAAAAAGGTCATGGGAGTTGAAGACGATAATATTGATTTTAGTACCATAACATATGAACAATTATTTGCATTTGTTAAAAAGGAAGCATCACTAGCCTGTCAAGAATTAACATTTCAAGCCAAATACGGTAATAAACGAAAAGAAATGGTTCTTTCTGTGAAGCATTTGGCATCACAGGAATAAGAGCTCCCTCAACAAAAAGAAACATAAACAAAAAATGATTCCTTATAAAAAATATAGGTCAAAGAAATATAAACATTCTCCAAAACATTCAAACGAAGATTATTATCAATCTAAAAGAATTACTTGTTATAAATGTGGCAAACCTGGTCACATCGCAAGTAAATGCAAATCAAAGGAAAAACTAAAATTAATGAAATAATAGACAATTTATCAGATATAGATTCAAACATAAAAGAAATTTAAACAAAAATTACAACTCTATTCTGAAATTAATAAAATATCTGAAGATGATGGATTTTATTATTCCTCAAGTTCTAGTGACAATACATGTACATGCAAACAGATTAATATGATTAATACACGAAATACATTAAAACTACCTAAGGCAAAAATTTAAGAAGAGATTCAAAAGAATTGATATTTGATATGATACACAAATTCCTGACCCAGAAAAACAAAAAGAACATTTAGAAAAATTAAAACCTTAATAATTAATGAAGAAGACAATCAGGATAAACCAATTCAACCCTTCAGTATCTCAAAACTTTTTGAAACATATCCTGTAAATACAACTCTAAAACCCAACAAATAACATTCATGAACTTCGAACAGAAATAAAATTATTGAAAGAAGAAATTAAGAATATTAAAGAAAATTTAAACCAAATAGAAACAAAAACTTAGCATATGAAACCCAAATGTGCCTTATTCAAACTCAACTTGATAAAGGAAAAGAAATTGCAACTATATCAGAACAAAACCACCCTCTCATTAAATGAAATCACCATTTCAACCATTGAACCTTCCGACTCTAACTTCATCTCAGCTATTAGAGGATTTACTTATCAAAAATGGTTTATATTCATAACTCTCACAATTCACAATTCTAAATTCACTTTTACTGTTATGGTTGATTCTGGAGCTGACCATAGTGTACTTAGAGACGGCATATTTCCAACAAAATATTATGAACCAACAAACGAAAAACTAGTAACAGCAAACGATTCTCCTTTACGTGTCAGGGGAAAACTAACTAAACATCTATATGTAATGACAAAATATGTTTCAAACACCAATTCATAATGGTAGATGATTTAAACACTGATGTAATATTAGGAATTCCATTTCTAACACAAATTTATCCATTTTGGGTTAATTCAAACGGATTAGGAACAAAAATCATGGGACAAAAAATCTTATTCAAATCATAACCCCTATACAATATAAGAATTAAATACTTTACAAACTAATTCAATTTATCATAGTATAAATTTAATTCAAAGAAAACAAAATAAAATTATGTTTCTCCTAGATGATATTTTATATCATAAGATCGAACAACAATACAAATGTTAACACCCAACATAAGATTAAAAAACTAATAAAATTATATACCAAAGGTCTGTGCCGATATTCCTAATGCTTTTTGGGACCGAAAAAGTCATATTGTAAATCTCCCTTACGAAAAAGAGTTCTCAGAAAAAAAATATCCTACTAAGCTCGACCCATTCAAATGAACCATGATTTACTAGAAATCTGTAAGAAAGAATTGCAAACTTTACTTGATAAAAAATTAATCAGACCCTCTAAATCTTCTTGAGCTGTGCTGGATTCTATATAATGAATCAAGCAGAAAAGGAACGAGGAGCTCCTAGATTAGTGATTAATTATAAACCATTAATAAAGTATTACAATGGATTAGATATCCAATTCCTAATAAAAAAGATTTATTAAAACGTTTATACAATGCTAAACTATTCTCCAAATTTGATATGAAATCTGGTTTTTGGCAAATTCAAATCGCTGAGAAAGATAGATACAAACAGCATTCACAGTACCATTCGGCCACTATGAATGGAATGTGATGCCTTTCAGATTAAAAAATGCTTCCTCCGAATTTCAAAGAATTATGAATGACATATTCAATCCCTATAACATTTTCTATAGTTTATATCGACGATGTTTTAATATACTCAGAAAATATATATCAACATTTCAAGCATCTTAATACTTTCTTTCATACAGTAAAGAAGAATGGATTAGTAGTTTCGGCAACAAAATGAAATTATTCCAAACATCTGTCAGATTCTTAGGATATAATATTCATAGAGGAACTATAACACCAATTAATAGATCAATAGAATTTGCAAATAAATTTCCCAACGAATTAAAGATAAACCCAACTACAAAGATTTTTAGGATGCTTAAATTACGTATCCGGATTTCATCCCAAGATACGAATAACTTGTGCACCACTATTTCAAAGACTTCAAAAAATCCACCAGCATGGTCTGACAAGCATACTCAAATAGTCAAACAAATCAAAGAAAGTCCAATCATTACCATGTCTATGCATTCCTCATCCTCATGCATTCATGATAGTTGAAACAGATGCATCAGACATAGGATATGGAGGCATATTTAAACAGAGATTTCAACCAGCATCTCATGAGCAATTAGTTAGATTTCATTCAGGTGTCTGGCTAGGTCCTCAAAAGTCATATTCGACCATCAAGAAGGAAATTCTTTCCATTGTTCAATGCATTTCTAAATTCTAAGATGATCTTTTGAATAAAAATTCCTTCTTCGAATTGATTGTCAATCTGCCAAATTCATTCTTGAAAAAGATGTCCAAAATATTGCATCTAAGCAAATCTTTGCTAGATGGCAAGCCATCTTTTCTATTTTTGACTTTGATATTGAATATCTTAAAGGTTCAAATAATTCCTTACCCGATTTTCTAACTCGTGAATTTTTAACCACAGATTCAAAATGAGTACCGACAAGGGCAAATCTCTGATTCAAAAACCCGTCCAGTCCAAAAACTCTTAAAAAAACAGGGCGCAATCGCTCTACCGGGAGTCATACTCCTCTTACTATTCTCAACGACTAATCTTTTTCCTAAAGACCGTACACAACTTGCTCAAGATATAATAGAAAATCTCCCTTCCGAGTGCAAACACCCAGCACTGCTGAAATTCAATTAATCCACAAATAAATCAGCTTTCCCACACATTCCCTGAAGACTCCCTTCGGGTAATACAACCCAAAATTTTCAGTCTAAGACTTCTTTTAAATCAAGCACTCCTCGCTCACAAAAAATTTGGCCATCGAAAATGGTCTTTGTTATGGGCTAGTCTCTGACTCCTATCAAGACCGAATTCATTATTTCCTACCTTGACAACTGCTTCCTTAAACTTCGAGCCTTTGTTCCGACAAATTGTATTTCAAATTTCACTCAACTCCACCAATTTGGGTAAATGAAGAATACGAGCCAGCCCAACATATAGTGTTCATCACAGAATATTGTGGTTGGTGGGATTCTTTTCCCCCTCAATTCCTTACTACACCTGGAGCCGAATTCTACAACACCGGATATCACTCAGCCCCTTGAAATTTCAAGCATGACTTTACAAATTGATCAAGTTTTTACCAGCTCCACATGCAGCATCTTATGGAAAAGTTTCCAGAAGGCTTTCACATCTTTCACCACTCTCCCAATTGGATTTTTTGCCACTAATGTCCAAGGCATCTTGAAGCTACTCTTGCCAAAATTCTCTGGCAACTTCATTCATGAACCTCATTGGCCCACAGTTCCATGGCAATGACAGTATAAAAAAAAGGAGCAACTTCTCTGCAGTTTCCATCAAGGCATCACCATCCAACATCAAATTCAAAAGAGTAATCAATTCAAAGGCGCATCCAGGAAACAAAATCAACAGCAAGGATTCCCAGAGCAAAACAACAAAATGGCCTAACAAAGCCAAAACCTAAAGTGAGACTAATACCTAACAACGCCATCTCTGCATGAGGCACCTGCAAGATTCCATCACCATCAACACAACGACAAAAGGCATCAAGCATCATTTCAAAAGGTGCAAGACAAAAGACAAGAGGCATC
This sequence comes from Agave tequilana, assembly GCA_038442645.1. NCBI lineage: Eukaryota > Viridiplantae > Streptophyta > Magnoliopsida > Asparagales > Asparagaceae > Agave > Agave tequilana. The sequence continues at coordinate 231,095 of JAVJIF010001145.1, read as the reverse complement.
AACATCACTTCAAAAGGCGCATCCCGCACGCATCTCGCCAACATAATTAAAAAGCAGATTGGACACCACTTACCTCCAAAGGCGCACATTTAAAGTAGATTCCCTCCAAAGCATTCAAAGAAGACAAAGGAGACCGCACTTACCTGACAGCACATCACGCATGCCTAAAGCGGATTCCTCACGCATGCATAAAGTCAAAGAAGACAGGAGCCAAATCAAATTCAAATCACATCAAGATCACTTCAAATCACATCAACGCAGATTTCTCCAAACAAATGCAATAATCAAGGACTCTCCAGAAGACTCGACACTCACCTATAAATGTGGTGCCCCTCCATTCATCAGGATCATCGCCTACTAATCGCCTAATCGAATACTACAGCTACAAACCACTACTTTCAAACTTCAGCTTCAACCCTCTTAGCATATTCCCAACCTGTATTCCTACTTCTTCTGTATCCAGTTTCAAAAGTTATTGTATCAAGACAAATATTGTAAGTATTTATTCCATCTTGTAATTTCCATTTGAAAAATTAATATCATCATCTTTGTCCAACTTACTTCCCATTTATTTTCCGTATTTAATATTTTGTCCTAATAATGAAAGATCAAGTGATTTGAAACCATTTATTAGTGCATCAATTGTATCAAATGCTTTCAAAATAAGACTTTGATGCATAGGAAATGATTTTTTTAATCATTTGATATTTCATCTTGAGACTAATTAAGATGTGTATATCAAGATAAGCAGAGTGGATCGTTCATACGATTATCCATCATTGCTCCACATGGCATCTATTGTAGATGACTGTCTACAATGTCATAGTATTCTGTGTGCGCGAACAATTTTAAAATCATAAAAATGAGGTCAAGCAGTATGCATAGTAGGTTAGACTAATTTAAACAAACACAAACACAAAGGTCTAGTTGTAAAAGTCTTTAAGATATGATGTATGCGAACGAGACTTAGGGAATTGTGTCGCTGTAAATGAGTAAATTGGTCTGGGTTCACATTAGAATGAGTCACCAAATCCAAATATCTTTCATACTGTGAGATGTTTCTTATCAGGTCTCGATATCAAACCCAATTTTGAAACAAAATCCACGCCAACTACACAAAACCATATTAGCCCCTAATTCTCCCAATCTCGGTTGAAGCTAATTCTAAATCAGAGATGGGAGTGATCATGCAGTGGCAATGACAACAAATTCACATGCTCATCTTAGTGAATGGTCTCTCTCTCATTTCTGCTCAGGTCACATCATTGCTCGAACTGCTCATTGCTTCTGGGCCGCATATTATCCTTGTCGATTGCAGGGGAAGCAAAGGAGAAATGAATCTGTAGGGATTTGAAAGAGGCAAGGAACTAGGGATTCGATGCCCTTTTTATTTAATTTGATTTTGGTTCAGGTTCAAATGGACCGACCTGATCCACCAACAACAGATTTAAATGTGAGGCATGCACTGAACGCATGCCCAAACACATCGCTTGTGCATTTTCATCATCTTCTTCTCTTCTTTTTATTCGCTGATATCTGGTTACAGACTCGGCCTATATCTTGTTCTATTCGAGCTGTATCCATGTTGAATGCGTATCTGCTTCTAATAGGGGGGTTATTTTCAAGTTTGAGTGTTCCCAGTTATCAAACAAACTATAAAACTTTAGAGTCTGAATGGTTTATTTTAAATGAATAAGACTGATTCTACGTATTTGGTCTAATTCATTGTATCTGGCATATTTACAATTCATTTTGTCCATGCAAGAAACTTAATCCATCTTGCTGCATTTCCCTACTTGGTTTTTGGAGGTTGGCAATTTAAAAGATGTTGCAGAAGTTCTTTGGAATATGAGGTAGTAGTGCTTGAAACACCAAACTTAAGTAGCACATCTCTAGTCACACCATTATCACCATAAACTGAGTTTTTTCTCATCAGGTGACCAGAATCCCAGGTTCATAGATAATACTCCATGAGTGGATTGAACTGAGTATCATGACCGAGTATCAAGGAGTTGGGTAAACTTCTGAATTAAGGCAAGTGTGATTTAGACAGGGTCCTCTCATGCGACATAGGATGACTGTTGGCAGGTAGACAGACTGCACTTTATTTCATATTCAAGTTGGCTAATACAACCAATTCCTATAAACTAAGGAATTTTCAAGACAAAGGGGAAATTAAACATGAAGTATTCTGGTTCGAGGCATGAACATTAATATTATGTTGGACTATAACTTGAATGGTTGTATTAGCTAGCTATAAGAAAAGTGATGTAAACATGCAGATCGCAATCATCTTCAAATCAAATAGAAATTAGTTTGAGAAGAAGAAAGAGAAAGAGAATTAGGGTTAAGAAAAGGATAATTTGGGCTTCACACCCCTTACTCCACGGGCTTCACACCCTTACACCACGGGCTTCACACTCAATCTTAGGAACTCAAAGCTCAAGAAATTTAAACTGAAATTTTTTTAATTCATTCATTGTCTACCAATAAAATAAGTCTGTAGCATATTTATAGGCTTTACAAAAGAGCACTTTTAAGGGATAACCGTTGTGGTATACCTCATAAAAGAAGACAATTACTCAAAAACTAACTAAGGCATAAGAAAACAACTAGCAACTGGTGATGTTCTCATCATTTCCTTCGTGGTGAGAAAACTCGATCCTATCCAGTAAGGGCCCCTTCATGAAGCATCTCAATTGGGTCATGGTGGTAGTTGAATAATCAACACTAGTGCATCACATCGAGACCAAGGTGATGGAGAGGACCTGGCCTCTCTGATGGATCAGTTGTAAAAGATGGCAGCTCGATCAAGACACCAATAGTAGATAGAGGCGCATCATCACTGCTGAAGACTAAATTGAATACCAGGATCCTATGGAATGTCCAGTTCATAAGTAATGAAAGCACTCCTCTTCAGAATCCTATCGAAATACGCCAAGCGTGCAACTTCCTAGTTGTTTTCTTATGCCTTAGTTTTTATTTTGAGTAGTTGTCTTCTTTTATTATTGGACAATGATGAATTAAAATTTTTCAGTTAAATTTCAAGAGCGGTGTGTTCTTGAGATTGGGGTGCGAAGCCCGTGGTGCAAAGGGTGCGAAGCCCAAATTTATCCTTTTCTTAACCCTAATTCGCTTTATTTCTTCTCAAAAAGCTAATTTCTCGTTGATTTGAAGGTGATTGTGATCCACCCGTTTTACATTAACAAGTTTTTCAGGTTCAGATCATTGTTGATGTTTTTGGTACATATTTCAGTATGCGTGGTAGTTAGCATCTAGTTAATTTGGATACAATACAACATAACATGTTGAATGAGTTGGGTTGGGTCATCTAGGTTTTATTCTTTCAATCTTTCAGAAGACCAGCCTATTTTTAGCCATACAAGCTAGAAGGTAACCCAACATAGGCAATGGTTGGTGATATTCCGCTATGCAAAAATGAATAGTATGTATTGAACCCTAGAGGGGGTGAATAGGGTTTTAAAATAATTAAGGTCTAATTTAGAAAATTTCAAGAACAGTCTGTTCTGGTAGAATGTCAGTCAGGCTGGTAGAATGATGAAATGAACTAGAAGTGGTCTGATACAATGCAAAATTTTACTACTGATGCTGTGGTAGAATGGTCCAGATGCTTGTAGAATCAGAATTACACTACAGAGTCTGATAGAATGATTAGCAGAACAATAAAAATTAACCACAAATAATGATGAAGCAAGGGATTACATTGCCAATGCTTTCACCCGCGCTTGGACTTTCACTCTCTTCCCGAAGAGAAAACAACCACCAATCTCCTTTCCCGGAGTTGGACTTTCTCCTCTACATCAAGAGGGTACACAAGTTCACAAGAATTGGTTTGTTCTCTAAACAAAAGTGAGAACGAGTCAAGCACAATGTCACAAATCAAATAATACAAGATGAGGTTTTATGCAACCAAAGAGTAAGAATAAATATCTTCAAAAATTAGCACTTAAATATAGATAATTTAAGAAGAAGAATTTCAATGATTGTAGAATTGAATTCTAAGATTCTCCAATCAAGAAAATACTGATGAGAAGTGGGTGAAGAGAATTGATGAAGAACAAAAGCAGATTCACTTCTTAATTGAAAGTAGGTGAAGAGGATTGAAGAAGATGAAAGCTCAAAACAACTTCTCTCAATTTTTCTGAATGCTTGAAAATTTTGCTATGTACCGATTGTATTCACTATTTTGAAGCTCAATTTAGATCTCATTTAAAGATTAAGATCAGATTTTTCAGAAAACTAATTGATAGAAACAAGAGAGAAAATGCCCGTTTGTGCATTTAATGTACGCTGCAAAATTAGACAAGATTGAGCTCTCTTTCGACAACATTAATTGAATTTGAAGAGAGAAACCTGTAGCAGCTAAGGAAATAAATAAAGTAGAGATGCAAACGGTAAAAAAATGTAGGCTGAAAGTAGAGGTGACTTGAAAATTGAAATGTACGTTTACAATTGTACTGGCCCAAGAAAGATAATGAGCAGGGGACAACTTGCAACCATTTGTTTGATGAGATGACAAGCCCATCAAGAAGTTACGTAGGTCAAAGTGTGATGGGGATTTGTACATGCCCATGTGAAGAAATGAGGTGTGTGAGAGAGATAAAACTAACATTATATCAAAAGACACTTTGTGGCTCTCTGTTGCTGTCAGATTTTGACAAGTGAAGCAAAATAATATTTTAAAGTTTTTGATGACAAATGAGAGAAACGAAATGAACAAAGCTTTAATATAACTCATTTGCATTCTACCACTCAAATTTTCTGACAGAATGAGATATATTGATCAAGAAACTTAGTCTTATGAGCTATGATCAATTTTGGGAATTCTCAAGAATGGAGAGATTTGAATACTAAGAATTCCTATAGGTGCCAAATGAAGATAATTAAATTTACTTTTTAATTACTCACATATTTTTCTATGAATATGAAAGTTGAAGCTTGATTCTTTTTTGCTCCAAAGGCTCTTGTGTAGCTTGATTTTGCTTATTGAACTTGAATTTGTGGAATTTTATCATCCTTCCATCCTCCATCTAGATGTGAGTGACAATTTAGCATAATCCATCCATCATTCTTTTACTTTGTCTTATCTAGTATTAAGACAAAACTACTAACACAAACTCATTAGTAGTTAATTTATAAGTTAATACATATCATCAGAATACTTGAAATTATAGTATAGATCACATACACTCACATACAATTTTAGCAATTATTCAGTACGAAAGTATGTTATATGGTTGTAATTGCCGTACCTTATGCAAGGCATGCTAGGCTTACGAGAGTGAAAGGGATCTGCACTGGTTTTTAGAATCACTAGTACAGTTTTATTCTTATGCAAGGAAAGATGAGATCTTTTGTTGAGAGATGCATGGAAAATTTTGTTATTTTGTAATTTCAGTGGCTAAGAAAATGATATGAACACCTAAAATTTGTGTCATTCTATATGACACTGCACCTACCCACAAGGCTTTGTACTTTAACTGTACCTGGTGACAATCTGAAGGGTAACAACAACTTAAAGTCACATGTTATCTGATATGAAGAAATCCTTGTGAAATCATTTGACTTATCATAAAAATTTTCATTTTAAGAATTTATGAGATGTATGATCTGTCTCTGGAATATACAAAAACTAGTTATTCAGCTCATGGAAATTAAAATCTGAATATCATATTCAGAAACATAATACTACCTTATCTGCAGTTCCAGCAATGTTCTAAGTAACCAGAAAGTACATCTACTAATAATCAATACATTGTCATAGTGGTTTCACCCTACCATCTTTACAATTGTATATGCGTGATAAACAGTGCATTACAAAATTTATTGTCTGACGTTTCTTCATATCATTATTTTGCAGTTTTCCTGCACTATCCTGTGAGTTTGCCTCAGTTGATGTGAGCGATATATTGGGAACTGTAAGTTTGTCTCTATCAGTTTTCATATCCTCATGCTTTTAGTATACAATTTTTTTTTTTGTGTGTGTTTGATAGTGATAATGTCTGTCAGACCTTGAACATGTTACTCTAGCTTTCCTATCAGTTTGCTATTGCTTAATTTGTTATATTGTCATGTTATTGGGTTCTTTGGCTTAACCTATATCATACTGTATGTAAATATGCTTGTATGCATAGATATATCTATGCACCGGGTTTATCATTTTTGTACTCACTAATTGTTATTGGTGAAATACAGGGTACCTTGAGCAATACACATTGGAACCTAGTACCTACTTGTTGTTTAACATTATCCTTGTTCTATACTTTGTGCAAACAACCAAAATAGCCATTGTTATAAACCTGTTGTCTAGTTTTCTATAAGTAGGAATCTCTTCCGTAGTTCTCTTTATCTTCTAAGATCTGGCAAATGATTTGGCAGCTGGTTTCCTGACATCTGGTTTAAAGCCAATTTTTCTAAGATGTTTTCCCTTGGTTTCATTTTTTGTATGGTCTTAGGTCCTTTATGTTGACTAATGGTACAATCACTCAATTTGTTTTGATAATTTCAAAATTCATGTAGTTAGTACTAACATATTTTGTTTGAGTGTTTATAAATTCTACAGGTTTTTCAAGAAGTCTAAGTTTAGCTTTAATCAATTCTCACATGGAGTAAATTGGAGTAAAAAATGATCAAGTTTCAAAGAATGGGTTAAGGATGATTCTAAATAGAAAAGTCGAGCAAAGAATCAGTTTTGGATGCAAAGAAGCACCACGAAGAAGAAGATTTGTAATCTTGGCTTGTATTTGATCAATGTAAGAATTTAGCTTGTCAAAATTTAGTTTGGATGATTGGAATGCTAAAGAGATACACACAAAAAAGAATTTTCCTTTCTAAAATAATAGGAAAATTCTTTTTGTGAGTGTATCTCTTAATCATTCCAATCATCTAAATTAGATTTTGAGAAGCTAAATTCTTACATTGATCAAATACAAGCCAAGATTACAAGTCTTCTTTGTGGTGCTTTTTTGCATCCAAAATTGATTCTTTGCTTTTGACTTCTCTACTTGAATCATTCTTAGATTATTTTTTGAAACTTAATCCTTCTTAGTTGCTTCAAATTACTCTATGTGAGAATTGATTGAAGCTAAACTTAGACTTCTTGAAAAACTTGTAAAATTTATAAACACTCAAACAAAATCTGTTAGTACAACATGAATTTTGGAATCATCAAAACAAATAGAGTGATTGTACCATTGGGTCAACAATTTTTCTTATTTTGATGATGACAAAACTCATAGAGTTATTTTAAAACAAATTGAAAAAGCTTCTAGTGAAGCTCCTCCTAAAGTCATGCACATATAATTTTAACTTTAAACAAATGACAAAAAGATTTATCAACAAGAGCAGGTCAACACACATGCATATAAGTGGTATATCAATAAAAGCAATATGCATTAAACGACCTCCATCCATCCAATCCACCATCATCCATTCAAATAAATACACACACATATCTATGAAGATTTAAAGCAATTTCATCAGATTCATAATAAACAACATTCACAGAAATATACAAACCATGACATTCACAGAAATAGCCAAACCATACCAAATATCATATCCAAGATAAATTCATTACAAATCATAAAGACAAATGTTCAAACTGAGATGACATAAAGTTATTACAAGCCATAATGTTTTCAAAACATAAAATAACTCCTAATCCTATCTTCTCATCCTTCTCTCATTTTTTGTCAACATCAAAAAGAAAGGGGAGGAAGAGATCTCTCATGTGGTTGATCAGTAGAGGCGGCAAAAATCTCCTTATCGGAAAGAACTGATCATCCAGTGAATCAGTGGCCTGCTGATGTGTGCCTGTAGAATCAATCTGTAGAATCAATCGGTGCAATCCATGACTCAAATAGAGGACTGGTAGGAGGTAAAGGGTAATAGTATCCGAAGGACATGAGAAGTAGCCATCTATTGTAAGAGTACTCAGTGTCATTGCAATCTTGCAGATAACGTTTGAACATTACAAATGTGGACCAAGGTGTTTCAGAACTCATCTTGATTGGAACGGATTTCAATTTATGCGGCATAAATCTCATCTTGGTTTGAGATGACTTTCGAGAATAGAAGTGGTGTTGGTATGACCAAATGAGATGGTGTTCATTTGGTTCAGTAATGCAGAGTATGAATCAGATGAGGATGAAAAACCTATATCAACCTAAGGAGGAGCACATGATGCAAGTTCTCGAGATGCACTGCATGCATCCTCTTCAGAAGAGTGTGATCAATGCTAACGACAGGAGTAGCAGTATCACAATAGAAATCAACATTGTAATACTTGAAGATATGAGTCAACATCATCATAAAAAGAAAGATTCCTATTCGGAACCATGAGAGAATTACAAAGCATGCAAGAGTTTGGGGATATTGACTTGAATTTTCTTTTGGAGACAATAGCTGAGCAGTGGTGCACAGCCTCTAGCATGGCTGTGTTCACGAGATTTTGGGAGAATATTATGTAAAACAATTTTGACAAGAATTTGAGAAATGAGAGTGAAATGCTTCACTTCCTCATTTTCAAACAAAGCAGGATTATCATCGCCCTGGACCAGGGTTGAAGTTGTGGCACATGACTCGTTTTCAGGATACTGATCAAAAGAGAGAAGATTGCGCTCAAAGATGTCTATCCTTGCACATGAGAGCTTGAGAATTCTAGCAAAAACTTCAAGGTAGAGTTTGAGATCAGTTTTCCTCTTACCCTCTTCTAGATAACATCTTTTCAACATAAAGATTGTAATAAAATTGGATTATAAGATTAGGGTAAACATATTCCTTGATGGAAAGGAAACGCCTAAGCTTGTGGGGCTCTAGGATCCCAAAATTATTAATGACCACAAACCAACCCGAAATGACATTCTTCTTATGAAAAATATTATACTTATATTAGACATTTTCAGATAAAAGAAGAGAAACAATACTAAACCAAGATTCAGTGAATTTCTTATTTTTGGAAGGTTCACCACGAGGTCTCTTGTGACTAGACATGGTGAAAATCAAGAAATTTTAACTGAAATTGAAATGAGATGAAAAAGAGATGAGATCAAGTAAATTACCCAAATAAAAGTTGAGAAAACTCTTCTAATCAACTTAAGATCACTAGGACTTGAGTGGATCTCGAAAGACTTAGAAGAAAATTTTGAGATATAGTGGTAGATTTTAGAGAGAAACTAGGGTTGGGTTAGAGAGGGCGTCGACAACAAAAGGAAGAAGGGAAAATAGGGAATTAGGGTTTTCAAAACTCTGATATCGGGAAGACCCAATTGTCGGTCGACCAGCCCACAACTACAAACTTTGCATTCTTATCGGCCGGCCACCCGGTCGACCAAGATACTGAGAGAGAAATATTCTCTCTGCCTGGTCGATCACAGCTTTGTACTGCAAATCGTTTGCTGGACGGTCAATTGCACGGTCGACTGAAAAAACTAAAGAGTTTGCAGTTGCTGCGGGCCGGCGATCTCCGGGTCGATCGATAGTCGGGTCTGCCCGATATCAGAGTTTTGAAAACCCTAGTTCCCAATTTCCCCCTTCTTTTGCTGTCAGCATCCTCTCTAACCCAACCATAGTTTCTCTCTCTAAAATTCACCACTACATCTCAAAAATTTCTTTCAAATCTTTCAAGACCACTGAATTCTTAGTGATCTCAAGTTGATTAAAGGAGTTTTCTCAACTTCTATTTGAGTAATTTACTTGACTCATCTCTTTTTCTTCTCATTTGAATTTGAGTAAAAAATTCTTGATTTTCATCATGTCTAGCCATAAGAGACCTCAACCTTCTAAACTAAGAAATCCACTGAATCTGGGTCTAGTATTGTTTTCTTCTTTTATCTGAAAATGTCAAATATAAGTATAATATTTTTTGTAAGAAGAATGTCATTTCAGGCAGGTTTGTGGCATTGGTGATTTTGATTACCTCAATCTTTCTCAGATCCTAGAGCCTCACAAGCTTTGGCACTTCCTTTCCATTAAGGAATTCGTTTACCCCCAAATCTTGTGATCATATTTATTGCAATCATTGTGTTGATTCTGTTGAAAAAAATATTATCTATAGTAGGGTAGGAAAAACTGATTTCAAACTCCACCTTGAAGTTTCTGTTAGAATTCTCAAGCTCCCGTGTGCGGTGATAGACATCTTTGAGCACAATCTTCTCTCCTTTAATCAATATCCTGAGAACGAGTCACAACTTCAACTTTTTTCCACGGTAATGATAACCTTGCTTTGTTTGAAAATGAGAAAGTGAATCATTTCACTCTCATTTCTCAAATTTTTTCTAAAATCGTTTTACATAATATTCTCCCAAAATCTAGTGAATACAACCATGCTAGAGGCTGTGCACTACAGCTCATCTATTGTCTACAGAAAGGAATTCAGGTCAATATCCCCCAAACTCTTTCTCGATTACATGCTTTGTGATTCTCTTATGGCCCCGAATAGGAATTTTCCTTTTGGGATGATGTTGACTCATATCTTCAAGTATTACAATGTTGATTTATCTCGTGATACTGCTACTCCTGTTGTTAGCATTGATGACACTCTTCTGAAAATCACTCTTCTGAAAAGGATGCATGCAGCTACTCGTGTATCTGGAGAACAATCTGCATCATATGCTCCTCAGCTTGATATAGTTTCTTCATTCTCATCTGATCCATACTCTGCATTGTTGAACCAAATGAACACCCTCTCACTTGATCATACCAATACCACCTCTTTTCGAGAGAGTTCTCTCAAACCAAGATGAGATTCGTGCCACACAAGTTGAAATCCGTGCCAATCAAGATGAGTTCTAGAACACCTTGGTCCATATTTGTAATGCTCAACATTATTTGCAAGATTGTAATGACACTGAGTACTCTTACAATGGATGTCCACTTCCTATGCCCTCTGAATACTCTTACACTTTGCCTCCTACTGGTCCATCGTTTGATCCATGGATTGCACCGACTGATTCTACAGGCACATATTAGCAGGGCACTGATCCACTGGATGATCGACTCTTCTCCGATGAGATCTTTGACGTCTGTACTGATCAACCACATGAGTGATCTCTTCCTCCCCATTCGTTTTGATGCTGACAAAAGGAGAGAAGAATGAGAAGATGGGATTAGGAGTTATTTTATGTTTTTGAAAACATTATGGCTTGTAATAACTTTATAACATTTCAGTTTGGATATTTGTTTTTATGGTTTGTAATGAATTTGCCTTGGATACGATATTTGGCATGATTTGGATATTTCTGTGAATGTCATGGTTTGAATATTTTTGTGAATGTGTTTTATTATGAATCTTATGAAATTGCTTTCAATCTTCACATATATATGTATGTATGTATGTATGTGAGAGTGTTTATTTGAATGGAGGTTGGCGAATTGGATGGATGGAGGCCATTTAATGCATATTACTTTTATTTATATATCACTTATATGTAGGGGTGGCAGACGGGTCGCGACCCGCCATACCCGATCTGACCCGACCCGAAGTTAGCGGGTCTGCGTTTGTGCTAATCGGGTTTGGGTCGTAATCGGGTCGACCCGTCTGACCCAATTATTAAATGGGTCGGGTCGACCCGAACCCGCCAGACCTGCTTGACCCGCCAGACCCGATTATTCTCTCTCCTCCTCGGCCTCCTCCCCTTGATCTCCTCCTCTGTCGCCCCCGCGTCCTCCCCTTCGCCTAAATCAAATTGTCAAAAAATATGCGAAAGACCAGTTTTGAACCCGTGACCTCTAGTGTATGGTGTTTAGTGTGATGATAACTATACCACCCAACAATTTGGTAATAAAGTGTAAAAAAATTGTATTTAAAATTTAATAATCGGGTCAAATGGGTCGGGTCGGGTTGACCCGACTAAGAATGGGTCGGGTCTGGGTCTGAATTTTTGACCCGTATAATAATCGGGTCGGGTCGACCCGACCCGATTATTATATGGGTCAAGCAGTAATCGGGTCAGGTCGACCCGACCCGACCCAATTGCCACCCCTACTTATATGCATTTGTGGTGACCTGCTCTTGTTGATAATTTTTTCTGTCATTTGTTTAAATCTTAAATTATATATGCATGATTTTAGGGAGAGCTTCACTAGAAGTTTTTCAATTTGTTTTAAAATAACTCTATGAGTTTTGTCATCATAAAAAATGGGGAGATTGTTGACCTAATGGTACAATCACTCTATTTGTTTTAATGATCTTAAAATTCATGTAGTTATTACTAATATATTTTGTTTTGAGTGTTTATAAATTATACAGGTTTTTCAAGAAGTTTAAGTTTAACTTCAATTAATTCTCAAATAGAGTAAATTGAAGCAGTCAAGAAAGATCAAATTTCAAAGAATGAGCTAAAGATGATTCTAAGTAGAGAAGTCAAGAGCAAAGAATCAGTTTTAGATGCAAAGAAGCACCACAAAGAAGAAGATTGTAATCTTGGCTTGTATTTGATCAATGTAAGAATTTAGCTTGTCAAAATCTAGTTTAGACGATTGGAATGCTTAAGAGATATATACAAAAAGAATTTTTCTATTTATTTTTTTTAAAACAGAGTTTATATCTTGAAATATTTTTTAAAATTAGTATATAAGTGTAGATTTTATATACAAGAATTTTCTCTGTAAGATATCTATCTACATAAGTTTACTTATATAAATATATATTATTTTATGCATGGTTTTAAAAGTTGTCAAAATATTTGAAAAGAATTTCAATATATGATTTTGGATTGAACCCGGCCGACCACCCCAGAGTTATACACTCTGTAGGTCGATCGCCCGGTTTACCGAGTTGCACAGAACTTGCACAGAGTATAAACTCTGAGCTCGATCGATCGCGCGGTCGACCGCTGCTTCAGTTCCTTGTTTACTGGCTCTGGCCGGTCGACAATCAAAGTTCAAATGAACTCTGAGCTCTGGCCGGTCGATTGTCTGGTCGATCGACGACAACGGCTATATTCTAGCTTGAAGCCGGTCAACCGCCCGGTCGACCGCCAAAGTGTCAGAAACTCTGCAGATTACTTTTAATGGCTATTTTGCTGGATTTAATCTTGTTTGGCTTGTTTCTAATGGCTATTTTGGTATAGAATGACTATATTTGGTATCCCTATAAATAGGGGTACTGTAGATAGCCATCATATCAATTAACAAGAGTTTTTGCAATAGTTTTTAAAGAGATAAGCAGATTTTACAAGATTTTCAAAGTTCTCAATAGTGTTTGTGCTTCCACTCTACATTCTACAAGTTTTCTCATTCACACAATCTTTGAAATTTCTCTTCTAAATCGGATTGTAGGATTGTGTATTGAGGGTTTGAAATCTTGTGAGAGGTCACTTTTATCTGGTATTTCTTTGTGAGTTGATCCTCTAGAGAGAGGATAGTGAGGAGTTGCAGCTCGGGGTCTTGCGGGATCCAGTGTGAGATTGTATTGGTTCCAAGTGATATAATGGAAAGTTAGAATCCTCCGAGGGCGAGGAGTGGAGGCAGGGACGTAGGTCAAGGGGACCGAACCTCGAAAACATATCGCTTGTGTTTTGTTTGCCAATTTCTCTCAACTCTGTTTCCTCTTATTTTGCTCATCTTGTTATTGTTGACATTGCTATTATGATATATTGCTCATTGTGTGACGTATTGATATCACATCAAGAAAGTTACTTAGCACCTCAACTCTTATCATAGAGGAATCTTGAGATGTTCTAGAGTCCTTCACGGGGAATTCAGCTTCACTTCCTGATTACTTAGTTGTTGATTAATTGTTATAGTTTAAGTTTTTAATTCCATAGCACATCACTTATTTACCCCCCTCTAGGTGATTTCATTTTACTTGTAAGATAAAGTTTCCAATTCTGATTCTACTTATGCTAATTTATTTTGTATGGACTGTTGCTTTTTTTGTATGTGTGACCAAATGATGTGAATCCACATTCCATATTACAGAACAGGTTGAATATAACGAAAACTGTCCGCAAGTTCTCGATCGATCCCCATTTAAGGCCAACTGGATCTGAATTCCATTCTGACCCAATTCCTATGGTCAATAATCACGGAGATGAGACTGAAGGGGAATACAGTGACGGTTCTGCTTTAATCACTAGTAGCAATTTTGAGAGTTACTCACATCGGTAAGTTCACAATTTCAAAGTGTTGAGAATTTAGTATTCATTCTCTTTGATGTCAATGGTTCATTCCATCTACATAATGGTTATGATGGAATATTATGTTATGTATGAATATTAAATTTAGGTTGATTTTGCATATTCCAGAAACTGAGGCAACCTTATCCACTGTTATGAGAACAGCACTGACCTCTGAGACCACCCATGTATAACTTATGATTTAGTAAACTATGGATGTTAATGTCATGTTTGTGGTAGTAATGGTAAACCACACCATGTGTCTCGCTGCCAATCTGAGAACAAGTTACCTTTTTTTCCTGTATTGATTTTAAAGCATTTTATGATAAATAGGGTCATTATGCTGCAAATGCTTTTCATGTCGGACTTTTTTTTTAATCTTTTGTGAGAAGAGATTAAAGGTCAACGGGGTGGTTTTATACTATTTTCTGTTGAAGAATAATATGCCATAAATTTTACCCACGACTGCGTGTTTATCATCATCATTGTCATTATTATATTTTGGCGCGGCGAGTTAGGGGTTGGGGGAGTTATCCCCCATACAAAGTTTACTGTAGGACATCTTATGCAAAAACACCATGGATGTGTAAGGCTTCTGTCATTTATATATTCCTCTCCCCCCAAACACGCACACACCTAAAAAAAGAATGTAGTTTTTTAATTTTATCTTTGTCTAGTTCATGTCCTTAGTCACTACCTTTCTATTCGGAAGAAGTGTGCTTATATGTATTTATATAGAGACTTGTGTAGTTTCGGAAGGATTCGAGCCCGAATCCTTCCCATTTAAATACGACGATACATTATCCGAATACAAGATTCATTCCGTTGAAGTTGATCTATATTATTTCAAGTATCATAAACAAAAAATCAAGTATTTTAAACATTTTTTGCTCATGCATCAAGTAGGGGAAAAACGGACGGCCTAAATAGTGACATATCAAAAATTAGTTTGTAGGGTTTTTTAAATGTTTAGATCATGATCAAATGACCGGATCGAGAATTTGTATGTCTAAAAACATAGATCTAACCAACTCACTACTTTACGCTTGATAGATGGGCAAAAAGTATTCAAAATTTATGATTTTTGATTTTTAGTTACTTTATATATATATATGAGATAGACTTGTGTTGTTCCGGAAGGATTCGAGGCCGAATCCTTCCCACTCAAATACAACCTTACGACATCCGAATGCAAGATCCACTCCATTGAAGTTGATCTATATTATTTAAAGAAACTAAAAATCAAAAATCATATATTTTGAATACTTTTTTGCCCATACATCAAGCAGCAAAATGGACGGCCGAAAATAGCATATTGCTTGATCTACGTCTTTAGACATATAAATTGTCGATCCGACCATTTCATCATGATCTAAATACTTAAAAACCCTACACACACCAATTTTTATTAGATTTCAAATATTCTACACCGTTAAATTAACCAACTCACTATTTCGGGTGTTCATTTTGTGCCTACTTGATGGATGGACAAAAATATTCAAAATACATGATTTTTAGTTACTTGAAATGATGTAAATCAATTTTAACGGAATGGATCTTGCATTCAAATATCATAGGGTTATATTTTAGTGGGAAGGATTCGGCCTCGAATCCTTCCCGAATGACACAAGTCTATCTCATATACACACATGTGGGTAAACTGCTTCTATTAAGGTCTCTTTGTATTACAATCTAAAGAGGTGGTGTAAAGCCTCACCATGCACCATTCCTAAAACTCTTATATATAGAAAATCATACAATTCAGACACTTTTAATCCATTAATTAATTGGTGTCATTTGTTCTATTGTTGAAAAATTGTTCATTTTGTAACCATTTAATGCATAAAGTATCAAGAATGCATGATTTTTTATACACAATTATTTTAGATTATGTAGATCAATGGATGGAGTTGATCATCCTCAGGGACGTTCTATGATAGATTTAGGCCGCCTCTTTGTAATCTAAGAAGACCTACTAAGAGCACCATATATATGTGGGTGTGTCTACAATCTACAACTGCTCTTGAAAGCAAATAGATTAAAGCACATGCGCAATTTTGTCCCCCCTCTTGTCCCCCCTTTATTTTCCCTATCACCTATTCTTTTATAATTTTTATAATTACTTATTTTATATAAATTCTTATATAAAATAGAAACTCTCTCGCTCTCTTTATATAAAATAGAAACTCTATAAAATAATTTATTTAAAATATAAAATAGAAACTCTCTTTCTTTATATAAATAGATAAAATAGAAACTCTCTCCCCCACCCCGAGTGTTTCTTTTTTTTTTAATCACAACTCTCTCTCACTCGTCCCCAAGTGTTTCTTCTATTTTAATCGCAACTCTCTTTTAAAACCTTAATCCATAACTCTGTCTCTCTTTCTCAATCTTAATCCACAACTCTCTCTCTCTCTCAATTCTAATCCACATTCTCTCGAAAACCCAACCCCAATGTTTTTTTTTACTTTTTTTGTTTATTTTTGATACTTTCTTTTCATTTTTGTTATTATTCTTTTTTTAAAACAAAATTTCCTTTTCCTCTACGATCAATCTTCTTCTTTTATTTTGCCATTAATTATTTCATTGTTTTTTCCTTACAATATTCTACTTTTTCCCCTTTTCCTCCCCACTTTTTTTTATTGAATTTTATTTTAGTCTCATTTTTTTTTAATTCTAAACCAAGTTCATTCTATTTTAGTTTCATGACTTCTTGATACTTTTCTTCCAATGGTTCCTTATTTTTCTAATCTATTCTTTCTAGATTTTCCTATTTACTTTTTTTTTAATTATGTTCTTTTCTTATTTTTTTCCAGAATTTTCTTTTAGTTTTTTCAATTATTATTCCATTAGTTTCAATGCTTTGTTTGATATTTTAATTAAAATTTTCCTTTTTTATATTCATTGTTTCTGTTCTTTTCTTTATTTTGAGATTGTATGTTTTTTCTTTCTATTTTTCTTGTGTGTTTTCAAAGTTCTTTACCATTTTTTTATTTTATTCTTTTTTCTTATGCTATTATACTTTTTACTTGTTTTTTTAAGATTTATTCCTTACTTTTTCTCTAATTATTTCTTTTGTTTTCTTTCATAATTTTCAAAATCTTCTATTTTTTATTTTTTATTTCAAGAATTATCTTCTCTTTTTCTAATTTTTTTCCCTTTTCCTTAGTGATTTTATATTTTTTTCTTTACATACTTTTCTATTTTTTCTCATTTCAAAATAAATTCTACTTCTTTATTCTTTCTTCTTATAGATTGTTTATTCAATATTTTTTTTTTTCCTTCCTTTTTTCTTTTACTTATTATCCTTATTTTAATTCTTGCTTTTTTCCATATACTTTTGTTTTGTTTTATTTCCTTATTTATTTCTTTTATTTTATTGTACTTTTTTCTTTAATTAAATGTTTGTAGACTTTTTTAGAAGAAACTATTTTTTCTATTAATTTATGTTCCTTCAATATTTTTTCTTTATTTACCGTTATTATTAATTAATATGTTCAACTGATAATTTTTATTTTTTCCATTAATTTTTCTCATTTGATGTGTTGATTATATTTTGTCTATTTATTGCCTTTTTATTAAAATTATTTTTTATTTTCTTTTCTTTCAAGATTTTTCTATTTTCTTGAGTTTCTTCCTAGTATTTTTCATTCAGATTTTCTTATGTATTTTTGATAATTCTTTTATTTTCTTCTTTTCATACTTACTTCTTTTTCCCTTCATTTTCTTGACTGAGTTCTACTTTTCTATTGTATTATTTTTCATTTTTTATGATTCTTTATTCTTTATTTCTTAAATTTTTTTCATTACTTTTTTTTAAATTTTCGCTTGTAGATTTGCTTCCTTTTTCTGCATTTTTTCCTGCATTTTTTAGATATTTTTCTTTTTTGTGTTCTTTATTTGTCATTGAATAGCTCTCGGAGAAAAAGAAAAAACTAAAAAGAAATAAACAATTAGAAATAACAAAAATTAGAAAATTCTTGATAAAAGTAAAAAGAAATTGAACCAAATAAGTAGGACAGAATATAAAAGGAAAATGAAAGATAGAGTAAACAACGGAAATCTAAAAGCAAAAAAGAAATAAAAATAAAGAAACAGAATCAAAGAAAAGAAGAAAATTTGGAAAAAACTAAAATTTAAGAGAGTAGAATAGTATGCGAAAAAAGGAAGAAAAATTGGAACAAAAGAAGAAAAATAAGATAATAAAAGGAGAAGAGAAAAAGAAAATATACAATGAAAAAACGGAAAAATATAAATGGGAATATGTGAGGAATGAATCATTAATGAAAGAATAAAATAGGAAATTTTAAAATACTACAAACCCAATTTGTGGAAATAAAGCAGAACAATAATAGAAAGGAAATTGAAAACAAGGATTAAAAGAATGAACAAAAATGTAGAATATACAAACAATAATAAAATCCGAAAGAAGATTTACAAAAAAAGGTTTAAAAATAAAGATAAGTGAAAGAAACAAGCAAAAATAAGAAAAACAAAACAGATTCGAAATTTTTTTCCAAATAGAGTATCGGAGAGAAACAAAAGAAAACAGTTACAATTATATACTATATTTAGATATTATTTTTACTCTATATCTCTGTTGTTGTAAGATAACATATAATTTATAGATAATAGTAAAACTGTGAATAAATAGGTAGCAATTGGTTCCAGTTTAGTTATTTGAATTGAAACTATAAAATAGAGTAAAAGAAATCATTCTATTTTTAAATGAAATCCTTGTCAAATTTGAAACTCAATTTATGTTATGGATTTGTTACTTTTTTTGAACAAATCAATATTATTTTTTCTTGCACGTAAATTATTGGAATAAAATTAAAAAATAGATATATCTACAAATTAGGAATAATTCTAATTTAAAAAGCTTCACATGCCCGTGGCACATGGCCTTTTTTAGTGTGTGTGTGCGCGCGCGTGTCTGTTGAGAAGAACATGATTGAGGGACACAGTTTGCTGCTTCTACAAGCATGATATGAATCTGATAGCATACTAGCCTCACATGTCTTTACTTTGTTACGATAAAGCATATGAAAGAGAATAATGAAGATCTCAGGGAAGCTCTTCCTTTGTAGAAGTTAATTGAATGTCTACTCTGACCCTTGTTGATTTACCAACAACAGATTAGTTCAGCTTTCATCACTTGTAATTCAGAGCACATACACTTTTGTGATTGTTATGCTTTCACTTAATATCCAGAAAACACAGGAATAAAAGAGTAGACCCTAGAGAGCGCTTTCCACTTGTTCGATAGGTGGCAGCTCTGTATGTTAAACATATATTTGTCGTGTTCTTTCTAGCTGTGCATCCCTTGCTGTCCCATTTGATCACATGTGCTATATTAATCATGTAATCACACCATAAAAAGTTAATGTGTATTCTATTCAGTACTTCCATACTTATGTTTTGTTAGGATTTGTTAGTTTATTAGATGATGGTACATCTTGGATTGAAAAGTATTCGAATTCTTGTCCAGCTTATTTCCTGATAGAATAAAATGTAAGCACAACTTCCCGGTTGATTATTGATCATATACTATTTAACTTATGTTCATTGATTTTGCAGGCATGCTATTTTGGTTGTCAATTTTTATGCACCTTGGTGTTACTGGAGCAACCGATTGGTAATACTTCCATTTTTGATTAAAATGTTTATATATTAAGGAGATAACTTCATTTGTCATTAGACTATACTAGTAACAAAGTTATTTTTGATATTTTAGCGGAACCTTACAAGAAGGGTTGTCAAAGGTATATAGTAGGTCTGGCAACTGTAGGTCCACGTCTATCTCAAACCAGAAATCTCAAATTTTAGCACTAGATATTTACTATTCAAGTTTAGTCTAAACATTATAAAAGTAGGCCCTACCTTTGTAATCCAATGGAACATTTAAAATTGCAAAATGTTCTTGGCCAAAGCCAAGCAAAAAATAACCACCTTTGTTTTACTCAGGACCCATTCTACTGGCTAAAAAATTTCAGCAGCAATTGGCTCCTGCCAGATCAGTCTGAAAAAGAAAATATCTTTTTATCCAGTAGAGGGGCATCATTGATGCCTGGCGGGGTCAGAAAATGTTGAACCCTATTTTTGATCAACTCTTAATCGAGGCAGGTGCTCGGTGAGGTTACAAATAAATGTGATTAAATTTTTGGGTGAATAAATGTGAAAAATTAGGGTGTCTGGACTTCGAACAAGAAGTTTCATGTCACTGGACCTGAGATCATTCTAAAAGCATTTGCTCTTTCATCTTCTAATGAGCCACATGCTTGGTTTCCAAACTAAATCACAGAGAACTAATCTGTAGTGAACTATTCCAATTTCACACTCTTCCTCTTTCTCTTTCCAAGTTTCTGATTTAGTAAACCTCAGAACGCAGGTTTCAGTTTTCCAGACCAAAAAACTTGACCATTTCACATTCATCAAACCAAAACACTCTTTAATGTTCTGCGAGTGAGAGAGGGAGGGGAACTCATATATTTTTGGGGGGCCATCTGACATCAAACAACTAACAACTTGCTGTTTGCAGATTCAAGCCTAACCCACAGGAGATATAAGGAGCTAATCATGAAATGATACTTGTGCTGTCCATCATTCTGCATCATCTAAGTTGTGACTATTGTTGTACTGTATAAATTAACCCGTGATGGCGTCTTTGCTATTGCTTATAAGCAGATATTTCATTTGGCAATTTAGTCTTAACAAAATTTCTTTGCCCTTGACTTTCATGCCTGGCTTGCTCATGTTTGTGCTAAATACCAACATTACATATCACCTTTTCCATAATGCTTCCTAATAGACTAAATATATGAATAAATCATCCACAAATCCATGTCTTAGGGGGCAAAAAAATCTTATTTGCATTTTTTTGTGCCTGAGTAACTCCCATCCATTGTTTCAGAAACCATCCTGGGAGAAGACAGCTAGGACAATAAGAGAGAGGTAAATTGTCATTGTTTCTTCCACTTGCTTTCCATCCTTTATTTTTGATCGCACATCATTTGGTGATCCATGTGGGGAGCAATGTTTCCTTTTTCTACTTTGTTATTTTTTTCCCCCCAGATATGATCCTGAAACGGATGGACGGATTCTCCTGGGAAAGGTTGATTGTACTCAAGATGGTGACCTGTGCCGGAGGTATTTGCAATGTCAGTGTTTACTTGTTTGTAGTATGTGTTCCATGCAAAGTGCAGGATGACAAGATATCCAATGGATCTTTTAGTAAGGAGTGACTAGAACTTCTAACTCTTCCTTATAATAAATCTTGTCCTTGGAGTGGGTTTACAGTCATGAGTCAACTCACGGCCTAGCTGTGTGCTGTGGTTAGAAAATGACATTCATGCTTGTTTCTATACTGTGCTTTGTGTTCTTAGTGCTTGTATCAATTTCTTTTCTGAGGGTTGAGCAAAATGGGTTGACAGGAGGTTTTTTGCAGGCATCATATCCAAGGTTATCCCTCTATTCGCATTTTCCGCAAAGGCAGTGATATTAGGTAAGAACCACAGATAACTATTTAGTAGCTTCTGTAATAAGATTGTCTCAATATTTAGCTTTCATTTAATTTTTCTTTCTATAAAACATCAAAATGCTCGTCTGAAGTCAAGCCTCTGTCTTGTTTATACATTTGACTTTATCTTTAACTGCCTTTTATGTTAAATGCTACTGGTTTTGTAAATTTCTATAAAGCTCAGTATTTCATTTTTCTAGGAATTATTAACTAAACTTTTATTCCTTATGTAAAGCTAAAAGTAGCGTCTTGGATCAAAAGGACTTCATACATTTTCATTTTTGCATAAACTAGAGACATGCCTTACATTGCATTGTCTCTTGGATCTTCAATACGCACGTGACTTCAATTTTAACATCAACTAATTTACTTGCACAATAAATTTGCACTGTCAACACCCCCCTCCCCGCCCCGCCCGGAGAAAGAAAAGAAAAGAAAACAAAGGCCCTAACCCTCTCAATAAGCAACTTTTGGATATTGGTTACATAGATGTCCCGGAACTGTGACCATTAGCCAATAGTTCAATATATTTTGTCTGTCTGCGACATCTCTGGGTATGAGTTCTAAATTATTACTCAAGAAGACAGTTTCAACATTTAGTAATAAAAGTCCTAGCGTAGAAACAGAATAGGTCTTGAAACTTCGACTTATTTCCAAGTCACATGCCCTGCAAATAGGCCCTATTTTTTCACTTTGTCTGAATTGCCACATTAAATGACATTTGATGCAGGGACAATCATGGGCACCATGACCATGAGTCTTATTATGGTGAACGTGATACAGAAAGCTTAGTTGCGGTACGCTACAGCTTAATCTGAATTAGCAGCATAATAATTTGTAATTGATGACAAAATGATCCCTCCAATTGATATCTGCTAAAACTTTAGATTTTTTTTTCTTTTAAACTTCTTGAAGGCAATGGAAACTTTGGTTGCATCTGTTCCTAAAGAGCGTCATATGCTGGCGGTGGAGGATAAATCTACAAACTCTGTTGATGCAACAAAACGCCCAGCACCAATGGCCAGTGGATGTAGAATTGAAGGTTTTGTGCGTGTTAAGAAGGTTTTCAAACTTTTTTCAATTTTTTTGTTTCTTTTTGTTGAGAAGATAGTAGGATGGAGCAATGCCCCAGCCACCTTTTTATTTCATTTCAAGTAAAAGAAATAGAGTTCAGTATATGGCATCTGCAGTACATTCCATGCACTGAATTGTAGGTTAGTTCATCCCTTCAGAATCTTATTTTTAAGTCCAAAATACCATGTGCGCATTATGAATTACCAGAATCCCTCTTGCTTAGTTCTTATATATGATTATAAGGCAACAATGAGTTTAGCAAAGAAAATTGGCATAGCACAAGCAAACTATATCCCATCATTAGTTATGCTACTTGTTTTCATGCCTACCTAATGTCATGAACACGGCGTTAATATTGGTAGTTATGGAATGTCATAAACACAGCACTTAATGTCATGTACATGGAAAACTTCATGATGAAAACTCGAATAGCTTGTTATATTAAAATTTGTGTTACATCATCATGGATACAACACTATGACATTATTTATGAGAGTAATATTCTTATTACTTGATGTATAATTTCTGAGAGCATATCATACAAATTTTGAATTGCATGCAAATTGCAACTGGTATATCTTGCCATTTTGACAGGGATATTTATGATAGTAATTGCAGCAAACTCCAATAGACTATTTTGTGTTTTCATTGCCTTCTTCTACACTCTGCCCCTCCTCTTCAACCCCACCGATATTTAAAGCTCTTTTCTGGTTGTTCGTTCTTAAAATTTAAAATTTTGCAACAGAGAATTTTATCCAGGTAACAGGTACTAAAATGTTACTGTTTTTTACTTTCCAAATACTAGGCAATGAGAGAGATAATATTATTACATATATAGGCATACATTTTTCTTCTTCTTCTTCTTTTCTTCCAGTTTGTTCTTTGCATGGTTGTACCCTAGATATGCCTAACAATTCTGTGATGCCGAAAGTGGTGGTAGGTTTAATCCAAATTTGAAACTGACAGTTGGTCTTTTCCTGCAAATTTAATTAATTTGAATTTCTTGACATTATGTTATAATTTATTAACATTGAGGGAAAAAGGTGGTTGCTGAGCAAATTTTTGTTGCTATTCTCATCTTACCTTGTCAACTGTTTTTTATCTTCTCTTGTGGATCCTCCAAATATTTAACTTTGGAACCTGATGACTTTGCAAATCTGTCGCTTTCAAATTGAGTTCTCCTTCTACTCAAAGGTCCTGTAAGTTCAGCATGAATTATTCTAGGAGGTACCCAGAAATCAACTCCTGATGATAGCTGCTCTTACGAATTAGTGAGGCATTGGCTGAATCATCGTCTCTGTATCTGTGGGAACTGGTCCAAAACAGCATGTTTTCGCAGATGAAAGTTGTATCAGCCTGTTTTAGTTCCGTGTCATCCTGTTTCGTGGTTGTACTTCTGTACCATGTACATATCATCCAGTTTCACCCACACTAAAATTGAAAAGAATATTGCCAAGGAGCTAAAAATGGATAATTTCTTCAAATCTTTCTATTTTTTAAAAGTTCTTTTCAAGTAACAAATAGACACATGCATAGTTATATGTGTGTGTGTGTGTATCTGTAAACATGGTTTCAAATATTGGCCGATTCGGATATATATTGGAAATATTGTATCTGATTTTGGGGTACCTAATGTGATATTGACCCTATAATATCGGCTAAAATTGGGGCCGATATTTCTGATATGGCCGATATTACCTATATTAGCTGCCGATATGGACGACATTGATACTGAAAACAATTGGCCGATACCGATATAACACTGAGATTTTAACCACGTCTCTCTCTCTCTCTCTCTCTCTCTCTCTCTCTCTGTGTGTGTGTGTGTGTGTGTGTGTGTGTGTGTGTGTGTGTGAACACAAACATTTGTGTTTATTTGTGTATACATATGTTAGTGTCATAACTAAAACTTGAAATGATACCTATTGAACTAATGAAACCCACCCCACCGTGGAGTGCCCGAAACCGAAACCGTAAGTGAAACTGAGTTCTGAAATCTTGGTTCCTGGTAATCTTATTACCTACACTATACTGCCATATTAAAGTATTATTTGTAGTTGGTGACTCGTTATAATAAAGAGCATTATTCTGAGTTTTTCTTTTTAAAAACTTTGTTCTATATAATCCCAATTCCTGGCAACAAATGTGTGGCAAAACCTAAAGATAAATGATAAATAGGTTTATATACGAGGAGGAAAAAAATCTGATAAATATTTTGGGGGCAGTACATGATGATACTATGTTTTAATTGAAAAACAGAATGAGATAAAAGTAACTGGGAAAGGACAACAATGTATAAAAAAAATTCAAACTGTCTTCAGTCTGAATATAGAATGTTTCATATACATACCTATTAGTTCTACATATTACATTGAGAGTTCAGCATGCTTGTTAAAAATTTTTAATATGAACCAAGCATGTATCTCTTGATTTTTTAATGGTTAAATGAACTTTTCATCGACATAAATGAGCCAGGTCTCTGAGTCTTGAACTCTCTCATTATGCAGGTTCCAGGCAACCTTGTCATATCAGCTCATTCAGGGTCACATTCCTTTGATGCATCTTTAATAAATGTTTCACATGTCATTTCTCACTTTTCATTTGGCAAGAGACTCTCATTAAAGATGTTGACTGAAGCAAAGCGTCTATTGCCTTATGTTGGTGCAAGCCATGATCGTTTGAATGGTCGATCATACATTATTGGTCGTGATGATACTAAAGCTAATGTTACTGTAAGTTATTGATCTCTTTTTTGTTCTTTTAATTTGTTAATTTCTTGGAACTGCTTTATTGGCAATTAAAGTTTTCTTTGAGTACATCTCCTTGATTTTTTGTACATTGTCATGGCTCCAGTGTAGTAAAGAAAAGCAGGCCGTGTATTTACAGTTTGGTCATATATCCATGTATTGGTTGTGTGTATTTTCACTTCATTTGGTTCAGAATAGAATTAATGTTATTTAGGATTTTGTTTAACTTAACTGACAAAGAACTTATGGAGAGTGATTACTGTGGCTTCTTTAGGAATTAGAAAATCCTTGCTGTTGTCAAAAGTTGCCAAACATTCATGTACCTGAAACTTTCAAGACAGCCTTTAGAGTTATTATTATCCAACAAGGCTAGATTACTGAAAACTACAAATTCCCACCCAAAAATCACTTAAGACATAACTACCCTGTACAGGCTTAACTTCAGCCAATTGCCCCTAAAGTAACAAATAATTAGTACTTAAAGACCTTATATTGGCACTGTAGAAACTTGTCACTGATTCTCACTTGATGAATTTTCAGGATTAAAAATTAGTTATAAGTTTACAGTTTTAGCTTTATAGAAATTATTTAAATGAAAAAGTCTCCTCAAGTTGGAGGAGCATTCCTTAGCTAAACCCCTTGTGATGTTTACCGTTTGGTAGGAAGTTTGGAGGTACTGCTCTTTAATTTAGTCTACTCTTAACAACAACATCAGTGTATCACTTGTTCTATGTTTCAAGAAATTCCATCCTCAAATAAGGAGAATGGGGGCAAAATATACAAGTGAGCACAAAATTAGTTCACTTTGGATTATTATTTTTTTATTACTGTGGCCTTTAATTTAGTCACTCTCTTCGTTGAGAACCTTTCCTTTTGAGATGCAGATTGAGCATTACCTTCAGGTAGTGAAAACTGAGCTAGTCTCAAGCAGATACTATCAAGAGTTTAACCTCCTTGAGGAGTATGAATACACTGCACATAGCAGTTTGGTGCACAGCCTGGACATTCCTGTGGCCAAGTTCCATTTCGTGCCTTCTCCAATGCAGGTCGGTATTAAACATGCAGACTTTGTACTAGAACTAATATATAGTTTCTGATCCCTTGTCATTGTGGATATCAGGTCTTAGTATCTGAAGTTCCAAAGTCTTTCTCCCATTTCCTCACCAATGTCTGTGCTATCATTGGTGGTGTTTTCACGGTTTGTACTTTTAACTTGTTTTAGTACCTTTTTCATTTCTTTGCAAGATCTTTGTAATATTTTTAATGAGACAGTTACAGTGATTCCACACGGTAGAATATTTGATCTACGACATCAACATGTATCTTGAAAAAAAAAAAAGAATATCTCAATATTTTGGAAGTTTTTGTCACATGCATCTGAAGCTTAAAAATTTGAACAGTTTTACATTGCAAGATATATTATTTGAAATATTTTATGGTCTGAAATCATCGAAGCTATCTTGTTTCATTTGAATCAAGTCACAATGATGATCTAAAATTCACATGGACGGTGTTAATTTTTTTACACGTACATCAGAGTGGCAGGATTTTCTTGCTGACTCGCGAGTATGACTCCTATTACTGTCTTCACCTGTAAATTTCTTGGACTTCTTTCAGGTTGCCGGAATATTGGATTCAATACTGCACAACACAATTCGACTTGCGAAGAAGGTTGAATTGGGAAAACACATCTGAGAAGGAATCAGTTAGATTTTTTTGGTAGGCAAGCTGCTCCGAGTTTTTCGCTCATTGCTGTTTTAGGAATTCATTTTTTTCGCAATAGCAAAGTATAATGTGCCCTAGTTTCATTGATGAGCATGTGAAGCATCATAGTATGTAGCTGTATGCCTTCAACATTTGGTTATAAATGTATAATTCCCACCAAAACCACTATTTGTTCTCTCTGCTTGAGCACATGTGCCTCTCTGTACATGTGTATGTGTGTGCATGCATACGCGTGCATGTAAACTGATTAAGATTGTTGCTTATGCCAATAAATATGATTGGAACAGGAAAACCACAGGCAGTTGTTTTTGAAATGCTAGGAAAATAAGTGAAATGACTGTTGGAGAATATCTCACTGGTTGAAGCCTTGATCAGCAGTGTTGCACGAAGCTTGGACGAGACTTGAATAGAAGCCTTGACCGGTAATGTTACTTGATTGGAAAAGGTTTGTTACAAGGCATGCTGCTTTTGTTAAGTTTTCCATTCTATCACCATTTACTGACAGTTTGAAGTTTGGCAGAACGAGAAGAGCGGTAACGGTAGTAGTAACTACTTATTGTATTACATTTTTGAGAAATGTTATTGTGTTCCGTTGGTTGTAAAATGAGTATTTACAACTGTAATTTTTACATTAGCAGGCATCAAATATATGAAAATAATTGGCAAATTCCATGAAATGTTTTTGCTACCAGTTACACGTCAAGGTTGCCAGATTGTATGCATTCCATTTTTGGTTGTAATATGAGTATTCAGACTGTAATTTCTTTTACAGTAGAAGTAACTAAATGTAACTTTTTACAGTGCACTGTTGAGTTTTATGAGATGCTTGTGTTGCTTCTAAATGATTTGAATGAATTGTAGGTACTAACTATTATAAAGGTGAAGTTCATTTCCCAACAAAGTCTCTCTCAATTCCATTATTCTTTGCCCAAACTTCAGTGTTGTTTACAATCTTACAACACTAAGCAAATCAAAGAAACAAGTGAAAAAGATCATACAACCTGAGCTGGACCAACTCTTGGACCAGGCATGCTTATTCCTGCAACTCCACAATCAAATGAAGTCACTCACTCAAAAGCACCACAGTCTCTCACGCACCTCAAAACACAAAGAGTAGTGATCCCAAGAGAGCTCCAATTGAGCTCGCGAACTCCACCACCTTCACTGAAGCCCCATTTGGTGGTGGAGGAGGAGGGCTGGACTCCCCCGCCGGAGCCGGCGACGGCGTAACCTCTGCGGCCGGCGGTGGCGGGACTTCTAAGGGGCTAGGAGGGGGGGACGGTGGCGTCGTCGGTGCCACGTTCGACCCTGAGGAGCCGCCACGGTTGCTTCGGTCGGCCATGACGATCACCACCATCGACTCGTTCCTGAGGCAGTTGTTATCCTCGCCGCTGATGAAGTAGTGTGGTCCCGACTGGTTGAACGTGAACACGGTGTTGCCGTCGTCGAACCTCTGGATGTACGACGACGTGTTGCAGGTGCTGTAAGCATCTTGAGTCACTTGCAGGACTGAGTCTCTACCAGGAGGATACACAAACACTGCAAACATAAAGAGGGGGAAACCAATATGAGCGAACATATGCACCAACACAATAACACCACTCTACTACTCCTCACTGTGCAACTTACATAGCGAATCGCCGATCTGAAACCGGTTCCTCTCGGCCCACTGGTTGTACGACACGGCGTTGGGGTCAGTCGGCACGGTCCAGCCCATCAAGCCCCCGACTCTGAACTGAGTTGCAGCAGCCATTGCCATGAGAAGAGCAAGGCAGAGAAGAAACAAGCAAGGGGAGCTAACAGCCATTGGTGTTGTGTGTGCAAGTTCAAATGGTTTTTGAGGCCTGAGGAGATGTGTGCTATGTTGTAGGGTATTTGTAGGCAGCCCATGCTAGGGCTCTTTACTTTTTGATGTCTTAGCTCCTAAAGAAAAGCATATATGTGGGTACATTACAATGAGATTTTAAGGGTTCATTTCATGCAAATGGCATCTTCACCATCTAAGTTATACTTTGCTTCTTGCATAGAGAATATTCATAGCTTCTTTGTTGAGGCTGTATTTTGGGTGAGTTGGCTTCAATGGAGGTCGGGGTCGAACCTAATTCAACGAAAATGTTGAGTTATTCTTACTATTTTTACAAATAGTTTTGTAGTGGTCAAAATCTGATTTCGTTCAAGATGGTGACACGTGTTCCTCACCTTCCAACTCTCCGAGGTACATCAGAGCTCTCCTCCGAAGTCCATACTATTCCCGACCTCCTCAAGTTCCTCTTCGGTCCGAAGCTTCCTCCGCTCCGAATACTCCAGCTCCGAACCAAGTAGTTCCAGCAACAGATTACTCCTGATCCCCATCAACAGTTTACACAACCTTATTATCTTTCACGTTCATAATGTGTGACCCATTCAGCGGGGCAGTTATGGATAATGACGGATTTTCCTACATGCAATCCCTAACAAACCAGTACCACTGATTGCGGTCGTTACAACAAGTCCACATGTGCAAATCGTGCCATTACGAAGATCTCGTCTGTACCCATCTGCCTAGATGCTAACAGTTTAGTCAAGTATAACTAGACTTCTTTCTCTAAAAAAGGGGAAGAAGGAAGAAAAAAGACCTCTTGAAACTTTGATACTTGGACTTTTTGACATACCCCACAACTCCTATAATTCCGCCATTTGAGAATTATACGGTGAAACTCCTTCTCTTCGTAGTTTTTTCCGATTAAGAGTTTTCACATAAAATCACGTATCTTTCTTTTTGTGTTGCGCTTACTTACTTGTACTAACTATTCCATTTCTCTCTTGTGGTGAGAATCGATCGTCCAATCACTTGTGACGGAAAATCACCGCCACAAGTTTCATCAATATTTTTTTGAGTTATTTTCATCAATCATGGTACTGCAATGATGTATCAACATTTGGCTTGTTTTATATGCATATGAGCATTTTTGGAAACTCTTGCCTCCAACATATTGAAAGGAAATACATAGTTTGGAAATATTTTGATGCAGAAATACACATTTATATGGACCATAGGTGATAAAACACCAATTTTGTAATATTCGTATTTCAGTATGCATTAACTATAAAGAAAAAAAAAAAAGATAACCAAACACCCGATTGTAAAATCTGAATATATAAAATCATGATTCATGTCATTAGCTTTATCAATATTAGTAGAGATAGAAGCTCAATCTATTCTTCCATTGAGTAGGGGGAAAAATATATCAAAGATGGTTATATATGATCACAGCTGTACAAACAAGCAAATTCAAAACATAAATCTCAACCCAGTCTAAAAAGATGATAATAAGAACAATACCAAAAAGTTACATGGATCCAGGTTCTGACACTTATTCATATAGAAACAAAGTTCAATAAAATTAACAAACAAATAAGTTTTTCCTTCAAATTTGTACCCTTTTTCTTTCTGGGTTCTTCCTTATAATGTTGGGAAATTCTTCCTAGAAACTTAGTATTTGAATTTAAGAAACACAAATATGAACACTTCACTGGACAATTCGATACTCCATTCGAACATCCTCAGGGTTTTCGATTGCTGTGGTGTACGAAGCTAGTGACTTCATTGACCTTGATGATGTGGACGACAAGCAAGATGTGTTCTTTGCCTTCTTACGTTTTGATTTCTTTGGCGCTTTCGGTACCTCTGGACGAGGAGAATCAATGGAAACTCCAGAAGGTGGCTGGAACCCTCTTGGTTGATCAAAATCTGCTATAATAATTAGCAAAAAACTGTCATCAGTATATGTATACATGCACATGACCAAGGAAATATTGTTCGTGCTATAATGCCTCGCAATAGGCCAAATGTAGACTAAACATTGAAGCCAACCCATAGGACAGAATGAAGCAAACATAACCTAATACAGAAACATAACCTAATATGAAAACATAGATCTAACAATAGAATTAGCATTCTTTGGACAGAATGAAGCAACACAACCTAATATGAAAAATAATATATGTAAAGAAACCAGCATGATTGATGTTTTTGCAAAAATCAATTTGTCATGAGACTGACCCTACTATACTTCTGGAGAAACAAACTAACTTGAGTGATTTCCATCTCATTCCTTTACTGAAATTAAATTTACATTGAAAAATCACACGTTTATGGAACTCAACTGCACACGTTACTTTGATTGTACAAAAAAGGACGAAAAGGAAGGTGTAAGAACAGAAAAAACACAAAAAAAAGGCAATGAATGCAAACAAGGCCCAAAAATTGAACAAAAAGCCTAAAGAAAAATAGGAAAAAAGAAATGACTGTCCCATATCCAACATTTCTAATTCAGCTTGAAGAGTAGAATAACTGTTGGATGTTCAGGAGGATAGGGGTTAATTTCATACAGTTACTCTCTTGCTCACTGTTTGTCTCTTAGGAATCCAAGAGTTCAAGTGTTGATTAAACTCTGATATATTATTCACAAGGAACATGCATTGTGTGTATCGTTTCAGCATCTTAGACAGCAATTTTTGGTAAATTATAAGCAGACAAATTGAGATTATTTTTCAGTTTGCGATATGCATTTGGTTACCACAAAAGTTCATTTTTCATGATAACATAAAAGAAACATAATGATGAGGAATTATACTTGTTTCTTTCTTTCTTTTTTTAACCTCAAAACAATATTTGTTTCTTTTTTGTGCTCACCACACCCATTTATATAATCTCAGAATTGGTCTACCAGATATATAACTAGGTTGATCCTTGTCACCACCAATTCCTGCAAGAATTCAAAGATTCCAAACAACAGAAGCCCCCCGTGATTCTATTTATGGTGACATGGGCCCAAGAAATGCAAGATACATGAACATTTAGCTGAAGACTGGGTCAAGGAGTGGGGATCCATTTCTAGTTCAAATTTATTTATTTTGTACCATCAAAAGACAAGGACCACAAGGACCTTGCAAAATTAATACTGACAGAACAAACTTTGCCTGTCAAAAAGTTTTGCAACTGACTTCTCCTGAATCTTTGAATACTGAGATAACTAATGGCTATGAATGCAAAAAGAAAGAAGAAAAACTAGACCATGGAGTGCTATATCCAACTTTCAAATAGAATTTCACATAACTATCTCATTTGGAATTACAACTCATTTTATAAGCTCCAAACGCATACCTAATTCTGGAGAGAAAGATAAGTTATACATTTCATAGTAGAGAAATACATGGAGAAGAAACTAGAAGGAGAGGAGGAAAAACATAAGAATTATCACATATAACTCATGTAGACAAATAAACTGTTATTGTTAGGACTTTATCAATTGTTATAAAACAATCAGATGATACTAATTTAGAAAATCCTCAGATCATTGTTAACGAGGAAGTCTAATAATTTTGAAACTATTGAAGCATTCTTAAACACGAAAGTTTAAAAAAAAGGAAGAAAAACAGATTAAAGAAAGAAATTCTCATGGTACAGGCCTTTAAATAGGCAAACATAACCATTTTCCTTATGAAAGTAAAACTTCAACCAACATAGAATCAATATCGACTTTTGAGGTAGCTGGTATGATATTGATCCTATATTATCGCCTAATATCGAGTTGATATAGCAAATATGGCCAATATCGTTATTGATACTCAAACCATTGGCCGATACTGTTATCACAACCAAATTTTTAAACCATGCATAAATCTTGCATCCAGTGCAAATAAATATTTTGCCTATTAGCACCTAATCTTCAAGAACTTGATGTCACTAATTGAAACAAATTTATAGACAGATTTATAATCATGTTTCCATAGCCCATGAAACTCCAAATGTGATATCAGTACGTGGAAGGAAGATACTTAAACGCACTTTTACGATTGCCACCAAATTTCTGAGTGCGGTATGTATATATCTTTGTGAGTGTTGACAATTTTCTTTCTGTGTTGTTTATATATCTCTGCGTGCATGTGTGTATGCATGCATGTGCAAGCACACGAATGAAGAAAGGAAAATTATTTCATAACTACACTTTTTGTAATATAAGTGCCTAATAAATCCCATATTTTCTATATTAATCTGTTGAAAATTTTATACTATTTTCTAAAATATGCAATATTCTTACAAAATTAAATTAAGATATAACAATAATTATTGTAACATGCAACAACAATTATAGTTTAAAATAAAAAAAAAAAAATCTGGCATGGTGAATGTAGTCGCGATGTCGTTACCCTAAAGGATCAAAAGCCTGTCTCCTTTTTCAGACGTTGAATCGACTTATCCCCTAGCGGTAAAGGATCCCCCGGATTCACCAGCACTCAGTTAAGGACGATGAGCAGAGCCTCTGCTCAAATGAAAAAGTTGCCCAAAAAAATGAAGATAAAAAATTCTTTTAACACTGAAGCCAATCTCACGAAGAGCAGTCTTCAGCTTTTCTTTTAAGATGAAAAAAGAGAAATGAGTTGCATCTCTTACTCTTGGAGTGAAGGGTCTATTAATAACCTTAGAACCTAAGTTGTTGTAACAACTCCAACAGAAAATCCAAGCAGTTGAGATATTTTTTTTAACTGATTTAGATCTTGAGACTTGATCAAAATTGACTTGGTAAAATAAATTTTAAAATGAAAACTTTTCCTTTTATTTTAATTAAAAAAATCTAACAGTCCCCCCCCAAAAAAGCTTGAGTTTCAGGGAAGACTGAATAAAACAAATCAATAATAAATAACAATCAAATCATCAGATTATAAAACACGAGTGAAATCGGGTAACATTATAGTATGAATTCGGGACAGATGGACTACGCCTGAAACCTTCCTTAGTGAATTCATCGCCGTCTGAGAAACACAGTGGACTACGCCTGGAACTAGCCTTTTTTATCAGATATTGATAGAATACACACACAGTAAGTCTCTATCTATTGAGCGAGCGGGTTGAACGTTAAAGGTCATGCTCACAATGACCGACTCATGAGAGTTTCTAGGGTCAGCCCTGCCCCCAACCATGGCCATTGCGGTTCCTCTCAAGTAGGTAAGTCCTTCAAGAGTACTACAGCTGGATAGTATATCCTCCACACTATATGCGCTGGACTTATTAAGAGTTAAACTCATCCTTACCTAGCTAGATCATAAGAGCATCTCACCATAGAGAAGGGATAGTAGCTACAACGCTACATGTAGGATATAAATATATCTGGGTTGATGCTCCACACGAGTATCACCAGTCCAGCTTGTTACTATCACATTGAACCTCTTACATGGAACCAGCTTCTAGGTTGGGTTCCCGCTGTCGGTGAACTCTACTATAGGCTTAATTACATCTCCATCAATGAAACTAGGACTATATTCCTAGAAAGACCCTTAATCAGAATGACTTTATGTTTTTTAGGGTAGACAAATGGCTTAACAGCCTTTTATTTTCAAGTAGTGACGGTCAGAGATTTAACTCTTCATGATCACATTATTATGACTCTTGACACCTTTTATTAGACCTATAAAGTCTTTAGGTAATTGTCAGTCTCCCCCCATAAGGAATCATAAGGTAGTTATAAAATTTTCCTTGTAGCCTTAGTTTCAAAACGAACAAATTACCATAATGGTTTATAATAAAGCATATATATATTTTATTTGACTATTCAAATATTTAAGGTATATATATGTATGTGTGTGTGTATATATGTTATAGAATAGTCAAGAAATTTATGTTTGTCAAATGTCATAGAATGCATACTTAGAGTCAAAGTTTAAGTATCAACATGTAATTCAAATATATCTGAAATATAGATTAAGTATATGATTATTCAAAATATTAAGAACAATACATGTACTAGAGAAAAAATATTTATTATCCATTCTAATCACTTTATTAAGACATTGATGATGTCACATATGAGATTTTGATATCTTATAAGATGGCTGCAAATTGGTTCCTTACTAGATAGCAAAGCATCCTAATTTGCCTTACCAATTATATTATTAATAGTATCCAAATTTTCATCTTAAGCAAATCACCATTGTCTTAACTTAGTGATTAGAATATAGAATATAATTTTTTCTTTGTACATGTAACATGTTCATACTTTCACAAATAATACATGTATATAATGTATGGTTTATAGATCTTTAGTTTTGAAAAATGTTCATAATTTAATTAACAACGAAAATTATAATATTCTTTCTAAAAAAAGTAAACTCTTTTAAAGAAATATTTGAAGTGCATGATTATGTAAAATATAGCAATCATTTAATATATTTTATTATAAAATGATGCACTTATAATTTCAATACACACACATAATTTCATGAATAAAAAATTTAAAGTTTAATATTTTCCGCAACTATAAGAATATTCTCATAGTTAAATTATGAAAATACTTAAGTAGGAGGTGTATAAATGTTTAGTTTAAAATAAATTTTAAGAAGTATAATAAATTACATCAATATATGACATTTTTTATTTAATAGTTTCAATAATAAATATCTCATTGAATAAAAGCTAGCAGTGAAATGAGAAAATATTTTTACTTATAAAGTAATTTCGAAGAAATTTATTTCATTATTCTAGATATTAAAATATATAACTTTTTAAATTTTAAGAAATGTAATAAGAATCTGATTTAAAATTTCTAACCAAGAATCCCAACCAATTCTCGACAATTAAAACTATATTTGAAAATATCAAAATAGATATTCACTTTATCTCTAAACTTAGTTAGAGAGAAATTATAGTTTGTAAAGTTAAAATTGAAATCTGATTTCTAAAAAGTCTAAATAGGGCCAAATCCAAACTTGATAATTATAAGTTAAGGATAATGTCTAAAATAATAATGAGACTAAGAGATAGTCTCTCATCTCAATTATAATACTAAATTATAGAAAAATTATTCATTTAGGCAAGCTAGCTTTATTAAATCCCAATTAAAGTTAGATGGGGGACAAAATCACACATGGCTATTCATCATCATATACATGGTTAGGATTCTAATTCTAGCTAATT
The DNA here is from genome assembly GCA_038442645.1 of Agave tequilana. Taxonomy (NCBI): domain Eukaryota; kingdom Viridiplantae; phylum Streptophyta; class Magnoliopsida; order Asparagales; family Asparagaceae; genus Agave; species Agave tequilana. The sequence goes on along the minus strand of JAVJIF010001145.1, from coordinate 194,936 downwards.
TATTATGATCCGATCATTATTTACATCAGATTCAAATATGAAAGATAGTTAAAACTCAAACCATTCATAATTAGTAATCAGGGCTAATCTTAGATAGATTCAGGTATGTCATAATAATAAAGTAAGGGTTATAATATAAACAACATCACTTCTAAGTTATGGTGAAGAAAGGCTGATGATATATTTAATAAAAGATTTTAGAATTATTAAGTTAGTCAAAATCTCAATTTTATCAGTCTAATTGGCCAAGTGGGCGTAACTCAGGTGAGAGGTTTTTCGCTCTTGACGTTCTATAATTACATAACCACGTTGAGTACCCTTCCTTTGTTAAACACCAATTGTACGAAATTTTGAGAGAATAATTTACCATTTAATTTCCTTATCATATTGATTTAAAGATACTCAACAACCTATGTCAATTTCAACTACTTAAGAGTGTACAAATAATATTGTTGTACTCTAGGCTTGTCAAAATGATAGGAAGATTTCTACCATATTTTCTGTATTCATAATATTAAAATTTCAGAATACAAGTTTATGTTGGTAGCTTTTAAATTAGGGTATGTAAAATAAAAAAGATGTAAGGGATCTTACTTAGTTTCAATTTATAAAAACAAAATAATCTAGCTGGATCAAGGTTCTAAATATCGGATATCGGAATCGTATCGGATGGGGGTTTTCATATCGGATACTGGATATCGGGGGAGATATCGGGAATACGCGCGCATATCGGGCGTTCGTATTGGACACTATATATAATGAAATATTGATAATTAAGAGTTGATTTAGAGTCATACATATCATCTACCTAATAAAAATGATGTAATATGCTTGCAGAGACAGTAAAAAACAATGTAAATTTGCACGCAGTCGTGCAATAAATAAGTTATTTCATATCGGGTGATATATCAGACGATTTATCAGCCAATATCGGGCAATTTATCGGCCGATATTTCAAATATGGTCGTTTTTGCTGCAAACGATATGACGAACGATTTTCCCATATCGTATCGGCAGCAGGCAAAAAAGAGATATCGGACGATATCTCGGCCGTATCGGCCAATATTTAAAACAGGAAGCTGGATATATAGCAGAGTAAGTTAGAATTCAATACAAGAGTAGCAAGATATTTTAAAAGAACTCAAACTAATTATAACATGCAGTTTAAGCACAAAATTAACATGTATATATATAAAAAGTTGACAACTCCTTAGATGAAGTGTTCAATGTGTCTTTATCCAATACATGAAGTAACAAATAAATGAATAAAGTATCAAAATGTATTCATTCAGTAAATTGAGGATAAAACATGCAAGTCTAGGTGTAGAGCAGATATATAAATTTTAAAATAAGGAAGGATGTATGTTGCAAAAGCATGTGAATTTATTCATTTTGTTTACAAACTGAGATAACAAGAGAAATTCAATAGCATCTAAAATATTAATCGATATCATTTAATTCTAATGTTAATAAGATTCAATAAATCTATAAACTGACAAATAGTTAAATTATAGTAAATTAATAAAGCTATATAACAAGGCAAGGTTATATAATCAGGCAACTAGTAAACAAATAAATGAGATTAAGTAGGAACAATAAAGAGAATAAGTCTCAGCATTAGGCCAAGTAGTCAAACAAATAATTTCTCATAATTAGTAACAGAATTATTAAACAGCGCAAATCTAATTAGTAATCGGATAATATTTGTCTTCTAGATTCAATTAATTTGCATGAAATAGGAAATAAATTAAATGAAATGGGAGAAAGTATATATATATAACTATTTTGATTCTTTAGATTATTGGAAATTTTTTACTATTTTCTAAAACATGCAATATTCTTACAAAATTAAATCAAGATATAACAACAATTATTGTAGCATGCAACAACAATTATAGTTTAAAGTAAAACAAAAAGAATCTGGCCTGGGGAATGCAGTCACGATGTCGCTGCCCTAAAGGATCAAAAGCATGTCTCTTTATCCAGATGTTGAATCGACCTTACCCTCTAACGGTAAAGGATCCCCCAGATTCACCAGCACTCAGCCCATGACGGTGGGCAGAGCCTCTACTCAAATGAAGAAGTTGCCCAGAAAAATGAAAATAAAAAAATCTTTTAACATTGAAGTCATTCTCACGAAGAGTAGTCTTCAGATTTTTCTTTTAAGATGAAAAAAGAGAAATGAGTTGTATCTCTTGCTATTGGAGTGGGGTCTATTTATAACCTTAAAACTCAAGTTGTTGTAATAACTCCAACAAAAAATCCAAGCAGTTGAGATATTTTCTCAATTGGTTTAGATCCTGAGACTTAGTTAAAGTTGACTTAGTAAAACAAATTTTGAAATGAAAACTTTTCCTATTATTTTAATTCAAAAAATCTAACACAATCCCTTTAGAGTTGAAATTTGATATGAAACCCCACAATCAAGGCCCACCTACTATGAATTCCTATAGTTAATCACCGCTCTAAATGCTCCAAAAATTCTGCTCATATGAAAATGACCCCAAGTTTAGGGATTTATAAAAGCGATTTCAACTTCCCTTAAGTAGCTACTTAACACACTCCATTCAAAAATCATAACCCATGCAGCATCTTTTGAGTGACTATTTCCCCTCACCCTCACTTACCGTTGATTCACTTTCCTTTGTTATTCTTCTCACTTTCCATTCATTCCCAAGCCTCTTCTGGTTTTTCCTCCATTATTCTTATTTCAATTAACCTGTTACTCCCTTCTCTCCCTTCCCTTAAACCAATTCTTTCTAATAGGGTTTCCTCAGGTATAAAGGGTTTTAAACAATTTTGTCATTTTGCATTAAGGGTTAACCATGGAAAGCCTTAATAACAATAATATAACAATTTAAAACATATATATTTAGCTAAATCATAATAAGTGAGCCTCTCATTGAGAGGGACTTTTATTAAATTTCTAATTTGCCGGGAACTAATATTGAAATATGGAAGGGAGAGATGTATAAAACCATTCTCATATTTAGCTCTAAGTCATATTCTACAAGGATCTAACCTACATAAATGGACAATAAAAGGACACCTTAGTTAATCTCTATTTCACGAGAATCTCACTAGCACAAGCAAATACTTATACCCAATCAATTAGTCACGTATTTTGCGCATTCCACCTATTAATTAATAACATAATTAAGAGGCTACCTTAAAAATCTATATTTCACGAGATTCTCACTCTTGTAAGCAAATACTTAAACCCTGTTGATTAATCACCTATTTTGCGGCAGTCTGCCAATGCATGAATAACATAATTAAGCTAAATTAGCTGATCCATAAATAACTTGAATTATTTCAATGAATCTCCTACTCCGCGAGATCTTCAGCTAGTAAGCGCGAAATTTGAACTATATTAATTATCTCCTATTTACAGTTACAGAAGTCCCGCCACGAAAGAGAAAAAGCTTCATAAACTCAAACAAAAAAACCTTGATACATTTTCATCTACATATAAAATTCAACAGATCAAGATTTGTTCATTAAATTTCCATTCTCCAAGGATCTGAACAAACTAAAATGCCAGGAGATTTATATAGCCAAGGAATAAATCTTGAGAAGAGTGGGGCAGGAGGAACATGCCTTGTGAGGCCCAAGAGGTTTCCCTAGACTGTCCAAAGTTACTGAGGGAACTTGAGGAAAAATCTGAGGCAGTCCTAAACTCATTCATCTGGACAAAAAAAAAAAAACATACAACATAAAAATTAAAAAAATAATTTACCCAAGCAAGAAAGTTTATTGGAAAATGTTTACTTTTCCTGCAAAAATGTAGAATGGATTCTTACCCAACTGGGAGCACTCCCTGTTGAGCTGTCCCATCCAATGTGTGCCACATGTCTCACATCTGTTGGGTAACCTATCTCCATCTCATGCTCTTTGTAAACTGCAAGTCATGGAAGAAAAAAATTAAAAATAAATGAAAATAAAAATAGTTAGATCAGATCATCCCAATACTCATTTACCAAAAATAAATAAAATGAGGGCAAGAGAAACATTACCAAAGATTTGTGAAATATACTTGAAACCCTTGAAGAATCCTTTCACCCTGGTGGCCATGAGAGGGGAGGCTCTTCAACTCAACAAAGCCCTAGGCCCCAAAATGATGTGATGTGATTTAGAGGAAAAACAAAATAGTATTAAAATGGTTGTTGCGATAAATGAAGAGCATTTGATGTGTCTTAAATGCCCATCTCTCTCACAATCAGAGGACATCTTCTTGCAAAACAAATGATACATTTTATCTAATACCCAAGAAAAAGAAAGTGAACCATTTCCTCAATAAAAATTGGGACCATATGCACATTTTAACCAACAAGGAAACTTTTATTTTTGGAAAGTACATTGTACACCCACAATTAATCAATCAAAACTAGAAGGAAGTTGGTCTTGTACCAAAGAGAAAAAAAAAAGCCCATTTCTCACAATCATGCTTAGTTGACAACAAGAATGAAAATTGTACCTCAATGAGGACTGCTTAGTTCAGAAGAGGGCTTCTTCTTCTTCTTCTCTCTCAACTTCATCTTTGTCCATTTCCTTCTGAGGTCGTTTGCATTAAAACATTGGATGCATTGAGAGTAGAGGAGGACTTGGTTTTGTTTTGGTTAATGAGTTGTGAGATTGGTTAATGACTTGAGAGAGAGAGAGAGAGAAGAGTCCGACACCCAACAAAAAGACTTTTTGTTTGTAAATGTGAATGTGAGGAGAAGAGGGACAGTGGGGATTCAAAGGAGAGATTATTTAAATGGTTACATTGATTTGAGAGATTGTGGTCTCTCTCTCTCTCTCTTAAACTCCGCCGATGTTATCATTAGTAATATCTTAATGTGCATAATGCTTTGGCCCAAGGATGCTTATTTCTTACGATGCTACTCTAAATTATTATTATTATTACTAGAGTGCTGTTTGTGGTGGAACCGAGCGACTAAAGGTATAAGGGGGAGAGGAGAAGAAGGGGGAGTGAGAAGATAGGAGAGGGGGAGGGAGAGGGGGAGGGAGAAGAGAGAGAAGAGACAGGAGCAAGGAGAGAGGAGGAGAGGGCTGCTTAGTTCTTTCTTTTGGAAGACAGACAGACGAACAAAGTTCAAGAAAGATTCACGGAAGAAACCTCACTTCACTCGATTTGATTATTACTAAATTACCGCTTGCGGTGGAACTGAACGACGAAGAGGAGGGGGGGGCGAGGAGGAAGAAGAAAGAGTGGGGAGATGAGAGAGGGAAGAGAGGCGTAAGGAGGGAGGCGGGGAGAAGAGAAGGAGAGGGACTCTCAGTTCTCTGTGGCTCTTTTTTTGGAGGACAAACAAATAGACAAAGTGTAAGAAAGAGTCACAGAAGAAACCTCATTCCGTACAATTTAACGATGATTATTATTATTATTATTATTGCTGCTGCTGTAGAGAATGTATTAGATGGTTGGGGTCACGTTTGTTTAGCTCCTTCATGAGTGGCAACTATAATCTCTGTTGCCTCCCCCTAAAACAGCTAACATATCTATCCCACAATAGTAGACCTTTATTTTATTTATTTATTTATTTTAAAAAAATCTTTTTTTAGAGTATGTCCAAAGTTTTCCTTGAGATAATAATATAATCAGGGCTCTGTCTATCTAAAAAATTGATTAATGAACAGGATGCTCTGAATCTTAAAAGTAACCTACGTGGCATAATGAGAACCCCATAATGGGGTTTGGAGATCTTAGAGACTTTCATGTACAATTTTTTCCCTGAGATAAATAATGAAATTAGTCAACAATAGTTTTGTATTCATTAAAGAAAAGAAAGGCTCACAATCTTTCTTTTGTAGTTATTTTTGGTGCTAGATGCAATGGTGGCTGAGACTATTTAGTCCCATCCTTATTCTCAAAAAAAGAAAAAAAATGAAAAAAAAGAAAAAAGAGAGGCTCAGCAGCTAATTACATCAAATCCTGTCATTAAGTATTTGTATTTCTTGACAAGAAAAAAGAAAAGAAAAGTAACAACTTCACATTATTTCATACTAATTGCTTGCCCTCTGGTGGTATCAGGACTAAAATAAAAGGAAAATTACCTCGCGTCTTTATTAAATTACCCAATAAAATAGTTTGTTATATGATAAAATTGTGGTAAGAGATTTTCTGACATAATTGATCGAGCTGTCAATCTCACACCACAAGGTTGAGGGGATCTGAGAGATTGTAATCACAATATAGCTCTACAACTTCTTAAAAACAAGTGAACTTTCTCTCTTTCTCTTGATTTTCTCAACTTAAGTTTTCACGTAAAAATCTCCTGTCTTTACTTGTTTTCTATGAGAGGGGAGAGATAATTCACTATTTTTAAGAAGTTGCAGAGCTATATTGTGCTTACACTCTATCAGATTCCCTTCCCCCAAGTGATGCCATCAATCGTGTCAGAAAATCTCTAACCACGGAAACACTGCCTTGATTTTCCAATATGAATGGTTGATAATTCCAAAATACACACCGCATAAACACGTAAACTAGACAAAATAGAAACAAAATCAAGAAAGAAAAAAAGTAGAAAAACACTGGTCATCATAATTCTTTTCTAAACTTTTTACAAACAAGCATCTCAAATTCGAACTTTCAGATGGGAAATTTGTTGAACTGGTCCAGTGTCACATGTGTTCATGTCTCTCTACAGATTGTCTCCAAAGTTCTTCCAGACATCTAAATTGAACCTCTCTCGTTCTCCATGGTGTATGGCCAGTGCTTCCTCCATAGCTTCACTTTGCAACAACGCATCAGCTCTCTTTCTTCCAGGTGAATGCAAGCTCTGGAAAATAACTTTCATAAGAAGCAGTTCAGTTTAATTGTTTTGAAACTTAAAAAGTTCATTTCTACAAGTAGCTTACTCTAAGCGTCTGTTTAGTTGTCGTAACTGGTAGTAATTCGTAAGTCGTAATTGATAAATTTTTTTACAGCTGTAAATGAGTTACATACATGTAAGTTTTACGGTGTTTGGTTGGTAATGTAAAGTTGTAAGTAAGAAAAATGCATTTTGTTTTATGGTGTTTGGTTATCGTAATGTGTAAGTCGTAAGTGAAAAAGTTGACCACAAAATTAACTATTTAGTGATTTAAATTTTTTTAATATTGCAAATAAATACTAAAAATGCTAAACATTAAAAAAATTAATATTTAACATAAACAATAATACAAATTTACATGATCATAAAATTAACTGTAAGTGGGTTGTAAGTGATTGGTAATTAGGTTGCAAGTGAGTGGCAGTTGAACTGCGCAAGTCTTTTACGAATTACGGTCCAAACAAACGCTGTAATTGTAATTGGGTTGTAAGTGATTTACGAATTACGGTCTTTTACGACTTTTTACGTCCAAACAAATAGCCTCTTAAATGAGACGATGCAGAAATAACAAATAAATAAAGATAACTTAAAATCAATTTGAGAGAAGTTTCTGGCAGAAAATTATATGCATGTTAGTCTTGATCAGTCTGAACAAAGTTCATGGCATAAAAAGTTTCTATTTCAACAAGCTACTTTATTTATGTAGAGATCTTATTTAGAAGACTATTTCAAATTATTGAAAAAAAAGGAACTTATTTGAGTTCTAGGTTTCGAGAATATAGTAAATTACTCAAAATCTTATATATAACAATTTAAATTTTTATTATTATTTTAGACAATACATTCCAATATGTCAAGAAACAAGAATCATTGTTATTACTTTAAACTTTATCCATAATTTAGGCTCTTTTAATCAGGATCCCTTGCTGAAATTTATCCTGTTAAAAAAATCCAAACCCAGTGCTTATGCTTTTATAAACCAAATCAAATCCATGCCAATTTAGGATTCGTTATTCAAGAATTAGGATATAATTTGTACAGTGCAAAAACTAAAAGGATTATGATTTGTTTCCAACATAAAATGAAATTTATTGGATTTCTAGAATACTACAAACTAGTTTCTCACAAATTTCTGCAATAAAGATTCAAACATGAATAGGATTAGACTGGAAACAAACGCATCCTGTAATTAATTAAATATAATCAATCCTTAACACATACATGCTAACATGATCTCTCTCTTTGATTGGAAAAAAAAAGAAAACATTGTATCTTTTCATGTATGGCCTCAAAAACCTCAAAATCAAAGATAAAATAAAATAAATAAATAAACAGACGAACCAATTGCCTGCCTCTGTAGCTTCAGCCTACAAGTCTTCAGCTCTATTTGAACAAACTCCTCCTATGATCTTCAACCCTAGTTGCCAGAAGATGGGATTTATAAAGCCAAAAAGATGTGCTTCCATTATGCTTATAATCATTCTGTAGGCATTTTCGAATACATCCCAAGTCCAAGCTTTACATATTAACAAAATCTAGACTACTCTATTTACCTTTCTTCTGCTCTTTGGAGAAGAGTATAATTCACAATATTTCCTGGTTACCTTTCGCTTCAACAAGATCAGGTGCTAGCCCATGCAATTTCATCATACAAAAGTACTTGTTGGGCACCCGAGCACCAGCCTGCATGCATAGCTCCACCACGGCCGATGCATGACCATAAAACCCCCGCCCGCTGTCCACAAGCGCCTGAGGATCATGAGCTCGCCGGTGCCAGACCACCTTCTTGGGAATTAGATCGTCCACCTCCGCCTTCTTCCACCAGTGGGCCCCACGCCACCCCTCGTGCCTGAAAATCCCACAGACCCGTGCCTTATGGCATGATGGCCCACAATGTGAACCTCTGAGCAATGCTCACAAACTCTGGCAGGGTACACAAACAAGAGGTTCTGAACACCGAGTCTAAGCCTCTCCCACGCATCCAAAGTCTGTTGACCAATGTGGTCCAATTGCCCGAGATGGCCATCAGAATCTAGTTGTTGATCATGGTCTTCAACGTTATCTGACATTTGGCTGTGGTTGTATGTAATTTCCTCTGAAACCTCAGCTCCAGCTTGGGAACAGAGCTCGACTATTGCAGGGATGCGATCAAAGTCAAACCGTTGCTCGTGCTTTACAATGGGTTGAAACACAGTTCGGAGATGGAAGGCCTCGACTGGTGTGAGGATGTCATTGACAGTGGCATTGATCCATTTATGCTCCTGGTCCTAATTGATGCGCTTGAAACCATGGCAGGTTTTGATGTGATGGCCCCTGCCACCAACGTATACCTCGGGGCAATATCTGCAAGAGTATTGAATTGATTTGAATGAATACCAAATGTAGTAAGGTCAAAGTAGATTCAAAAACAAATAATACTACTGGAGTTTACTAAAGCTTTGTTTCGCAGCAGAGTTAAAGAAAACAATATATCCAAACTAAGAAAACAGATAAAATTGACGCACAAGATATGTATGTATATATGAGATGAAAGTTTACATTAGCTTTCATACTATGAGAGGATTCTGTCATCCTCTAATAATCTCTACCACCATTAACCATACCATATTCAGTATTGAGGAGGCTGGCAAGGCTCCATGACCAGCCAGCCAACCTACAATGCCTCTCCCGGAAAGACTGATGCACATGGTAGATGGTACTTGCCCAAAATCTAGTTTCAAATAAGGCAAGAGGGGAGGTTGCCTACTACATCTTTGGGCATGTCAGGTGCACATGTGACTAAGATGAAGGTGTATACGACTTTGAACTATTGATGTTATGTCCTTTTTCTAACTAAAAGTTAGGAATTTGCTTAACTGATCTTTTCAATTATTAGAATTTCATCAAATACATGCAATTTGACTATTTACAATGAAGATCAATTTGTTGGGTGGGGTGGGGTGAACGAAAGGTGAAAATATTTGTTACACCATATTGAAGCCAAATTAGTGTAAAAATTGAGGACCCCCAGAGCTTTATAATAGTAAACATAGGGAATAAGAGGTAAAAACATAGGAAGAAGTTCTATCATCTGCTAACCGTTCATGTATCAAAGTTTAGGGAATGTAACCTATAGGTGAAGTTGAGGAATTTATAAATTATCACACCTTGGGAAGATTTTGTCAACCCTTTTATCATTTTCAAACAAGGAAGATTCTGAAAGAATGAGATGGACAACTCCAGCCCTCTGTAGTAAATAATGGAGAAAATTCTTGAACATGTTGGCAGTGCCTTAAACTTGTGGATTCTCTTGTCGCAGGGAAAGGTACCAATGCTACAATGTCTTCTACCATTTTTCAAAAAAGTTAAATTGGACGGGAGAGGAAACTCGATGATATGCTAATCATTTCACCATAAAGAAACTTAAGAGGACATATATTGCGGAGATTCCATCATAACTCTTATCTTTCAAATTAGGATGTAGAAAGAACAAAGGAGTAATTATTTTCCAACTGAAAGGTGAGGATAATACAACATGATGATGTATTGAATACCAGTGCATATAAAAAAAAACACCTTCCTGGTTGTAAAATGCATCTCATCTACAAAACTTGGCAAATACAAGTAGATGAAGCCTGCTCAGATGTTGTTGATAATGGATTTCTACTGCTCTCCCTCGGGCATCAGGTTTTATGGAGGTATCGAGGGGTTTTCACTGTCAAGTTGCGGTGATGATTGGTTGTACGTGCGAGTTAGGTATGGCCGTGGATCAGGCAATACAAAAGAACTTCACACGGTAATGCCGCGCTATGATGCATGGTCTGTGGAAAAAAGTGATCACATAATGTTCAAAAAGGAATGAAGTCAAACAAGGCCTACTGAGAAGACCATTAATACTTAATCTCTTTTAAACTTTTTATTGCTAGTTTTTTTAAATTTAAACTAGATTGATCAACAATAACAAGAAGAACAAAGCCTTTAATCTTTGAGGGCCTAGGAATACTTTTTCTATTCATTTATCCAAATTAGATACCCATATCAGCAATTTGCTAGATCTCTTCAGATTGTGAAAGGCCCACGTCTGGTACTTGCTTAATATCATACCATCATCCAACGAAGTATCATAACATCATCCAGCACACAATTTTAGAATTCATATAATCTGAATTTGCTTCCAATCTTAGCATGTTTGACCCCCTCCCTCGGCCACGCAAAACAAAAAGGAAATTAAAAAATGAAAAGGAAAAGAAAAAGAAAACTGTGAGCATAAGAAGGAGAGAAAGCAACTAGGTTTCTGAGGAGAATCCAACTATACATGTGATGAACATTATTGTGTACTATATATCTGGTAAAGCTATTGTAAGCCAAAAATACTTGCATGCTAATAACCATCATCTCATTCTTTAGAAAATTTTCACATAAGAATCTTGTATCAAAAAATAGTATTGATTAATAATAATATATAGAAAGCTATTCCAGCTCGTACATGTAAATTAATGGAATTAAAAGATAATGTTGACACTTGCTTGCATGACTTGACTGGAGTTGTTCTGAGAAGATTAGAGACACCTTGTATCAAAAGTTTTCTGGCCTCAAGGACATCATATGCTACAGGATCATGCTCTTCAAAGGGTAGTCTTTGGCCCTGTTATTTATTCTTTTAAGGATCATGGGACGAAGTTTTTTCCAGTCAATATTCGACCTATAACATCTTATATGCATTAGGGAACAGCTGTGTTCTTCACTGAGATACTGCTGAACTTTCTGCCTGAAAGCCATTAAACCTGTCTTAAAAGGATTGAAATTTAAAGGAGCAAGTTTTACAACTTCATCTATTGAGAAGAAAAGACTAAAGCTACAACTCTATTAAAGCAATGAAGCTGGAAGTTGTTCTGCCTATGCAGAACAAAACAATACCAACAACAAAATTAGTTACAACTTACCATATTGCATGTCTCGCTTCAATGAAGATTTTTATGCTCAGAAGATATGACTAAAAATCGTTTCTCAATTCTCATAAAGGTTTCGTTTTATAATCTCCGGTATGATATGCCATCCTACTACAAGCCCATGATATTAGTTTACTAAACAAAAACAAATGAACCAACTTCATTGTTTCACGACCAAACTATAGTCACACAGATCAAAAGTAAAATTCACAACTGTCTCATGCTCATTGTAGAACTAGACAAAAGGCAAGTGTAAAAAGGTCAGCAGTTTCCGCATACGATGGCTAATGATATAAAGAACCTTTTTGGTTAATAAATCACGAATAAGTTTCCAATTTAAATTGAGATCGGTATCGACTCTACTAGCATTGATAGTATATTAGGGGGGATTTAATTTACATGATGCTAGTTTCATTGTGCTATTTTTTCTTCAAAAGTGATTATGAATGATATTCGCAACTACAAAATACAAATTGCTATAAGATTTATAAGACCAATGTCACTAAAACTGAATTTGTGGGAATATCTGAGAGAATTAAGTTGATATAAAAGGCTAACTAAGTGGACTTCTCTACTTCATTTCCAACATAATTTTGACTATTATCAAATCTTTCAATGATGTCTTACTATTGCACATCCGATAGTATTACTGCACAATGATATTTCTTCTAGCAAATTAAAGAATATCATGTGGTATTTGTATTGGACATGGTTGCTCAGATCAAGCCGTACTCGTATTTTCCTCAGTCTTCCTCAAAACCTATATAGCAAGTTCCTTTCCTTACAAACAACATGTCACACTCAACGTAGTTCTGGAACATCTGTTGGGATTCAAATGATCAATCAAACTTAGCACCATCTGCCTAATAGACATTTATGAAAATGGGCTTAGCTACAGATGACAGGATTTAAAGGCAAATAATCTCTGTGCAGACTTAAGATGCATGGCTATCTATATATGTTGTCTTCACAGTTTAGTGACCTTTGATATTTAGGATAACTGATTCAAATATTTGGACATCTGGAGTTGCCATAAGGGGCTCATTTCGGCTGATCATATGGTGGGCAGCTGCCAAATTCACTAAAGTTCTGTTACACATGTAAATAAAACATGCTCAAAGGAATGGATTGACAATTAGGATGTCCTGCTGTCCTTTTTGGTTGCTTGAAGCAGGACATTACAATTATATCAAATTATAATTCTACATGTTTCACATATATGTCTAAAATTCCTGTAGGTTAAGTGCAGCAAGGATATTGTATTCTTTGCGATTTTGTGTGCTGATTTAGAATCTTGCCCATAAACTAAATATTCTTTGTTGCCATGAACTCTTCGAGGCTATAAGTTTTAATTGATATGATCAACGCATCCAACAAGGCAAATCTTAACCAAGTGAAAGGCCTGGGGATGCGTAAAATAGCCTCCAGGCCGTCACATTAACGGCGTCAACTGACGGTCACCGACTCTGCAATTATCCTCCCGATCTCGCCACCCACCGAAAGCGACGCCGAAAAAAAAATCAGAGCCCGTTGCGTGTTGGAAAGGTCACGAGAGTCCACGTGTGCTACTGCCATTGGCCTAACTATTTTGCGGTAACCTCACCGCTGTCACCGTACCGCGACCGAGGCGGTCCTTGATGCAGATAAATAAGACCCAACCCTCCCCATTTCATTCGCTCTATCATCTTCTCTCTCCTCGCAGGACGCGAAAGCAAGTTCTCAAGCCTCTTCAAGGTTCGATTTTTTTCGCCCTTTTATTTATTTTTTAATTTAGTCTCTAATTTTCTGAGGGTTATACGTCTAGATCTTGTCTAGATTTAAAATTAGGTCGGCTTGATAACGAAAATTCTTCTCTTCTGTTCACGTTGATTATTGTAGATTGATCTCTTAAAGGTCTCATCTTTTTACCTGTACGTAGACTTTGATTGGTTCTTTATTATGAATCCATGTATTTGATTCTGTAAGTTTAGATCTGGTGTGTTAATTTGATTTATTTGGTATGATGTAGATTATGCCCATAATTCTTCGAGATTAGATTCAATATATGATTCAGGATTTTTTTTTTTTTTTAGTTATGATAGATGTTCATTGGTGGTGATTGATGATTTCTGTCTGTGATTCTGTAATTTTTGAGGTTGCGGTCTTTATGGTATTTCGCAGATCATCTCTATAATTATGTTAGGGGTGTTATACACAGTCTAGATTTTGATTTTGATTTTAGAATGTCTTTCATACATCTAATTATTTTAAATCATCTCCTTCTCTGACGATGGGGAGGAGAATTTTTACATCATGCTTTTTCTTCCTAAAAAAACCTGTCTTTTTCATGATGGTTTTGAATCTCTTAGAGCATCTCCAACCGGGCTTCAAATCCCTGGTGGAGCTCCAACCGAGCTCTTATTTGGAGGCTTTCCTCCAAATACGGAAGTCCTCCGACTATAATCACTTTTTCTTTTTATTTTATTCTGTTAGAAATTTTATACTATTTTCTAAAACATACAATATCTTTACAAATTAAATTAAGATAAAACAACATTACAAATTAAATTAAGATAAAATAACAATTATTTTAGTATGTAATAACAATTATAATTAAAATAAAATAACAGAAAAAATGAAGATAAATTTTTCTTTAACACTTCAGGTTTTCTTTTAAGATCATCCTTTCTTTTAAGATGAAAAAAGAGAAATGAGTTGTGGCTCTCTGTTAGAGTGAGAGGTCTATTTATAACTTTAGAACCCAAGTTGTTATAACAACTCCAAAAAAAAATTCAAGCGGTTAAGATATTTTCTCAACTGATTTAGATTTTCTTAACTGATTTAAATTCTGAGACTTTGTTAAAGTTGGCTTGGTAAAACAAAATTTGAAATGAAAATTTTTCCTTTTATTTTAATTCAAAAAATACAACATATTCTTTCAACCACAAACATCTTTTATTTATTCCAGTTGTATTCTTTTCAAATGATATAGTAGTTAATTAAAATCAATATAAATTTTAATCCAGTAGTTAATTTTTAACAAGAATTATAGCATTCAAGTAAAAGAAATGTAAAAAAAGAATAATTGAAATGAAGAAGAAAAAATGGATGGGGGTGGTTGAAGTCCAACCTCTCCATTTTAGAATATCCTATGAAATATTCTTCAAAGGTGCGCCTCTTTCTTTCTCGGAAGAGAGGAAGAGGGAAGAGGATACGGGAAGAGAGTTTGAAGAGGGGAGTACTTCCCCTCTTCTTGATTTGCTTTTTGATTGGGGAAGATGGGAAGAAAGAAGAAAAAATTTAAAAAATAATCACCTGTCTTTCTCCTCTCCTCTCTCCTGCCTCTGCTGCCTAGATTCATGAGCTCGAGTGGTCTGCCCCTGAATTTTGGAGGGAAAGAATTTTCTTCCCCTCTTCAGCCATCTAGGCGCCACATTGGATGCATGCTGGAGGAGAAAGTTCTCTCCCTCCAGCAAACAAACAAAGTGGAGAGAGGAAGAAACCTCCTCTTCTTCTCTCTTCCTCTCAAATGTTGCAACACAAACGCGACCCTTATATAGCCAATCTTAATATGGTCGATTAGTGCTTATTAATGGGTAGTTGCACTTTTTTTTATCATCTTTGCAATTTGATGTTTACTGTAGTCTGTAGGATTTCAGGTCAATATGTATCCTAAATAGATACGTGCTCTCTTTTCTAGAGAAAATTATCCAAATGATTAACAGGGGAAATTTTGTGTCATGGACTTCAATTAGTTTGTGTTTGTGTAGAATTAGGTTATTTCCTTTTGTGTTGATTTCTTTGCTGTTATAGTTTATTGTTAACTGAACCTTTTAGTCTTTTATTTATTTTGTTGTAGGTTGCTAAATATTTGATTTCTTCTTACTACAGATGCAGATCTTTGTGAAAACTCTCACTGGCAAGACCATCACCCTCGAGGTCGAGTCGTCGGACACGATCGACAACGTCAAGGCAAAGATTCAGGACAAGGAGGGTATCCCTCCTGACCAGCAACGTCTCATCTTTGCCGGCAAACAGCTCGAGGACGGCCGCACCCTTGCAGACTACAACATTCAGAAGGAGTCCACCCTTCACCTTGTCTTGCGGCTCAGGGGTGGCATGCAGATTTTCGTCAAAACCCTTACTGGGAAGACCATCACGTTGGAAGTCGAGAGTTCTGACACGATCGACAATGTGAAGGCCAAGATCCAGGACAAGGAGGGGATTCCCCCTGACCAGCAGAGGTTGATCTTTGCAGGAAAGCAACTTGAGGATGGCCGAACTTTGGCCGACTACAACATCCAGAAGGAATCCACGCTCCACCTCGTCCTGCGTCTCCGGGGTGGCATGCAGATCTTTGTGAAGACCCTTACTGGCAAGACCATCACATTGGAAGTTGAGAGTTCCGACACTATTGACAATGTGAAGGCTAAGATTCAGGATAAGGAGGGCATTCCCCAGACCAGCAGAGGCTTATCTTTGCCGGGAAGCAGCTTGAGGACGGTCGGACTTTGGCCGACTACAACATCCAGAAGGAATCCACCCTCCATCTTGTTCTGAGGCTCCGTGGAGGGATGCAGATTTTTGTTAAGACCCTCACTGGCAAGACCATCACTTTGGAAGTTGAGAGCTCAGATACCATTGACAATGTTAAAGCTAAGATTCAAGACAAGGAGGGCATCCCCCCTGACCAGCAGAGGCTGATTTTTGCCGGCAAGCAGTTGGAGGATGGCAGGACCCTTGCGGACTACAACATTCAGAAGGAATCGACCCTTCACTTGGTTCTGCGTCTCCGTGGTGGGATGCAGATCTTTGTCAAGACTCTCACTGGCAAGACCATCACCCTCGAGGTGGAGAGCTCTGACACAATCGACAACGTGAAGGCGAAGATACAGGACAAGGAGGGTATACCCCCGGACCAGCAGAGGCTCATCTTCGCAGGCAAGCAGCTCGAGGACGGCCGCACCTTGGCTGACTACAACATTCAGAAGGAATCGACCCTGCACCTTGTGCTCCGCTTGAGGGGAGGGATGCAGATCTTCGTCAAGACACTGACTGGAAAGACCATCACCCTGGAGGTGGAGAGCTCCGATACGATTGACAATGTCAAGGCGAAGATCCAGGACAAGGAGGGGATCCCGCCGGACCAACAGAGGCTCATCTTTGCGGGGAAGCAGCTGGAGGATGGGAGGACCCTGGCGGATTACAACATCCAGAAAGAGTCCACCCTCCACCTCGTCCTCCGTCTCCGAGGTGGGATGTGAATGGCGAATGGCGATCGTTTGAAGTCAGTCATGTCTGCTTTGTTTCTCAGGTCGCTTGCTGTCCTGTGGGTATCGTGTGTTGCTAGTTATGGTTGATGGAGTTTAAGACTGGTTTTTCTTTCTATATGCTTCTTTTAATTAGTAAGACTGTTGTAATCTGGTTTTAGTTTTTATTAATATGATGTGGTAAACAATATATGTAATATTTCTGTCTTATCTCTGTTGATTCTGCCCTGCATGGATGATCTTCGTTCTTTGATGATTATGTTTGTTTGCAGAACTCTAGTGTAGATTTGGGAGTTGTAAATATGGTTGTTTTTGAGAAATCTACTTGCTGAAGATTCCTTCTACAGGTTTTTTTTATGCACGGTTGTTTGGTGTGCTTGCATTTTATGTCCGAGTAGTCCCCAGCCAAGGCCATAGAGAAACGATGGGATTAGACGAAAGATACGAGAAATATGATTGCAATTCAAATTAAATGTTAATTGGTCTCAAATATCTCAGGAAAATAACAAAACAAACAGCTCAATTAGAAATTTTCTATTCATACCATTCATAATCAGTTTAAAGTTGAAGAAAGTAGATGAATTGAGAGTACTCTCTTTTCTAGAGAAAATTATCCAAAGGTAATATTAGCAGGGAAAGTATTTTCCCCGCTGATGGGACTTGAATTAGTTGGTGTTTTAAGTGTATTATTAGAAGAAGTTACCTCGAGAACCCGTATGAAAAATGACCATGGCCATGCAATAAGAAAACATCCTCTCTCACAAGTAATTGTCTCAAAAACTATATGAGTACAGAAGTTCTTACTATTCTTCAAGGGATGTCATATGTTTATATTCATAAACTCTTAAGAGAGGAAAAGAAGGTACCACAGGCACAGCTCGCCGTCTGATTCTTCCAGAGTCTGATTCCGATTCAGGCTTCTGACAGCGATTCGGATGAGAAAAGCAGCCGAAGGAAGAGAAGAAGGCACAGCCTTAGGCGAAGGCCGGCCGATTTTGGTGCCGTTGTCGGGGAGAAAACGGCATGGTAATGTCTAACCCCAATATCTATGTCTGGATTGCAAGTTGCAACCAGTGAGATCTCAACATTCTAGTATGTATTGTTTTGAGCTATATGACACAACCTTTGGCCCTGCATTTTTTGGAGAGGTGGGTTCATAGGTTGAAATTTGTGTTTCTAAAAGTCCTATTGTTGTATTTGTTGGTTTCTGCTTAACAGGAATCAATCTGACAACTATTCAAGATCACTGAAATATCAACAATCTAATTGGTCAGGTCGGCAAATATCAGGTGGGAGGTTTTCCGTTCAAGAGAACGTTTCTTAATTTAAGAACCACCTTTCAATTTCCTTCCTTAGTTAAACACCAATTAGACTGAATCTAAATCATTCTCAATATATGAATATCAGTATATCCCCTGTATAAAGAAATTAATTCACTTATACAGTACTTGGAGTGAGGTACGCTTAGAGCGAATCTCCTTAAGACAATTACGTCTCCCGCATCGGTGCTAACGGGTTACTGGACGCTGGTCTCCCAAGATACAACACTCCTTCACGGTATTTGGATAGCACTACCGAATCACCGTACGGTCGAACCGTAGTTAACCAGTACCTTCACAGGATGGTTGAAGCAGCAGGACAAAGACAAATTTCGGGAGAATATTTGCCTTTACTTTGGAGAAGCACTCATTAGAGAGGAAGAAGGAAGTTGAAGAATATTCTTCTTCGGAAGTCCCAGATTTAGACAACAATTCTATTAAGAATCTGTTGAATTTTCTTAGCCCTCTTTCAGAACAAATTTTGCAGAATCTCCTTTGAAAGTCGCTTCGAAAACTGACTTCCCACTTCTCGCTGGAAGTTACTTCAGAACTCCACTTCCCAGTTCAGAACACAGTAACTCACTTCAAGTTCAGCACTCAGAGAGAGAGAGAAGAGATTTTCGTTTTTGGTGTGTTTAGAATGAGAAACTGGAGCACTATTTATAGCGCTCCAGGAGGGGCATTTTGGTTCGCAATTATCCAACAGTTGCAGCGGTTCGGTCTGAACCGTTGCAACTGTTCGATCCAACCGCCTAATCGCACAGACGGTATTCAGACAGCCATTGGCGGGCGGTTTGGATCCAGAGCGTGCGGGTCTGGTTCGGGTAGCGGAGCAGGTATGCTCGCAACTCATACCCGTGAGACCTGATTCAAAAAGAACCAGGCCGGGTAGGGAACCCGGACCCGAGCCTGAGCCCGGCACCGGCACGGCCGGCCATCGTCGCCGCCACCAGCGGCGGCGCGCGCGCGCATGTGCGGGCATAGTTCCCTCCCAATGCGCGCGAAAACTCCAAGTACCCAAAGGGCACGCCCTTTGTTCTTAATTTTCTCTATTTAAACACTACGAACTTCTATCCCATGGCCAATGTGGGACTAAATGCTTTTAGCTATCTTTAGTCCCATTTTGGCTTTAAATTAGACAATCTTTAGACTTGAATATCTCATTCATTCGAAGTCGGAATTGAACATGTGAATATACCACGTTCATCACCATTGGAAGGAGAACACACTCCAACCATCATCCAATTGATTCGATCAACGGATCTCGCCGTAATTCAATTCAAAGATTCACATATATATTCTTCATATTCTAACAACCCCCCACAATGAATGGAGATTCAAGGAAATGACACACAAAGAGACTGACTCTATTGTGAAAGGTACTTTAGAAAGAAACTGCATGAGGATAGGTGAACTAGGTCTTGAACCTTCCATAGCGAAAGCTTTATCGGACTTACTGGCTAAATAGTGAACTAGGTCTTAAACTGTTAGCCGTTATTGTAAGCCAAGTCAACAAGCTTCACACAGTGACTTTCCAAATAAACTTTGGTTCTCGGTTGTGTCCGTTTTGGCCCTGAACATTCTTAGTTTCAGAGAGTATCTTTAGGGAATAACAGCCTCCATAGAAATTCCCAAAGAGCCGACCCAACTCTATACTCACATAGGTGATCGTCCTATTAAGAGTAGTCTACTCTACTCCACTTGTTTAGTAACAAGATATAGACATCATTAAAAGCGTTAAGCTTATCCTTAATTCACTTGTAGAAAAGCACTTATGTGCACCTTAGGAATGGATTGGAGTCAAGCTCCCAAGTGCTTACTTGCTGAGTCAATCATAACTAGTTTTTCCTCTTGAACTTAGTCCGTGGGATCTCCAGTCGCTAAGTGAGTTTTCCATTAAGCTGACTCGGTAAGGTTAGGCTTTTAGACCCATCCTCCTCGATGTGCAGTTTATACGCTCTTCACTTAAACCTTTAGTAAGCGGATTCGCGAAATTATCCTTTGACGATACAAAATCAATAGAGATAATTCTATTTGAGAGCAACTGCTTCACGGTATTATGTTTACGACGAATATGTCTAGACTTACCGTTGTATATAACATTTTGTGCCCTAGATATAGCTGTTTGATTATCGCAGTGTATACATATAGCGGGCACTGGCTTTTGCCATAATGGTATATCTTCCAAGAATTATCAAAGCCATTCTGCTTCTTCTCCGGCCTTATCTAAGGCTATGAATTCCAATTCCATAGTGGAACGGGTAATACATGTTTGCTTAGAAGATTTCTAAGATACTGCTGCTCCTCTTAGAGTAAATACGTATTCGCTAGTTGATTTTGATTTCTCAGAATCTGCAATCCAATTAGCATCATTGTATCCTTCAAGTACAGGTGGATACTGTCTATATCTCAAGGCATATTCCTTGGTATGTGATACGTAACCCAATACTCGTAGTAGAGCGGTCCAATGTAGATCACTAGAATTACTAGTGTATCTGCTTAACCTGCTTACAGCCTAAGCTATATCGGGTCTAGTGCAATTCATCAAATGCATTAGACTTTCGATAATCTGAGAATATTCCAACTGGCGTATTTCAGTTCCTGTATTCTTATGAATGTGGACGTGCGGGAGAAAAGGATTTGTATTCTCTTTTATCCCATGATCCTTGAATCTTTCTATCATCTTATCCACGTAGTGAGATTGAGATAGACTGATTCTATCTGGTGCTCTGGTGATTTTAATTCCTAAAATTACATCAGCAACCCCCAGATTCTTCATGTCAAAACTGTTGGATAAATTTTTTTAGTGGACTTAATAATTTTAATATTAGTCCCAAGTATCAACATGTCGTCTACATAAAGACAAACAATGATACATGCATTTTCAACTGTTTTAGTGTAAACACACTTATCGCATTTATTGATAGTGAATCCATCTTTAATCATGACACTATCAAATTTCTCATGCCACTGTTTTGGAGCCTACTTTAGACCGTATAAGGATTTTACCAATTTACACACCTTGTTTCTTGGCCCTTGACTATAAATCTTTCAGGTTACTCCATATATATCTCTTCATTTAATTCACCGTTTAAGAATGCAGTCTTGACATCCATTTGATGAATATCTAAGTTATGCAATAATGCAATTGCAATCAACATCCGAATGGACGTTATTCTTATTATTGGTGAATAAGTATCGAAGTAGTCAAGTCCTTTCTTTTGTCGATAACTCTTGGCTACTAATCTAGCCTTGTACTTATCGATAGATCTATCGGGTTTTAATTTTCTTTTGAAAATCTACTTACACGCAATTGATTTACTGCCAGGAGGCAAGTTTATCAATTCCCAAGTATGATTACTTAGTATGGATTCTATTTTACTATTTATAGATTCTTTCCACATTTGTGCTTCTGGGGTTGACATAGCCTCTTTAAATGTTTGAGGCTCGCTTTCAATAGCGTATGCTATGAAATCTGGACCAAAAATTTTGAGATTCTAGATCTCTGACTTCTTTTTGGTTCAATTTCCGCATTAACAATCGGTTCCTTGGGGCTTTCGTCCCTGAATGCCATCTCATATGTTCTTTTCTCAGAAGTCTTATCTGCTTCCCGTTTGTATGGAAAGATGTCTTCAAAGAACACAGCATCTCTAGATTCGATAATC
The DNA here is from genome assembly GCA_038442645.1 of Agave tequilana. Lineage (NCBI taxonomy): Eukaryota > Viridiplantae > Streptophyta > Magnoliopsida > Asparagales > Asparagaceae > Agave > Agave tequilana. The sequence goes on along the minus strand of JAVJIF010001145.1, from coordinate 172,954 downwards.
ATGTTTACATAAATATCTGGTATTTCTAATTTATGAACCAGAAATCTGTAGGCACTACTATTCAAGGCATAGCCTATGAATATGCAGTCCATAGTTTTTGCTCCCAACTTAGTCTTTTTAGGTAATGGTGCTAGCACTTTTACAAGGCACCCCACATTTTGAGGTAATGGTAGGAAGGTGTCCTTCCATGCCATAACTCAAATGGTATAAGACCAAGTTTCTTGTGGGGTACTCTATTTAGAATATAATTTGCAGTTAATAGAGCTTCCCCCCACAAGTTCTGCAGAGCTCCAGAACTTACGAGCATGAAATTTATCATCTCCTTTAAAGTTCTGTTCTTTCGTTCAGCAATTCCATTTTACTGAGGAGTATATGGTGCTGTTGTTTGATGGATTATACCAAATTTAGCACATAACTCACTAAAATCATTTGATTCATATTCTCCACCTCTATCGGATATTAGAATCTTGATTTTCTTGTTGAGTTGATTCTCAACTTCGGATTTATATGTTCTAAACATATTTATTGCCTCATCCTTATTGTTTAAAAGATACATATAACAGTATCTTGTACAGTCATCAATAAAAGTAATAAAATACTTTTTACCGTTTCTAGTTGGCATAAACTTCAAGTCACACAGATCGCTATGAATTAACCCTAAAGGTTCTGTATTTCGATCTATTGAGTGAAATGAATTTTTCGCCAACTTGGCCTCAACACAAATCTCACACTTGCGAATTTCTTTCAAGTTGAGTTTAGGAATATATCCCAGATTAGACAAGTTCTTTAAAGACTTGTAATTTACATGCCCTAATCTAGCATGACACAAAATAGGAGACTCAATCAAATAAACAGAAGATTTTCCTTTATTTATAAGCTTCGGGTATAAATACACAGACTTTTTATGTACCACTGCAACATTGGCTTTAAAAAGTCCATCAACAAGATAACCCTTTCCCACATACATCCCTCTCTTAGTAAGTACAAATTTATTTGATTCAAAAATCATTCTAAATTCTTTCTTACTAAGTATTGATCCAGAGATCGAATTCTTGCGGATATCTGGAACATGTAACACATTGTTCAGAGTAAGCTCTTTCCCGATGTTCACTTCAGGATGACCTTCCTTTTCCTTCAACCTTTGAGACGGCTGAATTTCCCCTGAATAGTTGCTCATCTTGCTCTCATTTTTATATTCAGAGAATAATAATTTCTCAGAGCAGATGTGCTGAGTAGCCCCAGTGTCTACCCACCAATCCTTATTATTGGTTGTCAGATTCACTTCTGACACCACAGCTGAAAGGCTTGGTTACTCATGGTTGGTCAAGTTTGCCTGTGGATGGCTTTTCTTTGTTCTTTTTGAGACGGCTGTAACATTCATTCGCCTTATGCCCTTCTTTGTTGCAGATGTAGCAGGTTCCCTTGAAGCACATGTTCTTGCCGTTTTGGACTTTGCCTTTGTATCCCTGGGAAGTCTTCTTCCGCTTTAAGCCTTTGGAAGTAGACGCTTTCCCCTTTGAGTCTTCGATCACATTGGCTTTGGCTTCATAGGAGTTCTTACTGCTCCTTTTCTCGGACTTTCGGTTGTCCTCCTCGATTCGAAGCCTCACAATGAGATCTTCCAACTTCAGCTCCTTTCGCCTATGCTTCAGGTAGTTCTTGAAATCTCTCCACGCAGGTGGGAGTTTCTCCACGATAGTAGCAACCTGAAAGGTTTCAGGTAGAATCATACCTTCGGCTTCTATTTCGTGCAAGATAAGTTGGAACTCTTGCACCTGACTGATTACAGTCTTACTGTCTACCATTTTGTACTCCAGAAATCGTCCTACGATGAACTTCTTGGTACCAGCATCCTCAGTCTTGTACTTCTTGTCAAGACTGGCCCATAACTTCTTTGCCGTTGTGATAATACTGTAGACATTGTAAAGAGAGTCATCCAGTCCATTTAAAACATAATTTCGGCAAAAGAAGTCACCTTGTGTCTAAGCATCGACTGCAAGGACTGAGTCCCAATCAGTTCCGGGTTCTGGTGGATCTTCTTACAAGAATTTGACCAGATGAAGAGTGGTCAAGTAGAAGAGTATCTTCTATTGTCACCTCTTGAATTCTGTGCCGTCAAATTTTCCTGACTTCTCCGGCTTCGGGTTAGGAAGTGGAGTAGGCATCAAAGCTTGTAGCTGCATGTTTGGTGCCTTATTAGAGCTATCTTGATTAGTTTCTAACATTTTCTGCAAATTCAAGCAGAATAGAAGTAAGAAACTTCAATATAATAATTGTCTTAAGATTATTGGTTTCTACTTAACAAGAATCAATCTGACAACTATTCAAGATCACTGAAATATCAACAATCTAATTGGCCAGGTCGGCAAATATCAGGTGGGAGGTTTTCTGTTCAAGAGAACGTTCCTTAATTTAAGAACCACCTTTCAATTTCCTTCCTTGGTTAAACACCAATTAGACTGAATCTAAATCATTCTCAATATACTAAATATCAGTATATCTCCTGTATAAAGAAATTAATTCACTTATACAGTACTTGGAGTGAGGTACGCTTAAAGCGAATCTCCTTAAGACAATTACGTCCCCCGCACCGGTGCTAACGGGTTACTGGACGCTGGTCTCCCAAGATACAACACTCCTTCACGGTATTTGGATAGCACTATCAAATCACCGTATGGTCGAACCGTAATTAACCAGTACCTTCACAGTATGGTTGAAGCAGCAAGACAAAGACAAATTTTGAGAGAATATTTGCCTTTACTTTGGAGAAGCACCCACTGTAGAGGAAGAAGAAAGGTTGAAAGAATATTCTTCTTCGGAAGTCTCAGATTCAGACAACAATTCTATTAAGAATCTGTTGAATTTTCTGAGCCCTCTTCAGAATGAATTTTGCAGAATCTCCTTTAGAAGTCTCTTCGGAAACTGACTTTCCCACTTCTCGCTGGAAGTTACTTCAGAACTCCACTTCCCAGTTCAGAACACAGTCACTCACTTCAAGTTCAGAACTCAGAGAGAGAGAACTGGAGCGCTATTTATAGCGCTCCAGGAGGGGCATTTTGGTCCGCAATTATCCAACAGTTACAGCGGTTCGGTCTGAACCGTTGCAACTGTTCGGTCCAACCGCCCAATCGCACAGACAGTTTCAGACAGCCATTGGAGGTGGTTTGGATCCGGAGCGGAGCGGGTATACTCGCAACCCATACCCGTGAGACCTGATTCAAAAAGAATCAGGCCGGGTAGGGAACCCGAACCCAGACCCGGACCCGAGCCTGAGCCCGACACCGGCAGGCCGGCCGCCAGCGCGGTGCGCGCGCGCGCGCATGTGCGGGTATAGTTCCCTCCCAATCGCGCGCGAAAACTCCAAGTACCCAAAGGGCACACCCTTTGTTCTTAATTTTCTCTATTTAAACATTACGAACTTCCTTCCCATGGCCAATGTGGGACTAAATTCTTTTAGCTATCTTTAGTCCTATTTTGACTTTGAATTAGACAATCTTAGACTTGAATATCTCATTCATTCGAAGTCGGAAGTTCATCACCATTGGAAGGAGAACACACTCCAACCATCATCCAATTGATTCGATCAACAGATCTCGCCGTAATTCAATTCAAAGATTCACATATATATTCTTCATATTCCAACAGTATTCTGTATTGTTTTTGTGATCTTCTAAAGTCCTTAGTTTCATATGTTCATTCGAGTTTCCTAAGTTCTTTTGAGATAAATTATGTATGTTTTTTTTTTTCCATTTATTTCATTGTCCTCTCTTTAATGGAGCAGCAGGTGGCTATACTCCACCATTTGTTGCAAAAAAAGTAGTTATTAGACTATTTTGCAGAAATGAAGAATTAATGAGGTTCAATAACCATTCACTGAATGCTTCCATCAGATTTAAGCCACTGATAACATTTCAAGCTTGAATGAGAAATAAAAACTGATGGTAACTTACGATCCACCAGAAACACTCCCATTGAATATCTCAATCGTATCTCCAGATCTCACATCATGCCACCTGAAAGTGCGATCGTCGTCCATGACATTCTGCTTGTAGATGAAAAAGTATCCTTCTGGAGGCAGATGGAACTGCATATTGCCGTGCAGCCTCTGCAGCTCCTTCCTCAGCTCACTCACATTATCGCACGGATTCACCTCAACAGGTATCTTCTTCGTCCCGCATTTGGGCAGAACCAGCAGCTTCATCTTCTTCTGGCCGACACCTCCCATCCCAACCGTTGACACAGTCTGAAACGGCCTGATCACGACATTTATCTCCGAGTTATCAGCAACCCCGTAATCAACCAGAGGCCGGTGATCCTGCATTTCACTGCTTCCGATGTACAGACTGAACCTGTTCACAGGAATGCCTTCCAATTCTTGAATCCTCTCCTTGAGCCGACCGACGTTGTCAGCGACATCAGTCTCCAACGACAACTGCTTCTTTGTCACCGACACATTGATCAACAGCATCACTCTTGCAGGCTCTTCCGCCTTGACACACTCTTCTTGCTCGGACTCAAGTGTCAGCTGAATTCGCGAACCTTCAAGAACTTCATAGAGCTCGGTGTCCCCGTCATCGGCCATGACCTGTCCTTTGAAGGCCAAGGTCTGGCTCGACACCGGGTACCCCTCGTACTTTTCGATTTTCTCCTTCATCTCGAGCACGGTGTCGAAGAACCCGATCTCTATCTTGAATTGCTTCCCTTTGGATGTCTCAAAGATCACATCCATGGCTCTCTCTCTCTCTCTCTGAATTGTGATGGAGAGAATGAGCTTTGAGTGCTGTAAATATATGCGTTTTTGTGTGAGCCTGAAAAAAATTGAAACGTTTGTTTCATTGAGTTTGGTCGCAATTTACTCACCCTTTTTACAAAAGATGTTGAAACGGTAACCGAAATTTACTCCTGGATCGTATCGCTAACTCCCGCATTTTTCTCGTGGGCTTTGGGTTGTGTTGTTCCCGTGGAGGTGTTTAGGGATAGTCTGTTCCTTTTGAGACACGAGAAAGAAATTTTAGGGTTTATCATTTTTTATATACAAATTGGCTAAATTGCACAAAAATACTTCAAAGTTTCATTAATTTTGCACTTAAATACTCTATTGTTTTTTCTTTGCACTTAAATACCTTATTATTTTTAGTTAAATCGCACTAAAATACCTCAAAGTTTCATTAACTTTGCACTTAAATACGCTATTGTTTTCTTTCTCCACTTAAATACTCTATTGTTTTTAAGATTAAGCATTTTACTACCCTCTTTCACTATTCTTCCCTTTACTTTTGTGTTTATATTACATATTTTGCTATCCAAGACTAACCCCAGTTAACAATTACCTCCCTTTACTTTTCATTTTCAATTTTCTCTCTTCCAAACATGGTTCAAAAAAAATGTAATAGTTCCAAATATTACATATGCTGCACGAACATGGACACAGACATGCTGAAATCAGCATGGCATGGCATGGCATAATATACAACACACAACAAAATTCAGAAATCGTATCTGTTATATTTGTCAGACACGTGTTTGATATGCTGCGCGGACATGAAAACAAGCACGCTGACATCAACATGACACATGACAGGACATAACATACAAACACACAACAGATTCTAAAATGATATAATTGTCATACACGTGTCAGATATGTGTTCGACATGACATGACTTCACAGTTAACTACTTTCTACTAGCCTGCCTGTTTATTCATCTTCGTGCTCACATGAGCCTTACTTATATATCGCTTGTTCTTTTTAGAAATATCGACTTATGTGAGCGCGAAGACGAGCGGAGATAGGGGGAGTATGTAAAAAAAAAATTATTTTCATTTACTTTACATATAACTCATTGTTTAGAATTTTATGAATTATCTATATTTTTTTCATATTGTTTTATTGGAAATAGCCACATTTTAAATGTTAATGATATGACACATGGAATTTATTAATAAGTCATAAAATCATTTTCTAATGTATCTCTAGCTATAAATAAAAATCCAAAATTGAATATAAAATAGCAATGTAGTCTGCTTTCTATATGTGTGCCATGATACTGCATAATTCCAGGAAAACATATTTCCATTTTTGGTTTGTTTACATAAAAGTACAATCAGAGCACATTCTTTTAAAATTCTCATATTATAGTCAAACCAACAAAAATATCAACACAAATATACTTTACATTTCAAGAAATTAATTCCATTTACTCAAGAGCCTGACATATTAGCCAACTTACCTGTCACAAAATTAGGTATCATGCCAATTTTGGACCAACAATGAAACTATTTAAATCTATGTGTGAAGGGATCATCTAATAGCAAATTGAGGTAGAGATCATGAAGGTGATAGTAGAAATTTTAACAGGGAGGTTTTTCTACATAGAGATTGAAGAAGATGCAACAGTTGAGAAGCTGAGGAGAGAGATTGCAGCAGTGGAGAAATTCGAAGGTGATCGTCTGGTCCTCGTGCTCGACAATGGAAAGCTTTTGGAGGACGAGAAGCAAGTTCTTGCTGAGCACGGCGTCGGCGATGGGTCCATAGTTTATTTACACTTCGCGTCGAATGTTGAGGATCTTGATCAGCATATTGAAGTTGAAGACTGCATGTTCTCCTTCAATTTGTAGTTCGTGAAGATTTTGGTTTCTTTTGTTTGTGTGAAAGAAATTTGTATGAAGCATTTCTGAAGATATAATAAGAATGCCTTATGTAAAATGTAGTTTACAAATATATGGATTGGTCGATAATTTTTGGCTAATGATCAGTTTGATGTTATTGGCTGACATGTGATCCCAAAAACGTCAACGATCGTTATCTAAAGTAAACAGAATTTATACATGAGACCTCTTACTCACTGCAAAGAGACTTTGTCAATACTATAACAGGCAATAACGCTTGCGTTACCACACTTCTGTCAGTATATTACATTCTTCTGTTTGCATAACCTATGGATTGTTCTAAGCTTCATTTGTCTCCCCTCTGCTCCCAACAACAAACTTGTGGAGAATCAGTTCCATATGTTCTTGTTGCAGCCAAATTTCAATATTGAGGTCTATTTGAATAATATATTTGGGCTAAATACAACTAATAATTATTAATTAACATAACATTCCTACTTTTTAATTTATGTTCTAATTAACAAACAATACTAATAATAATTGAAACAACATTCCTACTCTTGCCAGTGCTTGCAAGAATGCATGAATCATCCTAGCTTGACTTTGAGCTCACATAAAAGAATGCATGAATCAGTTCTTTTGCTGTATGGAAGAAAAGGATAAGCCTATGAAAGATCTAAATTTGTCACTTCATTGAATGAGTGAAAATTTTCATAGAATTGAGCTCTTTTCATTAGGATTGGATGTAGATCAAACAAGAACATCCTTAATTCCACATCAAATAAAATTACTTTATTCAAAGTACAAGCATAGTACAGGTAAATATTGAATAAACCAAAAGAAACAATACAAAACATATGCTCACATAGTTGGGACGTTTCCCCTTGTAAAAAGGAATTTCAATCTCCTCCATTGTGTAACAGAGAGATGCAAGCTAGTTCACAATGGCACATTTCTTCCTGATCTCACCATTGGTGCCTGTTATAACCCCAATGTTGCCCATCTTCACCATTGACACCCCGAACTCCGAAAAGAACACTGAGGGGCTGTTGGCGAAGCGCATGACCAAGGGCTTGGACTCTGCATTGGTGAGAAGGGTGTCATCAGAGGTCAAGAGAGACCTTCTATTGGCAACCAACTTGTAGTAGCTATTGTCGAATGAGTTGGAGCTCCCAGGGTCCATTTCAACGAGGGTGGTCACGTCGTTAGGCTTGCATTTGTTCTTCAACTTAGGCACGTAGTGGCTGTCCAGTGCTGGGTCAACATCGCCTTTCCCACTGAAGTTGTAGAGGCGATTCAAGAAGGATGAACAGTGTGAGGTACCAATAGTGTGACCACCTAGCGAAGGAGAGAACCAAAATTTAGAATTGACTATAAATTAGTCAGGTTTCATAACATGCATGTACATCTAATGGAAGAAAATTGTATTCTGATTGTTAAGCAAAATAATGGGCATTTAAACTTATATACCTGATAGAACAACTAGATCTTTCACACTTAGGCCCTTGGAGGAGAAGACACTGACTAGATCAGAGAAGTTGGCGCTCGGGAGTGGCAAGTTGCCCAAGGTGTCCAAGAGCACCGATCTTTTTCCATCTCTCCTACCAGTGGGCACGGGATAAAATGGTCCTTTGGACTGTAAAAGAGAGGGGAAAAAAGAAACAAATTAAATCAATAAACCAAGTTCTTGAAAATATTTCAGGTTATATGACTATGTTCACACTTCACACATAATCACTTACCAGATATACTACATCCCTAGCAACTACAGCCACAATGTCGGTGCATGACACAATCCCAGGGCAAGCCTGCTCTAACTTAGCCTTGACACGGTCAATGGTGCTAAAACCCTGAGACTTAGATTTGGCGGCGAATCCCTCTCTGCGGGGTTGCTCCTCGTTCCATTCAGTAGAATCGAGGCATCACAGCCCTACGCATAATCATATAGAAGAATTAACAACATATGACAATGGATTTATGTGTCAAATAAATGTAGAATGAAATTTGAATCAGTACTGGCTAAAAACAGTGAACCCTCTATCGAGACTATTTACATACATTGACAAAGCAATCGTGGAAATGGAGCCTGAGCAGTGGGCCTGCCAGACTTGGATCAACCTTCATAACCTTTGTTATCTCCTCGAGAATGATGGCTTCAGCTTGAGGGCAGGTTCCCTTGTAGAAACCTACCTTCAAGCCTTGTGCATTGGCCCCAACGAGAGAACAAATAGAAGGGATAAAAGAAGCAATAGCTTGACAAGAAACTTAGAGGCCATATTGGAGAGCAAGGTATAGGGTGTTAATTAGTGAATGCTTTAGTTCTTGAATTGGTGAAGGGCTTCCACCCATGTTATATAGCTGATGTTTGAGCTTTGAACGCGTGCAAAGGCTGGCATTGCAAGTAGGATATTGTTTTGTCTATTCAGTTTACAAGTTGTGTTGAGAATTAACAAATGCAGAAGGTAGAATGATTTCAGTTGTGGGAGATGAAGGAGTTGACAAGTAATTATAACAGTTTTGTCACCATAATACAGCCAATGGAAGTGAATATACTACTGAATCAATTCTAAGACTAGGTCATGCCATGTACTAAACTCATTGAAGTCATTGTTGTTTCATAAGTTAACTTGGATATGCACAGAACATGGGTTATTGGTTGTACATATATGAACATAGGTGGCGTGGATAACCACTGCAGCCATGATTGTGCTTGTTCTGTAATTTAAACCATCGTCAAATGATTAGAATCCCGTTGTTAGGCAATCTGATCTTCTTAGCTAGTGCAAGGAACATGGCTATGGACATTAATCATATTATTTCTCATCCATGTCTCGGAAATCTCGTTTAAGCTCAGTTGCAGGATGGAATGTGCTGGATGCCTAAATTGGTAGCCGGCCACCAAAGAAGAGAAGGATTTAGATGACTCAACTTGTGAATTTCCTCAAAGGAAAGATCTCGATAATCAAATCTTAAACGGACCAAAAAAGTAAACAGTAATAAAACTTGGTAACGAAAAGTACTTGATTGATTGCATAAGATTCCTAGCATAGTCATGAAGAATGGAGCAGTTGCAGAGGGACTCGCAAAGTTGGTAGATTGCTTACTTGTGATGAGGTAGGCCAAAAGGTCGAGGCACAAGAAATGCAGTTCTGGGTCCATTTGTTTACTTCTGTTTGAAAATTCAGATGTTTCTTCATTTATCAAACCTTGTAATGATGACGTCATAATTCAATTTGTGCTCTCTGATTACTTGCAACCACAAGGAATCTTATATCTATGTATTTCTTCCATTGACCTCTATTTTCTTTCTACTGCTAGGGACAAGTTGGACATCACAGGTTACCAAGAGGAAGCTGTGTTGTCATCCATCCCCACTTAACAATCAACTATTATATGATCAGCTAAAGGTTTGATAATCACTCTTCTTCAAAATAAGACTGCACAAATTCTATGCTTTACAGCTATGTGAATTGGTGATGGTAGGTTTTAGTATTCTTCGTTGTCTTCTTTGTTTAAGTAGCAGTTTAAGATTACTTTGTTAGTTGAGACTTGCACTCTGCCTCCATGTCTTATATATATATATATGCACACGAGTATGTGACATTTGTACGGAACTATCTAAAAATTCTAGTTTACATTAATATAATCAATACTGTATTGCTACATACAAATACATCATTTGTATAAGAAGCGCTCATTATTAGTTTATGACAGTCAACTTGATCACCTAAAGTTAGCTATTAAGCTAATCAACTGATGATGCACGTGTACTTATTATAACCTCCTCTTCATAATCCACTTCAGTTCTTAGGTTAGTCAAGCCCATTGCCTACAAATTGGATCAGAATCGGGCCGCGATAACCTTCCGCTCTATATTATAAGGACATCTAGATAGTCCAGATCAAATCTTGGACCAAATCCAACTCAAATGAGGCCTCAAGTGTGATTTTGTTAGGTGAGGAAGGAGGCACCCAATACATGACCTGTTTCACTTTTCAATTGGTTTGGTTAAATTTCAGGCACATGTGACCATTTTTTTGGGATAAAGCATGCCTAATTGATTCCCTGCATCTGCAGATGAAATTAGAATCTCAATCTTGAAATTTAAGAAATTTCAGTGTTATGAACAGTAGGCAGAGTGGAAAAAAGGGATTTGCAAATTCTGCAAAAAGAGAAGTTTGGTACAACCAGCAGTGCTCTCTTTAATCAAAAGAACAAGAAAGATAAATTCCCTAAATAGTTATAGATTAAAGCCCTTGCAATACACAATTATATTCTAAAGAGTGGCAAATTCTCTAAATAATAAAGACCACAGGTAATCTTGGAGCCTAAGCAAGGCATTGGTTAGCAAGATAGGCATCACTTTTCAAGCCAGCTTTTATTCAGGCAGGTGTTGTTTGATCTTTCAAAATGAGTACAAAATCAAACTTGGAGTTGCTTAAGTTCCAGTAATCTCCATAAAAGGGGATTAAATCACGGTACACATGGGACTCGATCCTAATTAAACTTTATTTAGGATTGCAGCATCTACATAAGTTCTGAGACAGACAAATTTCTCAATATATAAACCATATGATATAGTTCTGCTCTCCAGTTTCTTCACTTCGCTACTATAAAAGTATAAACTGTCCAAAAACGATAAGATTGTTAATTCAAGTAGAATATATCAGCCCATTGTATACCTTAAAATTTGAAGCCTCCTAGACTTGTGGCTCCTTAGGACACAAACGGGCTACCGAAAGTAATGCTGCAGAGTTACAGAGGAGTAGCATCAGAAAGTAGAGAGCAATAATATTATTACACTGAAGATATATCAACAGAAAAATAAAATTTATAACCCTAAATAGTGCTGCTGCTGCTGATGATGATAATATTAATAAAAATAATATATAAGTCTAACTGAAATAACTTTTTTGAGATAAATCCCAATGCTAGGCCATCGGGATTCAGGCATAGAATATATATTATTAATAAATAATAAATTAAATCGGTTAAATTGGGGATCAGGAATCCCGAAAAATAAATAAAATAGAGTACAAACCTAGTCAAATAATATTGAAACCAGGAATGGCCCAAAAGGAGGGGAAAAAACAACCTAATAGGTGATTAACAGTAACAGGTCTAGTCACGCCACGGGAAATCTAGCCGTTATGCTTGGAAGAACCTAACTCATGATTTTGAATTATAATTTTGAAATTCAAATTCTAAAAGAACATCCCCAACAGCTAGACTGTCATATACAGAAGAAGAATTGGCATTTTCCCACCAATCACACGAGATAAGGGCTCCTCCATGGACAGAGACGTCACCTGGGCATCCGCGATCACCGCACCATCACCAGAATGTTAACTACAAAACATCATTATTAGAATATAAATATATTACCCTAAACCTGCACCACAACTTCAGAGTCTTGGTGTATTGGACCTTAATAATCATTAACAATAACGTGCTTCATCACTTTTACATGCTAAAAGCTATAACATCCATCAATGATTGCATCCCATTTGGTTTTCCAAAGCATTATTCTCATAATCCCCTTTAAAAGAAGCAACGTGCTTCTTTTGAGAAAGTATCAGAGGGGCCATTGAGACCCATGACATATCTAAGCAAGAGGCTAGTGGAAAATAGTCACAAGAGCTACTGCCTAAAGCTATAGACTGAGGTCCACTTAAGCTGTCAACAAGTGTAAATCCAAACTCTCAACAAATATTTCTATAGGATAGTTAACATACAAAAGGTCAAATTGAAGTACACAGATGCTTTCTTTCCCCTATAAGAAGCTCCACAACACTGCTAGAGTGAGAAAAGGAATACTCAAAAAAATTGAGAAAAGCACAAGAGTGAGTAGTGATCTTGTTCCATAATGATGAACATGAGCTTCAAGTGTTTCATGGTTATTGTTGTGTTGAGCTTATTAGGTTGTGCTAAAGCTCAAAATTTAGAGCTTGGGTTTTACAGCAAGAGTTGTCCGAAGGCAGAGAAGATCATCTCAGACTTGTTAAGGAGCACATCTCGAATGCACCATCCTTGGCCTCCCCACTCCTTCGAATGCACTTCCATGACTGCTTTGTGAGGGTTTGTGGTCCTTCTTCCTTCTCTCGAAACCTATTCCCTTTATCAAGTTACAATGCTAGTTTCATTTCATTCTCAGGGTTGTGATGCCTCCGTCCTGATTAATTCCACAAGCACCAACGAAGCAGAGAAGTCTGGTGTTCCAAATAGAACCCTTCGTGGGTTTGATTTTATAGATCGCATCAAATCTCTCTTAGAAGACGAATGCCCTGGTGTTGTTTCTTGTGCTGATATTATTGCTCTAACTGCTAGAGATGCAGTTGGTGTCATAGTAAGAAATTCATACTCTCCCCATCTTCTATTTACGGATTGAAACTTGCTTAGGACTCTTTATAGATTCTTAAGTGCAAAAATAAACCAAAGTAACCTCAAATGTACCAAATGATGTTAGCATTACAATTTAGAGCATCGGTCTACGGCATTTAGCCAGATATCAACCAATCACCTATGTGTTGATATGTGAACTGAACTCTTTCTTTATTGGTACACACAATGCTGTTGAATTATTTCTTCTCTCTTGTGATAGGGAGGACCATTCTGGAATGTGCCCACCGGGCGCAGGGATGGTTTGATCTCTAATGCTTCAGAAGCGAATAAGCAAATTCCTGCTCCAAACTTTAATTTTAGCTCCCTCCAGACATCTTTTGCTAGCAAGGGACTAAATGTAACAGATCTAGTTTTTCTGAGTGGTAAGCTGGTGTCATGTTTATTTGTTATGATGACACGAAATAAGTCCATACAGGATGATTAGTTCCACATAAAAGCTAACTAGCAAATATTTGGCTTTTACATTAGGAGCTCACACAATTGGGATGGCACATTGCTCATCCTTTAGCAACCGGCTCTACAATTTCAGCGGAAAAGGTGATGAAGACCCTTCTCTGGATAGCTCTTACACAGCAAACTTAAAGAAGAACAAGTGCAAGGTTTCAAATGACACGACAACTATAGTTGAAATGGACCCAGGGAGTTTCAGAACATTCGACCTAGGGTACTACAAGAATGTACTTAAGAGAAGAGGCCTATTTCAATCAGATTCAGCTCTAACGACAAACTCTGCAACGAATTCTTTGATTGTCGACCTCATCAGCAGTCCTCCAGAAAATTCTTTGGAAAATTTTCTTTGGCTATGGAGAAGATGGGAAGGGTCCAAGTGAAGACTGGATCTGAAGGTGAGATCAGGAAGAACTGCGCGGTTGTAAATAGCTAGATGGTGTCATGGTACTTTGAATTCGCTTTCTTTTCGGCATTTCACAGTATAAGTGAATGTTGTGTTTAAACTTTGAATTGTGTCTTTGGTTGTCCACTGCCGATGGGTTCTTTTTGGTAGTGTGTTCAATGTGTGACTGTAACCTAAAGAAGCTTGTCTACTAGATGCACGCTGGAACATTGCCTATTTTACTGTATAATTTGTGAGATTTGTGTTGAAACAGGGATTTCGCTCCATGTGAATTCATGGTCCAATACCGTATCCAGTTTTAGCAATTTATTGACTACGATGTGTAACACAGAGACTAACTAGGCATATAAAACTACTCATATTTGTGATAAGCATCTTTGTGATAAGCAATCTTTGAGAAATAGGCTGAAACTATACATATTTGTTATGAATCAGGATCTTTTTTTCTTTCTTCTGTACCCAGTAGAATCAGGTTATCCAGTTCTTATGACTGTAAATGCAAGAAACAAACCATCCAACCCCGCCAAAAAAATGACACAAAAGCAAATAATAATAACACTGATAATAGTAATGGTAAACAAAACGTAAAAAACAACAGGCCATTTTGAGTGTGAATGGCTCAGACAAATCACAGTGATTGAATACCTCACTTTTGTCAGAATTATTTCAGTTACATTTTATTTGGGGAAGATAGCATTAAGTGACCTAGGATTAGACATGATATATTCCAAACTGATTATATAACAGAGAAATGTTGGTTACAGAAGTGTTTCAACTGTGTGAAAATGGCAAATATGTCATTAATGCAAAGAAAACTAGAATAGAAAGCTGAGACTTTAATAACCAACTCAAACAACAGAGGAAACCGAGAGCTACTAGTAGACAAGCTATCCCCAGCATTCACTCCCAACCCACATCTAAATCTCCTCCCTACCAGAGAGGTGAACATCAACAAAGAAAACCACTTGTGAAGCCCAATGGTTCATTTTTTTCGGTAGCAGTTGTATTATACCATTCTCCATTGGTTTCCAAGGCTGGCATGTTTAGATTCCCCGAGACAAAATTCTTAAAACTAAGATTAGGCTTTGAACCCTTGAAAAAGGTCCTCATCTTCTCAACCTTCTAATTACTAACATTCATGGAAATGAAAATCTGACAGCTTTGCAGACATGAAATGACATTCATCAAGAATTTCCAGCCTGAATATAAGAAGCTGCCATTGTCATTGAATTTGAGACATGGTCTACACTATATAATTCATATAGATAAGAGAGGGCAGGCTCTGTTCTTATGTATTCCTCAGAAATTGGTTCCCCTCAGTTTTCCTTCTAGTACTCAAGCCCTGGTTTCCTCTTTGGTCATGCTTCCTTGCTACCACTGTAGCAAGCACTTCTTTGTGCAGGTAGTGTTCTTGATGGAAACTACAGGAGAAATGAGGCTCAAGTGTTTCATGATGTTGGTTGGTTTCAGCCTACTAGGCTTTGCCAAAGCTAATCTGATGTTAGGGTTTTATAAATATAGCTGCCGTGATGCAGAAAAGATCGTCTCAGACATCGTGAAGAATCACATCTCAATTGTGCCGACTCGGGCAGCTGCTCTCCTTAGAATGCAGTTCAATGACTACTTTGTTAGGGTACAAATTCCATTCATTTCTATACATTTATCAATCCTACCTTGTTTGTCTTGTGAACTTAAATATGCTTGTATTTGTGATTAATTTTAGGAATGTGATGCTTCTGTGCTAATACATTCGACTTCCACCAATAGGGCAGAGAAGGAAGCGACTACAAACAAAAACCTTCACGGATATGAATACATTGATCACATTAAAGCTCGTCTAGAAGCTGAGTGCCCAGGTGTTGTTTCATGTGCTGATATTATTTCCCTAGCTGCAAGAGATGCGATCGGAGCCATAGTAAGAAGCTAAAACTTAAACTCCTTCAGTACTTCATAGCCAATGAAACATAAGTTTGTGAATGTTTTAATATAGGCTCCCAACTTGATATCCATCCTCCCTGAATTGGTGTGAAATCCTTCATAATGGTCTTCATGTTTTCTCTAAAATGTTTCTGTCACCTTTTACAACAGGGAGGACCTCACTGGAGAGTCCCGACAGGATGTAGGGATGGGCTGATCTCTAACGCATCCGAAGCTGAAGCTGAAATTCCTACCCCAAAATTTGATTTCGAGTCTCTTAATACATCCTTTTCTAACAAAGGACTAAATGTGACAGATCTAGTTTACTTGAGCGGTACACTATATTCATATAAGTTTAGCGACTTCTCTTCAATTTTCTGTCACTTGTTTCCCCAAGAAAGGAAATATTTGAATATCCATAGTACATAGAAACACACCATTTCCTATTTAATTTTAATGTATTAAATTTGCAACAAATCAAGACAAGATGAGAAAAACAAGACTTTTTCTATTTCGGCATTTTTTTTTTTTGGGGTGCTTCATCATTTATGTCATAGCTAATTAGAAAGTATTCATTCAGGAGCTCATACTATTGGATATGCTCATTGCCCATCCTTCAGCAATAGGCTCTACAATTTTACGGCTATGCTGACCAGGACCCTACAGTTGATGGTTGCTATGCTGAAAGATTGAAGGAGGCCAAGTGCATGAGTGCCGACCACAAAATACCCTAGTTGAAATGGATCCAGGGAGCATGAGAACATTTGATCTTGGGTACTACAGAAATCTACTCAACAAGAAAGACTTGTTCCAATCAGATGCGGCTCTCACAACAGATTCCTATGCTAATAATTTGATTGTTAACATTGTTGATGGGCCTCTTGGTGACTTTTTCCTAGACTTTGCTTTGTCTATGGAGAAGATGGGAAGGATCATGGTGAAGACTGGATCTGAAGGTGAGATCAGGAAGCACGGTGCCGCTGTGAATGGCTGAACAGTGTTCCATCTTACCTTGTGGATGAGCACGGGAAACTTAAAGTACTTTTTAACATCTTCAGTACTTCATTCAGAAAAAAGTGTGTAATGTCATGAGTGCATGAATAAATCAGTTTTGCTAGTTCATGAATGAAATTGTTGAGCTGTTTTCCATCAGAATTTATTAAATTGTGTATGGGGGTATAATCTTGAATGATATTCAATAAGTGAAGAAATTTACTAGCGTACAATGATACAGAATAGACATGAATTCTTGTTGTATTGTGTTCTGAATTGCATGTAATCATGCTCCACTGAATTCTTAGGAACTTTTACTCAACATAAACAGTACAATTTTTTTATAACAACGATTGTAGCCAAATTAAACCTAAAGCATCTTGGTTTTCAGGTATGATTCATTTGTGTTGTTGCAAAACAGATTATGTCTGCGTTTGGGTTTGATTCAAGTGCAATACTAGGTCTGCATTCGGGTTTAAATCCAGCTGCAACTTTGCATGTCCATGTTTAGATGATTTGCCCTGAATCCTTATCCACTTGTAAACATGAAAGAGGTGAGAAGATGAGTTAAGAGTCAGGAGTAGGTTTCAAAATGGAACTTTTAGGTTTCATAATGGATCTTTTCTCATTAGAATTTTTTCATTGATGATATATAGCTATGGTGTTGATGAAGGCTTTATAAAAGAAAATGATGACCACATAGCTGTGATTATGGCAAGTGATCAGCACAAAAACTAATACAACATTGTTAACAGGTCAAGGAAACATTATAACTATGCATCATGAGGATGGTAACGGTGCACGTAAACCTAGACTTTGGGGGGGGGGGGGGGGGGGGGGGGAGACCTGACAGATAAAACTACATGAATCTATTAAGATTACTTTTCTTGACATGTCTTAGATTAGTGCCTATCCAAATAACTCCACTAATCCTGTAGTGTCCATGACAAAATCAATGGCTTGTTTTTTATGATATAGTGAACTTGCATCATAGTTTAAATGAATCGCACCGCAAGTTCACCAACTAAGAGGTGCTTTATTGGTTCATAGTAAGAATATTACTATGAATATATTATTTGCGTCCTTGAGACAGAATGTTAAAATATCAAAACCAGTTTGGGTTCATATGCCGAGGCGATCGACGACAGAGGCTATTCATTTGCTTCGTCAATTTATATAGCGATTTCGAGAGAAGAAGAGAAATTTGCACATGGTCTTTATTGATTTAAAAAAGCTTATGATAAAGTGCCAAGAGAGGTATTATGGTGGACATTGATGAAAAATGGAGTCCCCATTAAATATATTGACATAATCAAGGACATGTACGATGGAGTAGTGGCAAATATTAGAACTTGTGAATGCATAACAAGTGATTTTTTATCACAATTGGATTGCATTAAGGATCTAGAGTCCATTCTTATTTGTCATAATGATGGATGAGTTTACTAGAGCTATTAGGATGAGATACTGTAGTGTATGCTATTTGCTGATGATATTGTCCTAATCGATGAGACGAAAGCTGGGGTAAATGCAAATTGGAGGTATGAAGGTAAACTCTAAAATCTCGAGGTTTTAAATTAAGTAGGGCCAAAACAGAGTATATAGAGTGTATATTCAGTAAACAGGGAATCGAGATTATAGCATTGTGAGAGTAGAAGGACAAGAAATACCGATGAGCAGTCATTTTAAGTATTTGGGTTCTATTATTCAAAAAATGGGGAGATAAATAATGATGTCAACTATAAGAGGAGTGCAACAGGAGTTTTATGTGATCGTGACATTCCGTTATAACTGAAGGGAAAGTTTTATCGAACTGCTATTAGGCCAGTTTTGTTATATGGCACAGAATGTTAGGCTATAAAAGATATCATGCCCAGAAGATGAGTGCAGCAGAGATGCGTAGGCTTCGTTAGATGTGTGATAATACGAGGAGAGATAATGTGAGAAATGAGGATATCCGTACTAAGATAAGTGTGGCCTCTATAGAAGAGAAGATGAGAGAAAATCACCTACGATGGTTTGATCATATGCGACGTAAACTTATATATGCGCCAGCCCGACGAATAGAGCATATCAAATTAGAGCAAGTTAAAAGAGCATAGGAGAGACCGAAAAAAACATGGATGGAGGTAATACAACAAGATATAGAGACTAAAGGTCTTATTGAAGGCATATTGCTTGATAGGAATGAGTGGAGAAAGCTGATCCATGTGCCCGATCCGGCGTAATTCTCTTTTGGTTCATGTAGCCTACCCCAAATACTCGGGACAAATGGCTTAGTTGTTGTTGTGTTGAAAAGTTGCACATAGAACACCTATTTCTCTTTTTAAAAAGGAAGAAGAAAAGGAAAGAGGGAAAATCACACAATAAGTTCAAATGTGACCATTGAACTTGTTGCTACTAATCAGAGCAAGTGCCGTTTCCAACTCTTCTCCCAGCTCTGATCTGCCTTCTTTATGATTTCTACTGTGAATTTGTCAACTATTTTTGTTGACCGTGATGGCTTGTATGCATGATATTGACAGACTCTGATGAAAGAGGTCAAATAGCGACCTTGGGGTGTATGTATGTGCACGCAGGCCGCATCTACTAAAGGTAAAAATATAGGTAGTATGTAAAATAAACTTATGCAATTTAGCAAACACATAGTAGACAATACTCCAACAGGGAATTGCACACTGAACAGCTCGAGTAGAATCAAAAAAATATCTCCAGTCAGGCAATATGACAAACAGTTGATGAGCAAAACGAGTAACCAACAAGCTATCGTAGAAGATGAAACTCACAAAGATGATGCATTGATTAGTGTTTGCGCACATTATACCTCTCTCTTTCGGATTTTGAATCTCCATTTTAAGCCATCTCCTTTCCAATGAAGCCCCCAAAACTCATTCTCATTCCCATTCGGCTTAATTCCACAAAACTATCATGGTTTTTTCCCGATTTCAAAAAACTATCATAAACTTTGAAAAATTACAGTAAACTACCATGAACCATATCTTTTCATGATAATTTTTTCCAGAATTTCAGAGGATTTTACGAAAGTCCATGATAGTCTCTTATATTTTTCAAATTTTTGATAGTTTTTTAAATTTGGGTGTAAGTTCATGATAGTTCCATTAAATTAAGCCCATTCGTTGTAGACAAATTTTGCTCTCAAGGATGAGAACTATAACTCGGGTTGGCCCACTGGTCTGCGGGCGGCCAGGCCCACTTATACGGATCGCGGGAGATGGGTTTTATCGTGTCGAATCGATCAGAATTGACCCGAACCGTCAACTGACGGATCCGTTTGTTGCTCGGAAGTCAGAAATCAGAAGTCAGAATCAGAAATCAAATCACGATCCGATTCGATATAAAAAATTCGACCCACTGAAATTTATTTTTCTCTCTCTTTTTAACTTACTCCTTTTCCCTCTTTCTTCTTCAAGCGAGCTGCGCCGCCGAGATCTCTGCAAGATTCGTCTCTTTCTTCTCAAAGATCCCAAATTAGATTCATGGGGCCCGCGATTTTTCTCAGGTTTCTATTTTTCTTCTGTTTGATTCGTTTGATTGATCGATTTCTCTCGTTCGCTCCAATTTGGTCCCAAGCTCAAAGGGTTTGGAGACCATTTGATGTAAAAATCCAGTTAGAATAATGTTTTTGATTCAATTATTTTAATTACTGTTAAATATGAGATTTTTAGTGAATCTGGGTGTTAGAAGGAAATTGAGTGATGATGTTGGGTACATGTGAAGAATTCTTGTTTGTGTAAATTATTAGTAATTTGGATTTTGCTCTATGTTATGCATTGTCTGATGAATTGAATTCTCTCTATAACGAGTTTATTATTGTGTGTGTGTGTGTGTGTGTGTGTGTGTGTGTGTGTGTGTTATTACTGATTGGTAGTTTGTTCAAAATTTGTCTCTTGGTCTCAAGGCTGCAATTTATGCATAACTCAGCAAGATGCAAGTTTTCCACCCTGATTACCTTAATAAAATGAAATTGGATATGTGAGTAATTAATAAGTAGGAAAAAAATTATAACTTGAAAAGAAAAAAGAAAAAAGAGGGGGAAATCCCTACTATCTTCCTCTATCAGTGTGAATGTGATATTCCCCAACTGCTTCATATCTCTATTTATAGCCCAAATGATCTCAAAATATGAAGATTTCAACATTTTGCAAATGGATAGATACCAGCTTAACAATACTATTTTGCATCAAATTCCCCAATATAGAGTTACATCTTGCAAAGGACACAAATTTTTTTGGTAACCTCTTTTATATGCAAGGTCTTGATACGCGCGTTGTTGAAGGTATTCCTTTTCATGGCTTTCTCAAGCAATAATTTCTCTAACCGTAAGACTAGTTAAGTACTTGCATGACACGGTTGACAATTTGCACATTGTCTATCAACTATCTAAGAGGATCGTTAGGGGAACCTCTAAATTCTCAGACATCGTCTATTTATTGTTTGTCATGATAATTTGATATTTTGAGTGCTTGGAAGAGTTTAGAACATATGATAAGTACAATAATACATATTAATAAGCATTAAGTTTCCTCACCTGTTAAATGCATAGATTTAACTCCAAAGAACAGCAAGAAGGAACAACAATCCTGGGAAGTGATAAGGCTTCTTATATATGTAACTCAATTTCATCTGGGGGAAAAAACAATCTTAATAAGCAAATGCAAAATGTACTGACCTTACTGCCCTTAGCTATTGTATGAGTCCCTTTTATCTTCTTGATGATTATTGTTGTTATAAACAAGAGCCATTTTAAGATTTTGATTAATTGCTCTCACTCTGCATTGGTGTTTCTGAAAACTACTTAAGACTCTTATTTCTTTGTATTTATTTTGCATGAATATTGATTGTTTATATTGAACAGGAAGAGTTCATAGTTTGGACCTGGTTGCTATGGGTACTAGATGGAACTTTTCTAGAAAATTGGTGGACAAAGCTACACAACGTTGGATTTTAGGTCTGGTATATATTGTTGCAATTGCAGCTATCTGGATTTCTGCTAGTTATATAGTTCAGTCAGTTGTAGATGCTGGCGTTTCTCCATTCGTAGTAACCTACATTTGCAACTCTCTGTTTATGATTTACATCCCTTTAGTTGAAATCGCACGCCAGTTTGATGATCCAAGTAGATATAAATGGATTTGGTGGACAACTGAGAACAGTATTGATGCCCAACAAGTTAATCATTTGGAGGATGTACATCTTGTATCAGAGATGGATCATAGTCCCGAAACAAACGCTTTGTTGAGTCATAATGGAGACACTAATTTACCTGTAATTGACTCCACAGTGATGACTCAGAAAGAACATCATCACATCAGGGCAGTGCATTCATACAGCTTGTATCAAGTGTGACTAATGCAGATGTGAGCAAACAAATTGATTCAAAAGGGCGGTGGACAAGAACTCGTGTTGCTAAAGTTAGCTTGTTGATATGCCCATTTTGTTTTTTGCACAGCTTGCTTTTAACCTCTCTCTTAAATATACCACTGTCACAGTAAGTCCTTATCTAATCTCTGTAATTTTCATTTTCCTCCATACAGTGCCTGTTCAATTTACCTCATCATTATTTTTAAAAGCATGTCAATATGATTGTGACGTATGTTTTATTACTTCGTGCAGTCTAATACTATCTTAAGCAGCACTTCTAGCCTTTTCACTTTCTTGGTCTCTTTGGCATTTTTAGGAGAGAAGTTTTCATGGGTTAAGCTAATTAGTGTCCTTCTCTGTATGGGAGGAACTATAATAGTCAGCTTGGCTGATTCTGAAACTGGAGGAGATGCAATTGCCACAAATCCTCTTGTAGGTGATACTCTTTCGCTCGCTTCTGCTGCAATGTATGCTATTTATATCACCTTGATCCGGAAGAAGTTGCCTGACGAGGGAAATGAAGAAGGTCAAGCTAGCACAGCTCAGTTCCTCGGATTTTTAGGGCTGTTCAACTTTTTGATCTTTCTTCCTGTTGCCCTAGTACTGCATTTTACTCGGCAGGAGGCCTTTGACAAGCTCAAGTGGCAGCAATTTGGTCTCATTGTAGGCAAAGGTTTGTATTTTAATTTTCAATCACAATTTCCATTTTAAGTTACGGAAACTGGTGACTGAAATTCTCCAATTTGCTTCTTCTCACAGGTCTACTGGATAACGTGCTCAGCGACTACCTGTGGGTGAAGGCAACTCAGCTGACAACTACGACAGTAGCAACAGCTGGTCTCTCGATTCAAGTCCCAATCGCTGCTGTTGTTGACTCGATCACAGGCCGAGCCCCTGGCTTGCTCGAATACCTGGGAGCTGTATTTGTCATGTTAGGGTTTGCAGGGATCAACATCCCCTCAGATGCCTCAACACAATCTGGAGCCACCGAGCGAGAACAGGAAGGTGAAGACATTGTTATGGTCGAACTGGGGAAAGACTGAAACAACTTAGTGCATTCTTTTCGTTTATAGGGACACTCTATTCATGGATTATTGTAAAATTTTACCAGTTTTGGATGAAGTGGGGAGACTATCAAAGGGATTTGTAAATGAAACAGGCACTTATGGTTGACAGTATTCGCTATAGGGGTGTTTGGATGCAAGGAAGTGGGCGGAAGTAAGGAAATGAGGAAGTATAATTGCTTACTTCCCTATCTATCAAACACCGGAAAAAGAAAATAAGAAAACTCCTTTTTTTTCTCTTTTTTCTCTTTTACACAACCATTTCCTCGCTTCCAAAGTGCTACAGTTATTTGCTTCCAAAGTGCTACAGTTAATTTTGTGGTCATGTAAATTTCATTTATAATAAGTTGTAGCACAAAATAGTTAATTTTTTGATCATGTAAATCTCACTTGCATTCTAATTACAGTCTATTTTTTATTTTTCTTAATTAATTTTTATTTTAATATTATTTTGCGGTCAACTTTGTGGTCAACTTTTCCACTTTCACTTTCACATTACCATCCAAACACCGGAAAAAACATAACATTTTTCAAATCACACTTCCTAACAACATCCAAACACCGGAAAACTTACTAACCAAT
Organism: Agave tequilana; assembly: GCA_038442645.1. Taxonomy (NCBI): domain Eukaryota; kingdom Viridiplantae; phylum Streptophyta; class Magnoliopsida; order Asparagales; family Asparagaceae; genus Agave; species Agave tequilana. The sequence continues at coordinate 149,152 of JAVJIF010001145.1, read as the reverse complement.
TCTCAAGTTTCAAAGGGAACTATTACCAATTCTCACTTCCTTACTTCCTCTCTTCCACGTCAACCAAACAGGCATAGTGGAAGCAGTTGAACAAATTTCTTCTTCCTTTATTGAATGTAAATGTATAATGATCATGTTTTTTCTGCAATTATACAACACGGTTATTAGTCCAGGCTTAACTCGTAGCCAGTCCATTCTGTCAGTAAGAGCACTTCCACCCATGCCTAGGCAAAGAGAGCTGGGTGTTTTTTGGGTACAATTTGCCGGTGTACCCAGGCAGCGTGGAGCCTGTAATTATTAAGGATGTTTTTGCAAAAATTTATGTGACCCCGGAAATAAAAGCTTGTTGGAATTATAATTCGGTTTCAAATCATGTTATTAAAAACATTTGCTCAAGAGTTAAACTAGAAGTTTCTGTTTAAAAGTGTTTTTATTTCTTTAAGAGTCAAGATCTTATTATGATTGTAGTAGGAGTTTTTATTTATTTAAGTTTTTATGTAATAGTAATATTTGATTATTAGAGTTTGTGTACGAGTAGGAGATTGAGAAATTTGTATTTCTATAAATAAAGCACAAGACGGTTCAATTTTGTATGATAAAATTGCATGAGAAATTATGTCAATAAAATAAAGCCATTGGTTTTCTTTCCCCGTAGATTCCTCTCTTTTCATATTTGTTTTATCAAAGATTATCAGTGGTATCAGAGTAATAAAATCTTCGCTTACGTTGCGCCAATTATCATCGTTGCCAACAATCAATTCGAAGTCGATCTTCAAATAAGATGGCTAACAAGCTGATGCAACTTGTATTTCTCATCTCACAAAAGATAACTATCAGAATTGGAGTACCAAGATAAAAGAAATTGTTAATCTCTCAAGATATGTGGAAAAATCGTTGAAAATGTTTCAAATAGCAAAAAAAATAGAGCAGATTACCATCAACTGAAAGGGACTAGTTTGAGGACTTAAAAACAAGAGATAGATTTATTTTTCTTAATATTTTGTGGAGTTGATAAAAATACTCTTGACATCATTAGATGTGCAATAGCAAAATATGTTTGAGATATTTTACAGAAAACATATGAAGAGAGAAAGATAAATAACTCATGAAGTCATGGGGTTGGAGGAAAGAATGAAAGAAATTCAAGAAATTTATGAACTCAAAAAGAATATAGAAGAAGTTCAAGAAATATAAGACTTGAAAAAAGATCAATACATGAAAGACGTGCAAATATATAAAAACAAGATTTTAGATAGAGAAATAAAAGGAGGAGAAAAGGAAGAAAAGGAAGAAAATAAAAGGGAAAGAGAAGAAGAATATGCATCTAGAAGGAGGAGAAAAGGAAGAAAAGGAAGAAAATGAAAGGGAAAGAGAAGAAGAATATGCAAACGATGAAGAGCAAATGGAAAAAAAAAAGAAAAGAAGAAGAAGCAAAAGAAGCAAAAAGAGAAGAAAAAAGAAAAGACAAAAGGGAAGAAAAAGAAGAAAAAAAAATGTGAATAAAAACAAAAGAAAGCAAAAAAAAAACAATCATCCTTAATAAGTGATAGTTATAACAATGAAATAAGATAAAACAATATTGATTTTCTAAGTGTAGAAAATCAAACATTTTAATTCATGTTCACCCTTTGGGCCTGTTTGGTTAAGGGTGTAAGTGAGGAAGTGAGGAATTGAGGAAGTAGTAATAATTCCCTTTGGAACTTGGGAATTGGTTAGTAAGTTTTCCGGTGTTTGGATGTTATTAGGAAGTGTGGTTTGGAAAATATTTTGTCTTTTCCGGTGTTTGAATGGTAATGTGAAAGTGGAAGTAGAAAAGTTGACCACAAAGTTGACCGTTAAAATAATATTAAAATAAAAATTAATTAAGAAAAATAAAAAATAGACTGTAATTAGAATGCAAGTGAGATTTACATGGTCAAAAAATTAACTGTTTTGTGCTACAATTTATTACAAATGAGATTTACATGACCACAAAATTAACTGTAGCACTCTGGAAGTGAGGAAATGGTTGTGTAAAAGAGAAAAAATAAAAGGAAAAGAGGTTTTCTTATTTTCCTTTTCCAGTGTTTGGATAGATAGGGAAATGAGCAATTATACTTCCCTATTTTTTACTTCCGCCCACTTCCTTGCAACCAAACAACCCCAAAGTAAAGAAAGAAGCAAAATAAAGAAATTTTTGAAAAAAATCATATCTTGTAAGACGACCACAAAGATAAAAAAAAAAAAAAGAGGACAAAAATATTAAAGAACAGCGTCAAGATCATCATCAAGAAAAGACTCAAGATGAAGTTCAAAGACAAAGAGGCAAGGAGAGATAAAAGTAATTTTAGTTGTTAAAAAAATATATATATATATAAGTAAAAAATTTGGGGTAAATCTAAGAAAAAGGTATTATATAAAAAGTCAAAAAGAGAAATTATAAATAATGTAAGATTATTCAGTTGAATTGAATGGATCTTCTTTCTTTGATTGGTGCAAAGTTCGTAGGAATTAAGTGGAAAAAAAATCAAAAAGAGTCGACTACGCATTACAGTTATACTAATTATGAAGTTGTTTTATCAAAATTTGCATATCACTTGACACTTCTACAACCAGTAAGTGAAGAACAAGAAGATCGTATTTAAGTACATCAAAATAGAAGATTAGACCAATATTTTTACCAAGTTATACAAGGACATTTTTGTGAAGATATGAACATTGCGTTTTATAGAACAATTGAATAAAAAGAAAATGTTAGAAATTTAATTCAATTCATTTTCATGTAGTAGTAGTAATATTTGGTTATTAGAGTTTATGAAACGTGTTTGGTTGCAAGGAAGTGGGCGGAAGTAAGAAAATGTGGAAGTATAATTGCTCACTTCCCCATCCATCCAAACACCGAAAAAGGAAAATAAGAAAATCCTTTTTCCTTTTCTCTTCTCTCTTTTATACAACCATTTCCTCACTTTTAGAGTGCTACAGTTAATTTTGTGGTCGTGTAAATCTCATTTGTAATAAGTTATAACGCAAAACAGTTAATTTTTTGATCATATGAATCTCACTTGCATTCTAATTACAGTCCATTTTTTATTTTTCTTAATTAATTTTTATTTTAATATTATTTTACAATCAGCTTTTTCACTTCTACTTCCACATTATTATCCAAACACTGAAAAAGACATAACATTTTTCAAACCATACTTCCCATAACATCGAAACAGCGGAAATTACTAACCAATTCTTAAGTTCCAAAGCGAACTCTACTACTTTCTTATTTCCTTACTTCCTCACTTTCACTCTTAACCAAACAGGTTAAGATTAAGAGATTGGAGAATTTATATTTCTATAAATAGAGTAAGAAAAGAGAAATTATTAGAGTCAATAAAATAAAAACATTATTTTTCTTTCCTCTCTTATATTTTCTTTATCAAAAATCAGTCACTGGCCAGTCGAAGAGTTGAGCTTTATCTCATACCAGTATTATTTTAAAGACCAGACCAGCATTCATTTTAGGCCCCACCCTAGCCACGGTCTCAGTCCCTGAATAGCATCCATGTCATCTCCGTCTATGAATCAAAATCAAGAGTCCGGTATGTCATCTTATTAATTTTTTTATTTCAATTAATTGAGTTCAAGACGTTATTTCCTTAATAATTGAACATGCAATCACTTCACTAATGTAAATAGGTTGTTTGTTTCACATAAAAAAATTTACAACCTAATTACAATTATGATATTTATTAGAACCATAAATTATAAAAAACTTACACCACTTAATTACCACACGTTAGAAAATCCCTTTCATTTAATTTTATAATTACACAAATTTGTATTTTTATATTATATTATTTTTAATATTTATTTGTAATATTTACTTTTTTAAATCTTTAAATAATTAATTTTGTGATCAACTTTTTTACTACTTACTAGGGGTGAGCATCGGTCGGTTCGGTTCGGTTTTTGCTAATTTTTACAAAACCAAATCGAACCGATTAGACTTAGTAACCGAACCGAACCGAATCAACTCAGTTCGGTTCGGTTTTTCGATTTTTTCGGTTAGGTCAATATATTGCCATCATTTCTTACATTTTTTAATCACCATTATGTTAATATCCTTTAATATTATAATCTCAAATATCTATTACCCAAATTAGAAATAAGAAAAAGATTCTAAGCTTAATGTGAATTGAAAATTTCATATTCTAAAACTTTTAGACCGTATTTGAGCTCTTATATCAAAACTCATATAATTATTACTAACTTTTAATGATAAGAATGAAAAAAAGAACTATATTAATATAAATATTATTCTCAATTGTGATGGTGTACTTAATATTGCTTCACATATTCAACATAAAAAGACGATATTACAAAAACTAATGAGATAAGCTTCCACCACTTTTTATTATGAACTATATGATTCACTAAATTGAATTTGAGTAAGTTATATATAGGGTGAGAAATTCGATTCGGTTCGGTCTATTCAGATTTGGTACACAAAACCGAAACCCGACCGAATTAGAGTGATTCGGTTCGGTTCGGGTTCGAGTTTCGGTTTTTAGTCGTTATTTCAGTTATAACCGAACTCTGCTCACCCCTACTACTTACACATTGCAACAACTAATCATCAGTTTTCGTCACATCTTTGGATTAATTTTGCATAATAAAAATGCCTCTTGTTTCTTTTTTTTTTTAATTTTTTAAAATTTTCATATCAACCCCAAAATATTATATGTTTCAATATTAGCACATGATCAATTTTGATATTTCAAGACAATCAATCTCAGATTTTTCAAATTGGTAACAGAAGGGATCAGAAAATCCTTCTTTTAGGACGATTCAAACAACAACGATCTCATCACATAATCTCCAAATCTCAAGCTTTAAGTTTATTTATATTTTTATAATGACCAATTTCAAAGACAAATAAATAAACAACCCCATCTATTTACAGAACAGTTTCCAATATTCAATTTGAAAAACCAATTAAAAATAACTTCATTTCAGAAAATTAAGGCGGACAAAACAAAATATTTAAAAAAAGAGAGAATCATGTAGTAAAATTTCTGAATATTTTTATTTTATTTCAAAAATGTATGTGGCGTTTCCAAGACGCAATGGCACGAAAGAAAGAGAGAGCCAAAGATCAGGATGACCACCATTTTTCATGTAGCGCCCGAGCCATTACATCAAGAGGAACTGATTCATCCGCCCGAAATTGGTAATGGACGCGTTTATTCACAAAAATTTTAATAAATAATCCATCTAATAATGAAATTCATGATTTGGGTTTTAGAAATAATAAGTAAAAATTGAAAAAGAAATTACTTGAAAAATGATCGATTTTGCAAAACTAGAAAGAGTGTGTTGAGAGAGCTCAGACAGCCAAGGGTTTGTCTTCAATTTCTGGCGATCAAACACCAGATCAGAAACTCTAGTCCATAAAAATAGGCTCATCACAGCATCAACAACACACAATAAAGGAGAGATTAATAAAAATAAATAAAGAGCAGGAAAAAAACCTAAAGAGAAACCAATAAAAATTAAGAAGAAAAAAATAACCATGAATCATGAGGCCGAGGGCTTGAAGGAAGGAGAAGAGAGATGGGGATGAAAGAAAAGGGCTTTGATTTATATAGAGCTCCTTTTGGGAATTAGGGTTTGGGTTTTGCGGTACCAGTGAACTTGAGCCGTTGGATTGGTATCTCCATATTGAACGGTTGAGATCTGTGACTATAATCGCGCTGTTTGCTGACCAATGGGCCTTAATAGGCCCATTGCGCTGAAGGGGGCTTTTATATAGAGCCCATCTAATTGTGTTCTCATTGTGTAGTGTTAATTAGGTATTAGCTGATTTGAATGTAATTATTTACATTTAGAAGAAATTGAGTGCACTATTATATAATTATAAATTAAAAAAAATTAGTGAATGTACTCATTTGGTGCACTGGTTGCTTCTCTTATTTTAAGTTGTAACAAAAATTTAAAAAAAATCAAACATGTGTTAATAAAAAAACAACAAAAAAAGTTTTGTATATTTTACAAAATTCTAAAAAAATTAAATTAGAAGGGTGACTATTTAGATGCACTTGCAAGCTCATCTAACATGTTCAAGGCTTGAAAACCCAGGCTAGATTCCAACTACTATGAATTCCAAATTAAAAAATAAAAACAGAGCATACTTTTGTACAAATAAATGAATGAGTTGCAATGGTTCTGATTTCACCTGATCTTACATGATTCCCTTGTGAATCCTTTGTAAGGTCCAATTGAAAATCCAAATCTGCTGACAAAACTAGAAGACCAGAGCTAAAGTTCTGGCAAAGAATAACAAAGCTGAACAAGAGAACACTTTCAGACCAGAAGAAACAACTTATTCTGGCAGAAATATGTAAATCTATCAAAAGCTTACAATAATTAACATAGTTTGATCATCATTTTCTACAATCATATTTTTCCTGTTTTAAGCTTACAAACCGAATAAGAAAGGAGAAGACAAAGAAAAACGACAGACCAAAAGGCGAAAACTAGCAGTTCTTTACCGAGCTAAAATTTGCGATAAAACACTTTATTTTTCTTCCAGGCGTCGCAAGACTGATTCTGCAAAGATTTGCTGCCTGCAATTGTGGAACACACACATATTTTTAGCATAATTCAAGGAAACCACAAGTATAAGAGTCAGAAAATCGTTTCCAGTTAAAATGATAAAAATAAGAAATTGAATTATTTCCATTTTCATGCACGTCTGGTTGATTCACCAAGTGGTTTGCCAGCGAACAAATTCATTAATTGCCCAAAAATTTCATTACCTGTAGAAACTGTATGTGAATATATTTCAAAACATATAGAAACACACCCAACAGCTTAATATAGAAAATTATTATCAACCTCAAACTTTTATGAGATAGCCACGATAGTGGCTGCCAGCTTACTCGTGCACATTCAGAGGCCTACTCTCCTAACGATAAATTGGTTTTGAATTCTGCGTGAATTTTGATCAAGTTGCAGTTCTTCAATTACTCAATTTAGCTACGCTATTTTTAGATGAGAGGCTTCCTGGTTTGAAATGAGACTCAAATCTGCACTTAGATCAATACTCTCACAAAGAGTCTTCCTTTGACCAAAACATGAGAGCAATGCCTGAAATTTTCATGAATTTGCAGCAGAATCCTATTTTTCGTTTTAACTGAACTATTTTCAATGAGAAGCTTGTAGCTTTGAAATGAGACTTAAATCCGTGCTGAGATCAATGTTCTAACTGACAATCCTTTGACCAAATTATGAGATTAGTGACTGTAACATGACTCCAACAACTACAAGTCCACAATTAAATTTCCCTAGTACTGACTAAAAGTAAGAAAAAACTAAGCAGCCATAGTTTTAAATTGTAAAATTAATCTGAATAATTGGTAGTCCAAATAAGAATGTCAATAGCTTTGTAATATTTGAGAGAGAATTGAAGGAACCTGGTTTAAAAAATTATGTCAATTATCACTACTTGAATCAACAACAAACAAAAATAATAGATGATGGCAATGATGCAAGAGACCTGTAATAAAGACTTATTTACATACTTGCGTTCAGTGAGCTTAGGGCTTGGCCGGAAGTACTTCAAATACCCATCCCAAGGGACCTTCTTGAGACCAGCTCGAACTGAGATCATGTCCCTAACCCTGCATAATGTGAAAAGTATAAAATAATTAAAGTTGGACTAATTTTATTTGCGTTTGGTGCTTGAAATTAGTTTAATTAAATAAATATACATACCTCTCAGCAAATTCAATAGATGTCTCTCCTGGTCTTAGATACTGAGGTTCTAGATACCACACATCACATACCACAGCCCAGGATGTCATGAGGCGCACCAGATGCATCGTGAAAGATTGCCTTAATAGTTACAAAAAAGATTTTTTTTTTTGGATAATGATTCAAATTATTAAAAAAGTTAAATAGAGAATAATTGCAGCAAGTAATTCTGGTGATAACAGTGAAAAATATTGTATAACAGAAGAACTTTAGACATTATGGACAAAATATAAGTGTCAGAGGTATTTCTGTCAAATTACGTAAGTAACTTCATTCATCCTTCAATATAGATAATCATAACATTGTGCTTAATAAAATGAAATTATGTACTTTGTTAAGACCAGAAACATTTGACACACTCATTTGTACATATATATGTTAACAACTTTGCGTTTATGTTTGTTTTCATGTGTTTTCAATTTGTGTAAAAGTTGGTCATTCTACTTTCTAATAGAGTCGTGAGTTCCACAGCTCTAGGAGAGAATTTTACACTTGAACAAAAAATTAAGAGAGTTAAGGGAGAAATCCGCTTTGAAAAAACGTTAAAAATCTTTCAAGAAGAAAAATCGGGAAAGGGTTGGGTTTTTCTTCTTTTTTCTGGGACATTGTTTAGCAAACTGTGTTTAAAACTCTCTTTTTTTTCCCTTTCAAAAATACTCATTTTGATGCCTCTGCGTGTAAAACTCCATTTAAAAATAAAGATGCATGAAAAGACCCATATTTTTGTCAAAATATTTTTTAATATGTTTTGACTTTTTTTGCATTTTTTGAAAAGAAATATTTTCATATCCGTTTTAATATGTTGTTAATGTTTTTTTTCGTAACTTTTCCATGTTAATTGTGATTTAGATATAGATCTTTGTTATAAACCTGTATATTTATCAAACTAAATCTTGAATAAACTAAAGACACAAAAGATCCTTATATTTTATCAATATCAGGTAAAATTCTTGTCACACATCTGCAAACAAAATTAGGTAACAAACATATAAAAAATTTGACACACACAAATAAAGAGGTTTTTACATCTATGTTTTAGACCTAGGCCATATTATACACAATTCACTAACTATCCGATATTTAACGTTTCTATTATTTTTTATGTATTTTTAGAAACGCTTTATGGTTAGATTCCGTATTAAATGCGAATAATATACGTGACATTTTTTGCCATATCCCATTTTGCTAACTATGCTCAAGGAAGTGTTGGGTGGTTCTTGGGTTTCCCCTCCCTCCCTCCCTCCCTCCCAGGACCACGTCTTTCTTTTTGTTTCTTCGTTTCCTAGGGAATGGCACTTGGGTCTCCCTCTTTTGGTGTCTGTGTGTGCATGCGTGTGGGAGTGTGGGGGTGTGTGCGCTCGCGCGTGAGTGCGCATTATGGTGGCAGTGGTGGTTTGATCTCCTTTCAGCAGAAAATTTAACACTTTAAAAGCAATCATCAATAATAACATTACAATGATGACAGTTTGGTGTTCATATTCTGATTCTTACTTCTTGCTGTTCCAGAAGGCATCAACAAAGATTTTGTTGTACTTGATTGCAACAGGACAAACAGCACATCCAAGTTCAAACGCACCCTAAACACGTAAACACGAGGAAGTCAATTAGAGCCAAGGAATATCATCAATAAGTCATACTGGAAAACCGGAAGGCCAACAAATTCAATAATATCACAAAAGTGTAGCTGAACAAAGAAAAATATCCCCAAGATAGTAAATGAGATCAGTGGTCACAATATACAAATGACGCAAAGCTACTGCACAGCCTAGTCACGTCAAAGGAAACTCTGGGAACAGCTTGTATACTTTACTATAAGATGAAATAATTCGTCCTTTAAAGGGGAAAAAAAATGAGCTACAAATTTCCCTGAAGCCAACAATTTTGAAGTAGCATCTTTTTCTATCCAGAATAACTGAAAATTATGTATCTGAAAACAGAAAAAGGTAAAAGGAAAAAACCAAAAACCATCCGTAACATACCAAACATACCTACAACTTATCTTCTCGATAGCTCATTCATCTTTGGAAAATTGGGGCTGTGATGGTTTCACACGAATCTTGAACAAAATGTTACTACTGACACAGAGAAATCGCTCAAGAGTCAAGGCATACTGGAAAAACAGGAAGACTCTTTTTTCATAGGATCTTGAAGACTGGAATGTTGCTCAAGATATAGGATCTTTTCCGATTCAGAACACTGCCAGATTATTGCTTAGGCTTACCATAAACCTAAGAGGATAAAACATGAGTTGGGGGACAGAGAAACCAATGTATATCTCCTGTGTTTAGCTCATTCTACCAAAGTCACTGATTAAACTCCACACACATATTGCAAAGTCATCTTATATATGGAGCATGGTTTTAATTTGTCTGAAACTAGTACGTATCAACCTCATCATGTCGGAGGAGGACTAACTAAGACTCATAAAATATCACTCTCGGCCAACACCAGGAAAAAACATAAAATCTAAAGACAGCGACTCAACCTTAACTGTTAACAAGGGTTCAAAGATCAGAACGTAAACATGAACATAGTGTTCATCTACAACTGGGCTTGTGCAACACATGGGCACGCATCAGCATTGACTCAATTCATGAGTCACCATGTATGATCACATGACAAGGCAAGAAGTGCGGAAGCAAGCAGAGGAAGCAAAGGTGTAAATTATGTAAAATATGCTGTATACTTAATTCAATCATAAATCAACATAGGTATATGTTCTTTTTCTTTTCCTTTTCTCTTTTTAATTTTAACTGTCAAGACTGGCACTCAAACCAAAACTTATTGAATAGGACAATCAAACTGAACCCCAAACCCTCAATAAGCAGAACCAAAAACCCAGGAGACCAGCCGAGCATAACTAATTTTAAAACCTTTACATGGACCTAATTTCTGCAAAAGAAGCAATCATTTAGATATTTTATCTGCAATCTACTTAAAATTTCTCCACCAATTTACTCACAAGAGATTGGAAAATGAAGCAGGAGTAACTTTTCCTGATGCATAGACACCCCTTGAATAAAATATCTAATGTAATCACTTTATAATCTGGCTCTACAGAAGAAATTTTTAGTACACCTAGTAATCTATCTCAGAGACATCGAATGACCAACCTTCTTGAACATCACAGTATAGTCATTGTTTACACAGGTTCCTTCTGGAAATATCAGTAGAGGATTGTTGTCAGCCCCTTGAGTATGTTCTCTTAACCTGAAAATTAAAGAACATGAAGTATCAATATTATGAACCTGCAGTACATAGAAACACCTCACGTTTACATCATGGAATGTGACCCTTACTTTCTTGCTACAACCTCGCGATCCTTGGCCTCAGTACGGTTGAACCAAATAGAACCTACGCTTTCCAAAATTGTCTTCTGAATGAACCCTACACTTAAAAAAAAAAAAACCATAAAATTGATTATCACATCAAAATATTCACTAAGAACTCAGGAAGGCAGAAACTATAATGAAAAGAAGCTGATATGTACTCGAACAAAACCCAGAAAGAGGCTTTTAAGGCAAATCAAAAGTAATTGTTCTTACCAACCCATCCAGGATGCTTTTGCATAATTACTGCAAATGCAGCCATCTGTTCTAAAATGATGAAATCAATCATGGAAGTATGATTTGCCACAAATACCTGTTCAAACGACGAGGAGTTAACCAAAAGGAAGAGAGGTTGACAGGAAAGACATTTAGATGCAATATTGATAGCAATATGGGAAATACCTGCTGAGGGCGCATGCTGGGACGAGGTCCATGATACTTGACAACCCCAGTCCATGAAGCGACAAACACACTGCACATCATCTCCACCAATTTTCTCTGAATAACAACATTATCATGATACAAAATATTCAATCATTATATTTGAACTCGGAAAATATTATGTAAGGAGGGGAGGAAAATCATAAGTTGTGTTTTAAGTGTCCTTTTGATGGATTGGCCACTAATTTACTTTCAGCATGCTTATGGGCTTGTGTTACCCAAAAGAGTTTGGGAGAAATCAGGTATTTAATTCATGTATAAGCCCAGATTCAAGGTGCAGGCATAGACCCATCATCTTCCAGGGGCATAACTATTATAGGTTTATAGCTCAATCGAGGGTGTTGACTTAAAAAAGAATCTTCTGAATACCTAGTACCCACTACCTCAAAAGATAATGGCAATTGAGACTTTGGAGGTCAGACAGTGGCTGCAAGAGTTGGGCCTATTTTGAGGATGATCATGCCTTACATGTCAGAATCTGCTTTCCTCGTAACTTCTATTCAAGTCTAAAGTTTTGGGGAGGTCCTGTGCAGTTTGATGCCACTGTTTAAGTCTCTTAAACTCATCTCATGAGCATATGACCAAACTTCAACTTTCATCTATGTAGTATGGACACATCACATGATGTTGTGTTGTGTTGGACACGCGTCAGACACACGTATCGGCTAAATACTTTTAGTTTCTGTGTATTTAGAATTTTCTATGTTGGTGTATCATATCCATGTTGGCATATTTGTGTCCGTACAACAGAGACTCATGGAGACCTTAGGTTAAGATATCTTCGTATAGAAACTATGAATAAAACGCTCCAAATCTAACATCCAGTCATTTTGAGAAGTACTACTAGCTCTAGGGACTGCTATGACGTCAATTTTCACTATTGACCTCAACTGCTCGAGTGACCTTTTTCCTCAACCACACTCGTGGATTCTCGCAATCTCTTTTAGATGCCCCTCCATTCAGAAAAAAATTCTTTGGACTTCTTTCTTTATCCAGGTTTTCTGATTTCCCGTCTCCTTTGATCCAACCTGTGCTCTTTCCCTCACAATGCCGCCATATCTCATTTGAACATAAGGAAACTATGGCATTGCATATCTCATTACATGACATTGTAAATGAAGTAGTCCTTGATTTCTTCCCATGTCATGACAAAAATTCTTAAGTAATAATATTCGCCCATAATCATGTAATGGTTGTAGGTAGCATCTGACCATCTAAGTGGAGCAGTTTTGTGCTTTATCATTGCTAAAGTACCAATAGGTTGACTATTAGCTAGATTTTTGTAACAATGCAATGGTATCAATATACAAACTCATTGTGTTCACCTTGTTACATGTTATATATGATAATTTATGTCATGCTTAATACAAAGCCAGTTGCATCTCATAAGTCATGATGTTAACTTGAAAAGCCTTTACACACTGGGAGTGGTTCCCTTGAAAAGCTCTAAGCCACTTTGAGTGGCTTTTAACAACTGAGCATGACTATATAATCATTAGCTTCAGGTGTCCAACTATAATTTTCCAACAAACTAATACCCGGTAAAGTTCAAAATAAGCATTTAAGAGGGCAATTTAAATGTTTCATAAATAGATGACAGCTTTCTCTGACTAAACACATCAGCAAACTCTAGCACACAAAGCTCACATCTGAAAAGGAGACATGAGAAAGTAAATGGAAGCATCAAACATTGAAAGAAGATTGGCACACAGCTACATATAATATTATAACACTGTGTAACCTGCCACTATATTAGAGGCTTCAGATAGGACAGTTGGCAAAATAAAGGATGAAGCCTACCTCAATATTACGTTTCCACTTTTCATGCCCCTTTATCAGGAAATGCACAGGAAGAAAGGCTGCAAAGAATACAATCCACCCGGCTGCCAGGATTGCAACTCTACATAATATATATGGAAGGGAAATGAGTTGAAGTGAGACTGAAAGTAATATGTGTTGTATGTTAATGAACCATTTAAATTTCTCCTTAAGATGAATTTAAGTGATGCATGCTAAAGTTGTGTATCAAGAATTTTCTAAATAATCCTTGCACCCTATTATTATCTCTCAAGCAGCAATAGCCATAACCTCCTTAGATAAATGGCAACTAAACCAATAATTGAGGCCAGAAGATGACTACAATGAAAATACTTACCGTGAACATGCATCAAGCTGGTGGTAGTTGCAGTAGATTTCTATCTATAATTGGTAATCTAGTGAGAAGCCAGATAACTAACTTGATTTCCAAATCAGGAGTTAGACATGTCTCAATGATGGAGAATAAAATGATATCAAATGTTTGCGGGTTTTTCCCTTTATGAAAAAAAGTTGTGTATGGCCCCTACTTGTTTTATTAAAGGGGTGATAATGAACCAAAACAAGTAGCATGGATGTATGTGATGAACAAAGTGGTGGCCAAAGAAACAAATAAGATGCATAAGTCCAAATTTTCCCTATTAGAGACACACATCAATATTCAGATTTAAAGTTAAACACGAAAAGAAAAATAAAAGACAAAGACCTTACCTCAAGGGGAAAAGAATCCCATATCTAACAACCACTCCTAAGCACCACAAGGGAAACAGATAGACATTCCAATTCCAAGGTTCAGGAGAATTTGATTTGAAACAACGTGTAAAGGAGTCCTACATGAAATAATGCAAAGCAAAAAGACAGAATAATCAAATTAGGAGGAAACCCAATTCAAAGCTTAACATGGATTAAATACATGAAAAACACAACAGAAGTGATGCAAGCATAGACATGCACAATGGTTTCATAAACACACTTCATCACAGTAAATGTGTTTTTTTATGAATCCTTGTGCACAATACCTTAAAACAATTTTTTGTTACAGTAATGAAACTGCAATCTCGTAGTCTATCAGCCAAAAGGACTACTCAGTTACAGGAACAAAGCAGCAGTAAATATTGCCAGCAGAAACAAAGCCGGCTACTGCTAGGGTACCGGACTATTTAATGGGGCCTAACCTGTGAAAGATCTCTAATCAAGATACTAACACAGTGAAATGAATCAAAGAATAATAAGCTTAAGCTAACGGCCATGATCCAAATCTCTCTCTGCTATAGATTAAAAGACTCAACCTATAATTCTCAATGTATCTCAGATACTTATGCATTATTAAGCTGAGTACGTCAAAACTCTGATTGGCAATCCAAGAGCTACTATGTAACCTTTTAATTTTGAGTAATATAAGGAGGGCTTCTGCCCTACTTCCCACTTTAAAAAAAAAAATCCTTTAGATTTCATTAAACACAACAAGCTCAATTGAAATTTGAAACAACCTCTCCTCTCTTAGCCGCTTCCTTTCTCAGCCTCTCCCCCCCCCCCCCCCCTTCTCTCTGTCATCCAACAACCTCTCCTCTCTGCACTTAGGTAAGGGGAGGAGGAGTCCGTCGGCACTGCCCAAGCTCTAGCCTTGCCGCCCCCTCCCCCCATTCAACCCCCCCCCCCCCCCCCACAAAAAAAAAAAAAAAAAAAAAATTCCAAAGATCGGTAATCTCGGGGTCTTTTCTTTTCTTCTTTTTCCTTTTTCTTCTCCTTTTTTCTTTTGATTTTTTGTGAGTTTGTCAGCGGTGGCCGGCCAAGGCGAGACCGGATCCGGTCGACCTTCAGATCCGGCGAGATCCGCCCGCAGCATCGCCGCTCGACGTTAACTTAGACAGCCGAAATGTGTCTCTGTCTTTCCACGTAGTCCTGTCGCGGCAGATGGCTCACGACCTTTGGGGACGGAGTAGCCGACATTCTCGCAGTCCTCGACTCACCGATGATGACGTGGCCGATGATGACGAGGAAGTGTTGCACGTCGACGATGACAAGAGGAGGTCATCGAGTTCTTCGGTGACGATCGTAAGGCGGGGCCCAAGAGCAGCAGGACGAGGGGGAGCGGGGTAGCAGTCGGCCTCCCA
The DNA here is from genome assembly GCA_038442645.1 of Agave tequilana. NCBI lineage: Eukaryota > Viridiplantae > Streptophyta > Magnoliopsida > Asparagales > Asparagaceae > Agave > Agave tequilana. The sequence goes on along the minus strand of JAVJIF010001145.1, from coordinate 133,668 downwards.
GGTCGAGAAGTGCAGTGGATCTGTCCGAGGCCAAGAGGTACCGTCGTCGCCACAAGGTCTACGAGGCCCACTCCAAGGCCCCCGTCGTCATCGTCGCTGGCCTTCGACAGCGATTCTGTCAGCAATGCAGTAGGTTTGATGAGCTGACAGAATTTAATGATGCAAAGAAGAGTTGTTGCAGATGTTAGCCGGTCATAATGAGCGGCGCAGAAAGAGCTCCTCAGAGTCTCAGGGGGAAAATGTTTAATTTTTTGGAGTTATTTATCTCAGATTCAGGTAAGGACCGACAAGAGTAGGGGCTTCTGCAAAGCTCTAAGACCCGAGTAAGGGTTATAGAGAGTAGGGGTGGTTCCGGCCTCCTAATGGCTGTTTCGAGATCAAAGGTGGCCGGATTTGCTCGAGATCTTCTAGATCTAATCAAGAGATGGCCGGATCTAAGCGGAGGTAGCCGGACTAGAGAGGGAATAGCCCGCCGAGGGTGGCCAGATCTAGCGAGGATGTACAGCCGAGGATGGCTAGATTGTAGCCGGGCGACCAACTGAAAGTAGCTGGATTTTATGTCGAAGCTGCGATGGTGGGGACATGCCACAACTTCAATGGTGAGGGATTCGGTCAGAGCTGTAGATGTCGCGCTGGCAGAAGATCTGGTCAAGGGATAAACGGGTCTTAGTTGCGAAAGATGCAACTACGGTGAAGGGAAAAGCCACGACTTCGATCGGGGCGTTTTCCGGTGACTTCATTTTTACCTTTTTTCTTTTTGAAAGATCAAATTGTGTATGAGCATGTAAGTTTGTACTCTTTTATCTTGGAAATTTTTCGCTAAGATCTTATTAATGAAACGTTGGGAGTTCTAACCTCACGGTTTTATTTTAAAAAAAAATGCTCAATTGAAGCATAGAAAACATATGGCAAGGATTCCAATTCCAATTCATTGGAATGTAATCACAAAATGCATCAGATTTTCATCTCTTTTCCTTTCCCTCACTTCCTCTGATTACAGTTAGGGGCGAAAGAAAGTTACAAAATTTAGGGGGAAATTGTTTAAAACTCACATCCACAATGGCTCCTGCAGCTTCAGTCAGTGTAGGAGATATGTCCAGCAAATCTCGCCTAATCAATAAAATGAGATTAATATCAATACCCTGTATAAGAAACATGACTATAAACTAACTAAAAAAAATCTCTGATCAAATAAATAAATAAATAATCGTAGAAACTTAAAGAAAAAGAAAATGAGATTTACCTTAGCACTAAAAAATAAATAATGAAAAAGGATGCAGAGGACATAAACTTGATAAAAAAAATTGCCTCCTGGATAAACGAAATGAGATTTTTGCAAGCAGTCCATAATTAACAGAGAAAACGAAATTTTGTAAGTCAGCTGTAGTTTTCATCAGCAAGACGAGATTTTGATAGTACCCAAATGACAAAAAGGACTATAAATCTCTAAATAAAGAAGAATTGCATAAATTCTAACATCGATTTCAAAAAAAAAAGTCAAAATTGAGATAGAGGTGAGATTGTACAAGTGGAGCTTCTCCTGAGTTTGATGGAGGGACTCAGGTGTGAGATACTCTTCGATGTTTGGGCGGTCGAGGTCGATCTCTGCGCTCGAGGACCCAAGCCCCGCCATTGAGAGAGCGAGAGAGAGCGAGCTTGTTGCCTTTCTACTTGAAAAATTTATGAGGCCTCGGGTGCTTAAATTGCGCAATCCAAAGAAAATTCTTCACGCTTGGTGACAGCTTGCAACGAATTGAATGAAAATATTAATGTCTTGTTGGGATTTGGTTGAACTTTGGATCGGCCTTCTTGTTGGGATTTGGTTGAACTTTGGAGGTTGAACTTTGGATCGGCCTTCTAAATTTCTTCATTTTCTGTTAAGAATCAGAACTGGAAAAATTACAGATAACACCCTCTCTAAAGCGTCTATTGTTTTCAGGTCCAGGCCCAAACCAGAAAAACCGGCCCAATAAAAGCCCTAGTCGTCAGCTCCCAAATCTCATGCCTTCATCTCTCTCATACAATTGAGAAAAAAAATAAGTGTTCTTTAAATTCATTGCCCCCGTTCTACAGCAATGGCGATGACCATGAAAACGGCTGCCAACAGGTTTCTTTTCCTTTCAAAAAGGAAAGGAAACACATTGGGTCAGCTTGGAGTTTCTCTGTTTAGTCTCCGGCGTTTCTCCGATCATCCTTCGGACTCCGTTGGATCAAGAGATGTCAATCAAAGTAAGTGCTCTCAAGATGACACTTTAACAATTCTAATTTTGGATACTTAGCGAACCCTAGTTACAGCTTAGAAATTTGACTGTGGATTTTGTTCATGTGTTGTTTTGCTTACTTAATATACTAATTTACTAATTCAAGAAAGATATATAGAGTTTTATGATGTAGTTCAATGAAATTTTATTGCTTTTAGAGACTTAGTCCAGTGGGGTTTTTATGAGCTTTTTAGTTAGATAATTTGCATATGAGTTTAGTAGAAGTAGCAAAGGATCATTCCTCTTGTTGGTGGCTCGACAATTAGACTGATACAACCTAGTTTGTCGAATTTTCACACCTATACTTCTTTCAAGCATGCCGTCGATTTATAGTATAATATATATTTGTCTCAATATCCTTATATCAATGCCCACATTCAATTCCATGTACTATTTCTGTTCCGTCCTGCTTTTATTTATTGAATAAAACCATGACCAATTACTTGTCGGCATATGAAAAGGTGCGCAGCACTTACATAGCAAATCTCCAGCTCCATGAATTTTGCTCCAGTCCTATGTAACAACCTTTGTATCCCACTATTTTTGTAAGAAAATATATCTGCATCAAAAAGACAGATATCCAGTTGTTCATGTTAAAAGATATACAGATGGTAATAAATGTGGTCTGAATCTAGATTCTAAAACTTACACAAGGGATGGTTCCTTTCAGTATAGCATAACAATTTATTCATTCAGTTTCCCGTTGTTCTTACAGGATAAGTTGATTATATTGCGAAGTAGGCAACATTAAATCAATCATAATGGTATAGGAAGTTTGAACATAGCATGGTTTCAAATATCGTCCGATTTTGATATATTAGCAACATTGTATCGGGTTTAGGGTGCCCAATAAGATATTAACCCTATAATATTGGCCAATATCGGGGCTGTTATTGCTGATATGCCCAATATTGCCGATAGTGACTATATTGATAGTTCGTTTCACGCATTATAGTGGCAAAAGATACTAAAAATAAAAATCATTGGCCGTTTAAACCATGAAATCAGAACTCTAATGTGATTCTGTATTATATCTTGTAGCACTTCTGATTACTTGGTTTCTGTTCCATATTATTGAATCAGAGGATGGAACCTCTCTGCACTCGTCGGAGTTTGTTAAATGGCATAATGGTGGTGGGATTTTTCATAGTACTGCATGCATTGATTCAACTGTTCTTATAGAAACTGGTGCAATTGTACATGCGAACTCTGTGCTTGGTGCTGATGTTCATATTGGATCTGGAACCATAGTAGGGCCTTCTGTCTCCATTGGGCATTCGACAAAAGTCGGGTATGTTTTCCACTTTGACTGAATTGTTGGCATATCTTAATCCTTTCAATACTTGAACAAGGTTATTTCATTTAATCTAGTAATTATATTGATTCATGTAAAAAAAAATTCATAACTGCTAGGATCATTCTTCTGCATTATGATGCAAATTACAGTAATCAGATCATATTTATTTGGATCACCACTATTTTGCCAAAGGTTTAACATTTTCTATCATTGTCGCTTTGTTGTGCTTTCATCTTGCATTTTCACCGTGGAGTACATTTGCCTGATGACTTCTTGATCTTGAACTATGTGTCGCATTCATTTTCCTTTTTCTAATAGCTGGGACTCTGCCTAATTGTTATATTTATAGCCGGTGTAACATCATCTCCAGCACTTCTATTAAAAAAAGTGCAATATTATGTAGAAAAAAAAGTGTAAGAATTAGGTTTTCACGAGGAGCAATATCTGCAAAGAAAACTAAACTTTTTACCCCAATGGACATTAATGTCTTATGCAGTATTCAAGTTGTGTTAGTAAGCATCAGGGGTATTTCTAATTTTTAATCATGTTTAACTTCTTATTACCTCCATTTATTATTCTAAAACCCATCTGTTGTTTCCCTAAAAAAAAAAAACATCTATTGTTTTTGTCGTCTTGGTTGAACGTCAGCTTACCTTATAATAATTTCTGTTTCCGCTTAGTTATGAATCTATTACCCAATTCCCCCTGCACTTTGTTGATTTTATGTATTGACTCTTGGTCATTTTTTTTGCCATAGGTATAATGCTGCCCTAAGCAATTGCTCTGTGGGCATGTCATGTATAATCCATCATGGCGTTTGCATTGGCCAAGATGGTAAGACTTCTGCTGCTAATTCTAGAACATCGCATCTTTCAGTGACTCTCAGTTCTTCCTTTGTAATTGCTGTCATGAGTTCTGACATTGAGTTATCATGTTTTGGTCTTGAATTCTACTTTGCCTCTGTTACAAAAATTTAAAGATAAATTGCCAGAGACATTATTATATTACTGCTTATGCAAATTTCTCTTGATATATTTTCATTTACCGAGACAAATTTGGAATAATTTTTGCCTGCTGCACCTGACAATGAAATGGCTAATTTTTATTTCTTTACAGGGTTTGGATTTTTTGTTGACGAGGAAGGACGTGTAGTAAAGAAGCCCAAGTTCGTGATGTTTTGATCATGATCATTATTTGAATTTTGACCCACCACAGTCTTCTTATTTCTAAGAAAATGTTAGGGAAACATGTAGCGGCCAAGGCTAGCAAATGCTCCCCTGCCAAAAAAGGAAAAAAGGAAAAAAAAATAAAAAGGAGGAGGAGCAAAGAAGAATAAGAAGAAACAACCCAAGAAAAGAGTGTAGAGTGTAGATCATTGAAGGCATTTACAATGCGTACAGGTTTTTAACAGGATGTCTTCCTGGTTAAATGAGCTTAAACTACGTGACTGTAAACGGTTTGCCATGCTTAACAAGCAACCTTCTAGGCTTATGGTGGAACCTTATATATTAGTTTCGTGCAAACCATATAGAATGAATGTGAGTTGTTCTAGCTCTTGAATTTCATTCTTCGTCTTTCAACCCAAATCTCCAAAGTTTCCAAATTACAAATAGTGTCCTGTAGGGAGATGTGATTGTTTTACTAAGATGGAAGCAGAAACTTCATCAATAATAACCATTTTAAGAACGATACTGCATGACCAAAAATCTATATAATCCCAATTTAATAATATGATGCTTTTTAATTTACTCTACAGGAGCTGCAAGTAAGGATTGGGGATCATGTAGAAATTGGTTCTAATTCTTGCATTGATAGAGGCAGGTAAGTTGCATGTTTACGTAGACAACTCCAACAAATGTTGGCAGTCTAAGATGTTATAAATGGTATGCAACGGTGTGTAACTAAAATAGAAAGGACCTATCCATTTTTTTGTGATTGTACGTAGACAGTACTCTTTTTTTTTTTTTTTTGCCTACAATTATTATTTTGCATGCTGACTTTTCTTAATATCGTTTGTTGTGCAGTTGGAGAGATACCACTATAGGAGATCACACCAAAGTAGATAATCTAGTGCAGGTGGGTTGATTTTTTGCATCAATATATATGTTATGATCTAGGTGACACTTCAAAGCGATACCCAATTTGAGCTGTTTGTTTCCAAAATTAACAGATTTATCTACTCATATTATGAAATTAAGTCTGAACATCCTGATACTTGTGGCTCTAATGTCTCTGTTGCCTCTCAATGTCATAAGCCAAATATCATCCACACCTTGAGGTTCAAATATGAGAAAACTGAAGAGTTCAAAGTTGTGATCACCAATGAAAAATATTTTCTGTTTAACCATTTAAATAAAATATTTGTTCTTACCTAAAGTAATGGTTCTCCTGTGCAGATTGGTCACAATGTTGTTATTGGAAAGTGTTGCATGCTTTGTGGACAAGTTGGCATTGCTGGTTCTGTAACGTAAGTAACTTATAGATTCTTTTCTGTTATTTAAAACATTCAAAATACGTGGATTTTGCTAACCCTAGAAAGGTTAGAACATGGTAGAAATTTTAAAAATAATCTGTCGAGTTTACTATCTTAATGTCTTGTAGAATGGGAGATTATGTGGTCATGGGAGGCAGATCGGCTGTCAAAGATCATGTTTCAATTGCTTCAAAGGTACTAATGGCTAAACCAATGTTTGCCCACTTTTTCTTGCGTCTCCATTTAGAAACATAATGGCAATATATTACAAAGCACTTCTTGTGTGTGCGCGCACGCGCATGTGCTTGCGTGCGTGTGTGCGTGTGTGGGTTCTGCCTCTGTCTGTCTGTGCTCCTGCGTCTGTGTGTGTATCAGTACCTGCGGCAGAAATCAGATTGTTGCTCAAATCCTCACTGGAAAATTACCAATTTAGTACTCTTGTTACCCAAAACTTACGGTCAGGGCGTGTTTGGATGTAAGGAATCACAGTGAAGTGAGGAAGTGGGGAAGTATAATTGCTCATTTCCCTATCTATCCAAACACCGGAAAAGGAAAATAAGAAAACCCCCATTTCCCTTTTTCATCTCTCTTTTACACAACCATTTTCTCACTTCCAGAGTGCTACAGTTAATTTTGTGGTCATGTAAATCTCATTTATAATAAGTTATAACATAAAACAGTTAATTTTTTGGTCAAGTAAATCTCACTTGCATTCTAATTACAATCTATTTTTTATTTTTCTTAATTAATTTTTATTTTTATATTATTTTGCGGTCAACTTTGTGGTCAACTTTTCCACTTCCACTTTTCATTACCATCCAAACACCGGAAACGACAAAACATTTTCCAAACCACACTTCCCAACAATCATCCAAACACCAGAAAACTTACTACTCATTTCCCTTTTTCCTAAAGGAAATAAATCTTACTTCCTACTTCCTCACTTCACACCAATTCCTTAAATCCAAACAGACCCTCAGTTGATCGTCATCTGCTTGGACATCTGACTACAGCTTGAGAAAGAGTCTTTCAGTTTCTTCTGAACCACTTCACTGCCCAACTGAAATGTTTGCTATAATAAGACTCGGCTTTTCTTTTTTTTTTACAGTCCTCTTGTTTTTCTCAAGTATTTATAGTCATATAGCCTGACCTTTCTTAATGTTCGCATTTTCTGGGGTATTTTCACCACGAGTTCCATAGTATTCTTTTGATTCCCATTAACTCATTCTCTCTGCAGTATGTTCTGCTCTAATGTGCAATGTGTCATAAGATCTTGTGTCTTTACTCTTCAGCTACACCCACATGGCTCATTCATCCGCCCTCGTTCACTTATTTTGAGAGTGTTTGCAGCTATTTGCAGCCACTTTTTTTTTCTTCCATATTTTCTTCTTTTTAGTTTAGCATGATAGAATGACACATTATGCAATCTGAAGCATAAACTTTAACTAGGTACTCATCGTGTCTTTGAACTGGTGGTAGGTGCGAGTTGCAGGAAATAGTGGTGTCATAAAAGATATTACAGAGCCTGGTGATTATGGGGGTTTTCCTGCGGTAATGGTTCAATTTCTTACCCTCTTATGTTACTAGACATCTGGGCCAATCCCCATAACAGTTTCTCCATCATTACAACATTACAGGTTCCAATCCGTGAATGGCGAAGGCAATCTGCCAAGCTCCGACAATTTTACAAGAAGGAAAGTGACTAGTAAGATTTTGTATAGATTCTTGGTTCGCTGTGGCTGTATCTGGTGCAAAGAAAGATATCCACAGAACTGTCTTCCCTTGCATGGTGAGGGAGCAAACAAGAAAGAGAACAAGGATTGGAGTTGTTGCATCTTTCCTTTCCAGTGAACAAGAAAGAAGCTAAATTGTTGCACATCTTTTTTCTGTATCTTTGCTAAAACAGACTGAGTCTGCAAACGTTGTATCTTCTAGGCTTCTAGCCCAATTTGAAGAACTTTGTCAGCTCATTTTCGCAATTTCTGAAGGATGCATTGGATTACATTGGGTTTTTTTTTCTTGAAATAAAAGTTCCCATAAGCAATGTTGGTCGGAATTTGTAAAACTGTAAATTCCACCATCAATTTTAATCAGCAATGGTTTAGTGTTTAAGCCTTCATTCATTGCAGACACAACAATTTTGAAATAAGAAATGTATATGTTATGCTGAGGTCTATTTGAAGCAAATTACACAATATTTTCCCACCACCTTACTGCAGTAATAATTTTTGTAGCACCTCATGAGCAGCAGTCTTCGAACCTCAACAATCCATGTACAAAGTCTAGACATTGGCAAGCAGCTTAGCCATTGAAAAACCAGTACCCCAGAGAGTGCAAGACCTCAAAGCTCCCCAAAAAAAAAATTATGTGGTAAACAAATGTAAGCTCAGAGACAAAAGGGTCTTCTTTTTCCTAATTATAAAGCAAAATGTTCAATGAACAAAAACTCCGGTGTTCCCAACATCTTGCGGACCATGCCAATCTGCATCTTGCAGACCATGCCAGGGATGAGGCCGGGAGGGAAGAGTGGATATGGAGGCGGGGGCTTATTCTGGTACCTGTGGGGATTGAGTAGGGATGAGAAAGGAGGTGTCTATTATTAGACATGTCTAATAGAAATTTCTTTATTTGTCTGATAGAGACTTTTCGATAAGAAAATAATGAAATTTCTACTGGATATGTCTAATGAGGCCCATAGGAACCGGGAAAAGAGGCAGTGACAACATGGTCTTATATTTTGGAAGTGCCTAAAAATATGGACAACTTTTAATAGTCCTCATAAAATGTCCTGGTCTAAGTCAGTCCCTACAGAGGACGCGATCATGAGTTACAATCCTTATATTAGCATCGCCATCATTAGCAGACCCGTCGTGGACATCGATTGATTCCTAATGATTTTAAAATTTAAACACAAATAAAACTCATCGCGAAACGAGATCTGCAAAAAGTTCGATCCAAATAAAAAAATTCAGCTCCGCCTCTTCCAACCTTCACGGTGACCTGACCGCGCAGGTCGACACGCGAATTACTCTGCGTCGGCTCAAGGTTGAGACGAGAGCAACGTCTGGGACAATGAGAAGGATAAATAGGAAATGAAAATATATAAACAAATAGTAGTTGGGAGGAATCAGTTTATGCTGACGTAAATGAGTTTATAACGAATCAAAGTTATGACGTTGAGTTTTTTCTAATTATGAAAAAAAGTAGTTGAATTTAGTGAAAATATTTCTTAACTTAATCCAAAATTCTAGGATTTCTTCATTTTTTCTGAATGAAATATTCAAATACAAAGGGATTGAACAGTATAAGACACCTTTTTTTAAATTTATAAATTTGCAGTACATGTCTGCAATTCACTAAAATTCAAAATTCCAGTTTACAAATGTTTTTTCTGTAAAAAAGGGCATCTTAGCTCCCAGCCTCGATCCTTCACTATTTACGGCAGTTGCCCTCAAACGGCGACATAAATTCCTCATCTCATTTCAATTTCTCCCCTACGGGTTCGATTTGTAGCTTCACAGAATCGCTAGGTTTTTCTTTGAAACCCTAACTGATATCTAGGGTTTCCATTGAGCTCGAATCTCTTCTCTCTTACCACTATCAAATTGATTTTGGATTGGTCTTGTTTATTTCTGACCGTCGCCATCTATCGATCTGAACGATGCTGGGGGTCCGAAAGCTATACAAGACGAAGCTGTGTATACTGTACCAGAGGGGCCGATGCTCTCGCCCTAATTGCAATTTCGCCCACGGCGACGCCGAGCTCCGACGGTTCGCCGGTGGTTCCTCTTCTTTCAATGGTAATAATTGCGCTTTTTCGATTTTTGTTTGACAAATCAACTGCTAGTCGTTTGGCATGTAAAGGCGTCAGTTTTATGGATTGATATTATGGTGAATCTTGTGATATTGGGTTTGAGCCATAGGACCCCAGAGCTCGAGGTGAGCTGAGAATTTGAATGCCATGCTGACTGTGGCTAGACAATTTTCATTTTATTTGAGAAATTAACTGCTATTTTCTATCTAATTCTACTACAGGTCCATAACCCATTAAGTATACCCATAAAAAAAAAATTATTCTACAACCCTCTTGATTCAAATCAAGTGATGTAATAAACTGCTTGGAGAATGAGTCGAGTATGAGAGGTGATTACCTAAAAGACACCTTTATCCAGTACACTACGAAAAAAAAGAGGATTATGAGATTATCTATATCTCATGCAGCCATTTTCTTCAGAGTCTCTTCTTCTTCATGATAAGGATTAGAAACTGTAAATGGGGTTATAATTATTGGTAAGCATATCCTATTGGGAAGCCCAAGAGTTTTCTTTGGGTGAGGTACTCATGTCAAACCCATCTCAGATACGGCTTCTATGAAAGAAAGGTACTTTGATCAAATTCAGTGAAGGTTTACCGTCATTTGGTACCCGCCGAAGAAAGTACTCTTTCTATCTGCAAAATGTCCTAGATATTCTTGCGACTCAGAGTGTATTTAGATAGATCTTTCTTTAACCTTTAGCTATTTCTGTGATGAGGTTTCTGTGTTCAACTACATGTTTATTGAGTAAGGATATGGGGTGAGTTCCATTTGGTGTTCTTTCTTGAAGATTATTGCTTGATACAGTGAGAATAGATGGTTTAACTTCATCATATTCACTGCCTTTTCTATACTTTTATGTTTATTTGAATGCTTATGGCATGAAAAGTCCGCGCCATTATCTCATGGTGTTGTCGACAAATACAATGATGGTATTACATTTTCCACTTTGTAAAAGATAAGCTTTTGGCACCTAACTGTAAGAAATTCATTTCAGACTGTATAGTTTCTTTAATGATCTTGCTTTGTAGAGGTTGCTTTTTTTGGCGAATAAATGCAGCATATTTAACTTGTTCATTGCTTCAGCCAAAAAAAAGTCAATTAGCTTGATGAAAAGGTATAATGGGGGTGATGACTAAGCATGACCTGTCGACAAAGATTATGTGAAACATACTAACATTTAAGTTTTTTTCATTTTGAAAAAAAAATACAGTTTTAGTTTCTAAAGGAACATAATGTAAATTTTTTCTCATCTTTTTCTCTCATGGACTTGATTTTCATTTAGTTACCTGCTATTATGTGCATACCTTATGGGGCTGACTATCATTGCGTGCAGATGAAAAGTATGTCCTTGTTTTCTTCTGATTGAAAATCTGGTTATGTGAAGCTTATTGCAGAACAATTGTGGCATAATTCTTGGTTTCTTTTGCTGACTTGTTGTCACTCAATTCATCAAAGTATCTTTCCAACAGAATTAACTAGTATTAACAGTGGTATCCATGTTCGGTTCATCAAAGTGAGGCATATATCACGATCAAATATCTTCTGCGTGGAAGGATGGCTTTCCTGATGCTTCTTGTCTGGTTTTTGAGATATATAGCGCATGGTTTCTGTTCTTGATTCCTTATCATATCATTTCTATAAGATCATAGACATTAGGTTTGCCTCGTGATTATTGGAATACTCCACATATTATACCCTCTATTCTATTAGCAGGTTGGGTGCTTAGTCAAATGTTTTAAGTCCTGCAGTTCTGTATCCATTATCGGTTTCATCTGTGGAATACATATTAATCAACACGATCAGGGCTATAGAGATGGTATATTGGAGCTCCTTGTGGAGGTCGGACAGATTGGCACATATCTACTGAATGGAGGGTTCTTTCTTCATTGTGTCTAATTATACTATTGAGAAAAGATCTGCACAGTTGCTGTCACACTCATTCATTGCTTCTGAAGGCAGTCATTTCATCTTCTTAAGGATTTTCTTGATGATCTAAGGTCCTAGATGCGTATTTCTGATATAATTTATAAGCTCACTATATATGTGGGCATATGGAATTGTCAAGGAACTTCTACTACTTCTGATTATTGAATTTCTCATGTAACTCAGTATGATGGTAAGCTCGATGAGGTTTATGGGTCCTCCTGTCTCTATTTTGCTTTCATCTCACAAGATGAATGCCTTTTGCCCAGTTTGAATCTCTTCATTTTCTGTAACTGCAGGTAGACGGGACCATAGAAGTGGTGACGTGAGAGAGAAGATTGATAGAAGGTATTCCCCTAATCGAAGATATTCTCCAAGAAGAGATGCAAGAAGTCATCAAGCTTTTCGTGCTCAGAAACCAATTTCTCGCGATAGGGGTAAACATTCTTTTGAACACCTGATTCTTTGCCTTTTACATTCTAGATTTCTGTAGCATTGAAAGTTCATATCATATGGTTGGTATTTAAATTTACGTCTTTTTTCCTATTTTCCTTTGTTTGCCCTGTAATTTTTTAATAATGTCCTTATTAAGACTTGGAACTCCAATTGCAGGCAATAGCCATTCAAGGTCTCCCGTCAGGAGGAGGTATGGCAACTAAATTGTGCTTTATTCTGTGGGCATGATGTAAAATGTTTTCTTTTTGTTTTCTCTAATTATTCTGTTGCAACTCTCACCAATGTTAATCATTTGCCTAAACTTCTGTATTTTGATTGCTTATGTGTCTCATGTACGATGCAGTTTGGTCCTTCAGTTTTCTTCTTTGTTTGACTCAGTACTAACTTGTCAGCAGCTATTTTGGAACAAATTACAGCAGTTATTGCTTGCCGATTACTGACTTCTGCAGTGTTGGTACCTTTATATATACCCTGGTTATTGTCACTTCAATCAGTTCTATGTAGAATTTATGGCCTTTTTTATATTTGGGGAGAAGCAGGGAAGAAGTTAAGCATGCACTTACTGAACAATCATCTTTAGAAGTCAGTACATGCTGTTTTTAACATCTACGCCCATGTGTAAAAACTTGTGATTGAATTACATGTCTAGGCTTAAGGAGTTTATATATTCAACATAAACTCTATGGAAATAAATAAGACAGAAAAACTTCTCAGTCAATAGAAGTAGTATCTATCTTTTGATTCATGCACAGGGATGCAGGGGCTTGATATTCTAGTTTAGCCAAATAGGGGAAACTAGAGTTCTGTTTGGAGATGTTTGGGTAGAGATTGATTTCGTGTTCCTTCAATCTCTTTTACTTCTCATCACAAAGATCTTGATGAACATAGGAAGAAATAAATCTTGAAATTTGGCACCTAGCTTAATTTTTATATTTTGTTTGACATCATCTGCAATATGACAAAAGTCTTGTTGCATGTTTGCAATATCCTCATTTTTTGACATGATACTTCTCTCCCTTTCTCTCTCACGGCAGCGGTCGTGAAGGACACAGGAAGTAATAAACTTTGGTGCCTATACTATTTTCTTATATTTTGTTTGGCATTATACGTCTGGTTGCTGATCATCACCATATCACCATCCCAACCCCACACTCACCCCCAACCCCCATCCACCTGCCTTCTTTCCTTACCGCCATAAGTTTTTTGTATTAGAATCGGCAATATTGACCGTTTTGGGTAATCATATCAACAAAATTAACTTGGCTCTCTCTCTCTCTCTCTCTCTCATGTTGTGCACCTTCCTTCTTGCCTTCCTTATTGCACATCATCTCCTTAATGTTGCATCCATCCCTCCTTATACAACAAGCACACTCTCATCTTATCCTCTAAAGTTATTTAATTTATGGGCGTTTGCACTTGCATGATTGTCCTCAGCGCTTCGCCCCACTTCACTACTTCATAGCCTTTTAAATTTAATGTGTCTTTGAATTCATCATAGTGATTGCCTGGAAAAACAAATATGAGGAGGTTTAGAAGAGATTTATTTGAATGACATATTACTTCTTTTGATTTCTTGTATGCCTTCCAGTAGAGCATTGAATCGTAGTGCGTGCACTACTACAAAAGTACTACCATACATGCACAACCAGATCATGTATTACTATACACGTGGAAATAGCCATGTAGGATTTCAAGTATCATGTGAATTAGAATGATCTGGTCTAACTTAAATCCTTGCATTAATCAGTTGAAATCCAAGCTCAAAAAGGTTCTTGTAACAAAAACTCCTTTACATCTTGTAAAGCAAAAAGATTATGTGTTTTATTTTAGCTAAAGTTCTTTTACCAGCTCAAGTATCACGATGCTCGACTCTTGAGTGTATAAATTTCTCAATGACTATATTGTCCGCTATGTGGCCTTTGGCTAGCCAAAAGCATAATGGTCCAACCCAAAACTTTGTGGTGCATGGATGTCCTTAATATGACTCTAGGCGTGATCAGGTTGTTGCAAAATTTGGGCCTAGTTTGTTTTTGTCGTGCTTGGGTGACCTTCACCTGGCACAATGTGACCTAGATGGCAGCAAATAGGAGGCCAATTATTACACTATATATAAACTTGATTGTTACTAACTTTTAAAAGTTTATAACATTAAAATTAGTAGATTATGAAGCTTATAACATCACTTGGCCAGGTGGGGTGCGGCCATTCTCTTACCGACTCATAGAATTAGAATCATATCGGCTCAATTGATTAGATCATATCCACTACTCCAAAAATAAGAACCAATCTAAAGCCTAGATCTCACCTAGCCACCGCTGCCACCCCTTCCTCTTCCTCTAGTGTCATTGCACCCCAACTCTTTAATGCTGCTTTCATTGCGTCACGCTGCCCTCACCTTTTTCCTCTCTCATCTTGTTGTCGCTGCTGTCTTCTCCATCTTCCTCTTGTATTTGCTCCTCCTTCCTCTTCCTCTCCGCTCACCAGCTTGATGGACTTTGATGACTACCAGTAGAGATGTTGAATTCTTATTTCAATATTTATACACCAGAAGGTGTTAAATTAAATGTGTAGCAAATCACTTACGTCAAAAAAGAAGTCTTAGGAAATTGATGTGAAATTTTAAGTCAGCTCAAGCAAATTAGAGATGAAAAAAGTAGCGGGGCCTAAACTAGGCATAAAGTCGGAGGGTCCAAATTCGACATGAAAGAGCAGTCTGACTGAAGCATGGATGGAGAATGGGCCAGCCCAATATGGCACGTGAGCCGTCCCAATACCCAATTGATACATTGATGTATAGTTCAAGGCCCATACACCACATGACCGTGCCTAGGCCAAACTAATTTCGTGTGGGCCATGCCTGGGCATGACCAAGCATACACGGCACAACCCACTTCCGACCTTAGTTCTGCCTGAGTTGGGATTTATAGTGCTGGAATCACAATGAGTCAAGTATAATATTTCAGTATTCTTTAGCCCTCCATGATTCTTTAATTTTTAGTTTGCAAGTTTTTATAATTCATTGACACACAATTCTTATTGTCTGCACGGTTGTTTCAGTGAGAAAGGATATAAGCGGAAGCAACATGTAGATGCAGAAAGTGATGATTCCGAAAGCCACAGGATATCTGATGGCGCTGAAGATCCAAGAAAGGAAGACAATGTTTCAACATATGATAAAAAAATTGATTTTGAAGAGCAGGTTTGAATTTGTAGTCTTGTAACTGGTTGTTGTTATATATGCCGGATTACAATATGGGTGCTTTGCTTGTGTGACGAGATTTGTTATTTCAACTCTTTCTGTTTTATTTGTCATGTAGTTGAAGCAGGTGCAATCAGACATTCAAAAGCTAGAAGACGATAAGTCACAATTACAGGTACCAGAATTTTCTTTTGTGGTACTGTTTATCCTTTTTGGGTTAAATTTTAATGTAAAATACGTAGACAAGCCCCCATCAGTCAACACCACAAACACACACACATATATGTGTCTGCCCATATATTAAGGGTTATATATGCATGGTCTACACCATGGTTCACAGTCGCCGTCTCGGCCGCCGACTCGGCGGGCACTGAGACGGATCGGTCTCGGTGACTCGGATCAGTATCGGACGATACGCGCAAAATGCTACATAGAAAGCTAAAAAAATTCTGAAAACATCACGACAAATCTTAAAAAAATATAGACATCTACATTCATGTATCACATGTCCAAAATATATCACCTAGCACACTAAACATAAAGCGAAAGTATAAATACACGCGTCGTCAGTAGAAGCATATTAAAATACATGCACAATATAGTAAATTACACAAACTACATTCATAAATACATGCTAATGTAGTTATTTTCACATTGAATTGCGATGAGGTATAAAATTATCATCATAATGCCGAGTCGACCGAGTCAACTCCGATTCTCGGCCTAGTCGGCTCCTCTGAGTTGAGTCGACCGACTCGTGACTCGGACTCGTCTCGGAGCGGGCCGAGACGGATACGACTCGGCCGACTCGTCTTCGACTCGGCCGAGTTTTTGAACCGTGGTCTACACGCCTCAAACTGTCATTCCTAAGTTTCAAGGAGCCCCTTTTGAGCAGTAATTTCTTTATTCCTCCAGTACGTTGGGCTGTGTGTGTATAGTCTTACATGTCTCATACTGTCAATTCTAATTTTCAAGAAAGACCTCTTGGAAGTAATTCCTCATTCTTCTAATATTTGGTGCCAACTGAAAGATTTGTCTTCAGTCTGACAGAGTCATGAAATTTGGTTAACTTTTCTGTAGGGTCTTCTCAGATTCAAGGTGTGCTTCGTAGCATTCCTCATTTTCACAGGGAAAGCTTTATAGGTGGCAGTGATGGTGTAATCTATAAGTGAAGCTTGTCGCAGCCAGCTATATAGCTTTTAAAGTTTTTTTTTTTACTTTCAAGCGATTCTTAGAATTTATGTGTTAGCCTGCTAAATTATCACCTAAGTTTTTACTAGGTAGCACAGACACTCCTATTGTGTAACCGTGTTGTGTTGGGCATGTATTGGACACCCATGTCACACATGTCATGTGTATTTTTTTTAGGATTTTCTGGCTATCGGCGTGTTCATGTTCTTACGATATAGTTTATCCGTGTCATTCTGTTTTCTTCCATTAGGAATGTAAATAAAGCAGATAGAGATTAGAGATAGATGTCACAATATACTTAAGTAATTTGTTGTAAGATCTAGCTTCATTTGTGTATTTATGAAAATATTTTGCAGAACACCTTTCTGTCAGTTATTTATCTCATTTATTACTGGAGATGCACCTGTCTTGGTATAGGATCCAATATTTTCTTGTTTCTTTTTTTCCCCTGTGCGGGATGCTTTTCTAGCATGATTGTACTTGCCAGCCTGCTGTGCTAGTTTAGAGAATTAGAGTTGTCAGATAACTTCCCAACTTCAATGCTTAAGCTGATGGTTGCAAGCAAACAATTAACGTCAAGCAGCTTAACAAGAATACTCATGTGAGCGTCCAAATTAAAACCAAAAAAAGTGTTTATAATCTATGTTGTTGGTTGACCGAATTAAAACAGAGAGCCTATAAGTGTTATGATGTGTGCTGTTCAGCAATGTAAATATCACCATTTGAACAATGCTTGGGAAATTCTTACTTGAAAGAAAAAGGTATTGAGAAGAAGAAAGGAGTTATGTCTAGTTGTTGACATTTATGATGTTGCTCTGGTCTTATGTTATTATTAATTTGCCTTGTACTATTAGTATTTACGTATAAGTTTTTATGAAGAATGTATATGTCATATAACTGTTCTGTTTCAGCTATGGCATTTCATAACATCAAATAACCAGGGTATTCTTTTCTGTAGAACTTTCTGGAGGAAAAGATTGTCGAAGAACACAAATTATCCAGTAGAATTGAAGATCTTGAAATCATTTTGAGCAAAGAGCAAGAAGATTGTAAAAGGTTTTCTTTTTGGCTTTTCATTTCCCATTTTCATATTCGTTGACATGTATAAGCATCTTCGGGTTACAATTCGTACATTCTAGTCTGATTATGCCTTTGTGGAGCAGCTCCATTTTACCTATTTCCTTTTTTCACTTTATCGGTTCTCTTTCCAGGATTACTTCCAAAATAAAGAAGTTTGTTAGAGCTCATGGGCGTTATGTGAAGGCACAGGAGGATTTAAAATGGCAAGTTTTCAGCTCTTTAGCTGTTGTTTTTTATTGGATAATGTATCCGTAATTATAAAAAACTATTTTGTTTTGAATTTTTAATTATATCATAATCATAATAATAAAATAAGCAGGTCACAAGCTCGCGTGCAACGGTTTGGTGATCAGCTTGGTTCAGACATCTCAAAACCTGGCGCCAATGAAGAAGATTCAAGTATTAATGTTCCTAGTGACGAGGAGCCGAATGGGGATAACCGTAGAAGCCCAAGGAATGATGAGATGAAAAATGATGCTTTGTCTGTGAAGAAGAGACGCGTCTTATCTGCAACCGGCGAAGAAGCAAGAGTAGGCAAGTGTCAGCAAATCTTTAACCCAAGCACTTCCCTTGGATACTGGGGAGTTCTCTGTAGCATTTAACAATTCATGTTCCTCTTGTTGGTTGAGATTTCTTTTCCAATAGATTTAACTTGTACATTATTGTCATTTGCATCAATGGTAATGCATGTTTTGTCAAGGCATGGTACATAGTTGTGTATACTTCTGTTATCACATTATTTACAAAATAATACATTTCCTTTGGGCTATTTTAATTTTTTAGCTCTCCTTTTATAACACAAATGCTATGCATGACTGCCTGGAGTTTCTTTGTAGAATTTTCAAATTTTGCTTATCATCAACTTCATATTAGCTTTTGAGTTGTTTGTTATGGAAATTTTATTTATTTATGCATTCAGCATCTCTCTCTTTTTCTCTTTTTTAACCGCCGGCAGTTTTGGTGACATCCTTGTTTTGCTACAGGAAATTCACAGAAGCGGGGAAGATTTTCAGGTTTGATAACCAGATCAGAAAAGACTATTTGGTCAGAGGGGCTTGTGAACCATTCAGAAAATGATAACAAAGAAACCGAATCAAAGAAAATGTTCCAGAACAAGAAAGAAGTCGACAAGTCACTTTCAGATGATTACAAGCATAAACGGGGAAAAAATAATAACAGCAGCCTTGCCACTTTGAATAAGGTCTTATAAGTTCTTTTCACAATAGTTTTTTACTTTCTACTGAAGTAGTGAAGTCATTCATATTTTCTCTTATATACTGGGCATACGTAAGAAAATCATTTTATGATTACTAGGTGAAGGGTTCTGATACCGGACGCATACTTCCTTCAACTAGTATTGCTGCACATGTAGTAGATGAGCTCATTGAAGCAATTGAAACAGAGGATAGATCTGAGAATGCGGTTGTGGATAATAAAGCCAACTCATCTTACATGCTACCCTCACCACCGCCACCAATCGATCTTAATGTATACAGACAGGTAAAGATTAGTCACTTTCTGTTTGCTTCTCAAGTTGCTATTATTATTGTTATTCTGCTATCATTGCTTGTGGAGTTTGTTGCTTTAATTTTCTCATGTGCATATTTAGTTGCTGGGATTTTTTATATTTATTTATTTATTTATTTGAGTTGGCGTCTCCTATGAAAAAATACAGGTGAACCGTTACAATTTATATTGCATCAAATAGTCTGCCAATGCATCAAATGATCATAAATGGATGATTTCATTTTAAGTAATTATGTAATTCAAGATATCAAAGACCTGCTTAATTTGACTTTCATATTTCTAGGGTGTTTATATTGTTATCATTGTGTTGAATCTCTATTTACATTACCCGTATTTGAAACGAATCATTTGACAATGCTAGATGAATATGACGAAAACTGAGCAGATATTTGATATATAAATTCTTTTTGGTAACCATTTTATATGTAATTTAGGAGATTATAAAACATTATAACGTTGTAATTTCCAATTTGGATGGTCACATCGTGCAATATATCATCACTAGACTTTGGGTTGAACCTCTAAAAGAGAGGTGGAGCATGTAAATTATGATCCCAAATGTTGACCATGTTTATATACATCAGAGATAGATGGAAGATTAAGTTTTGTATTGCTTTGAAGCTATTTGTTTAATTATAATACTTGTTTTTGCCGTGTAAAGCAGTTAATCTATAAGCTATGGATGCTTGAACAAGAAACATTCATCGCCTTGCCCCACAGAAAATGGGGTCTTAGGGGTCATGAGGCTCTATGAAAGATTTGACAAGATTTATAATTAGGTGTCAAGTAGACATTGTCAAGCCTTTAACAGCCTACCATACTAGTTATGCAGCTTATGCAACTATACTGACACAACCAAGGAGCAACTTTAAAGTTCTAGGCAAAGAAACATTCTACACATGCCCGTGCAAGAAAAAGAAACAATTCTTTACTTTTTTCCCCTTAATTTGTATTTAGGTGTTGAAAATTAATAATAAGTTTATTTTAAGGAGTCTTGTATGATGACAAACAGCTAGATGTCCAATACAACAACTCTGTGGAATATGGTTCAAAGTCGCGATCTCGGCCGCTGACTCGGCGGACACCGTTCCACATCGGTCTTGGCGTCTTGGAACGGGCTCGGGCAATACACACAAAACGTTATAAATAAAACTCAAAATATTCTGAAAAAATCACGACAAATCTTCAAAAAATGTAGACATCAATTTTCATGTATCACATGTCCAAAAAAATTATTTTGAGGGGTAATTGGAGAGAGATGATGATTTGAGGGGTTAAATATAAGAAATATATTAATTTGAGGGGTAAATTTTGAAATATGAAAAATATGAGGGTAAATCTAAAAAACCAAAAAAGAAAAAAAGAAAAATATAAGATAGAGAGAGAGAGAGAGAGAGATTGGGTGGGGGGGGGGGGGAGAACGGAGAGATCAGGTGAGAGAAGAGGGGGGAGGGGGAGAGAGATCGGAGGGAGGGAAGATAGAGGGAGAGAGAGATCGGTCCCTTCTTCTCTCTCTCGCTCTGCCCCCCCCCCCCCCCCCTCTCTCTCTCCGATCTCTCTCCGATCTTGTGGCTTGACTTGGCGGAGATCGATGGCGACGGGGGGTCGACGACAACTGGAGGTAAGTTTGTTTGTTTTTTTTTCGCAACGGCGATGGGCGTCGACGGAGATCACATTTTTTTTTGCTTTTATGGCTCGACTCGGGGACAACTCGAAGTCGACTCGGCCGAGTCAACCCGAGTCCATGGTTGACTCGGCCGATATGGCCGAGTCGTGTTAGTTGGTCAAAAAAGCTGGAACGTGGACCGATTTCGTACCGGTCTCCTCCGTTCCGGTTTTGACTCGGCCCAGTCGGAACTGGAACGGGCGATACTTTGAACCCTGTTGTGGAAGCTGATCTACAAATGGGTGTCTTAGAAAAGGGGCACTTAATATTAAGGATGCTTTTACTTAAAAAAAATATATTAAGCGATGCTTTCCTTCTCTCAATGATCCCACTCTTAACTCAATTGCAAAAAGAGAGACCTGAGTGAATTTCCCATTATTTTCTGATGTATTATTCACAAATAGTGTTTTCATAGTCCAGTCACAGTGAGCTTCAAATGTCATTGGTGTCGGCCTTGAGCTTGATGGGCAATATGACTTGTATAATTTTATGATGCCAAAATTATTATGGCCATGTCAGTGAGAGGCTTCCTCATTTCTGGTAGGATTATCTGGCCATGTTACTTTATTATTTTAGTGGTGTGTTGGTGATATGATATTTGCTGACCTCCTGCTCTTGCTGTTTCAGTATGAAGGCGATGATGAGGATGTGGATGTGGAAAAAGTGGACAGTGAAATGTTAGACATCGATCTCAATGACGAGGTAGAAATCGAGTAATTTGAGCAAAATGTCATTGTTTGTATGTATCAGTTTTGAGATGCACCTTTCTTCCTGTGATATATTGGTTGCCAGTTATGTATGCTTAAAAGTTGGCAATGGTTAACTGTTGATTTATCATCTAAAATCAGTGCTCGGTTTGTCGATCAATTCACAGCTATTTTGTATTATTGGCAAACAATTCAGTGGAGAAAGGGTAACTAATAGGGGGGGAAACGGAGGTCTAAACTGCTTGTGAGATGTATAGAATTTTGGTTTGATGTAACCTTGTTTCATTAAAATGCTATTTATTATCAATCTTGATGCGGATGAATGAAGTATTTAAATTATGGGAGGTTTTGTGGACCTGGAATCAGACATTGATGCAGATTAGATACAACTGTTTGAAAATATATTGGTATTTGTTACAACAGTTGAACAAACAGTAAGTATTGGCAAGTAAAAGTTATTCTTGTTAAAAATAATCCAATATGCAGAAAAATAGAAGGCAAGCTCAGGTCCATCACAGAAGACAAGCTAAGGGCAATGCATGAAAGATTGTAATTTCAAATTCATAAAGAGGGGGAAAAAAAAAAGAGGTGAAATTACATAAAACAATTGTGAATTTTCACTTAGGGCTGTTTGTTTCGTCATAAAAGGCGTAAAAGTCTATAATTCGTAAATAACTTACGGCCTAGTTACAACTACTGCATTTGTTTGGATCGTAATTCGTAAAAGACTTACGCAACTCAATTACCACTCACTTGCAACCCAATTACCACTCACTTACAGTCCAGTTACAGTTAATTTTGTGGTCATGTAAATTTGTATTATTTTTTTATGTTAATATTAAAATTTTTAAATATTTAGCTTTTTTAATAATTATTTACAATATTAAAATTTTTTAAATCACCAAATAGTTAATTTTGTGGTTAACTTTTTCACTTACGACTTACACATTACGACAACCAAACACCGTAAAATACAATACACTTTCTCACTTATAACTTTATATTACTAACCAAATACCGTAAAACTTACATGCATGTAACTCATTTACAACTGTAAAAGACTTAATCAATTACAACTTACGGATTACGGCCAATTACGACAACCAAACAGACTCTTATTTTGAAAATTGTACCATGTGCTTTTGGAAATGCAATAAACAAACATGATATGCCCCCCTAGTTTTCTTAAAATTACAGTCACTCAGCCCAAACATAAAAAGAGAGGTTATTGGGATATCAAATTTTATGATCAAAGTGCCTCTATTTCTTGTAATATTTATAATTTAACTATGGGGGGCAGAAGGTAATTTTTCAAAACATATAGGGAAAATCATAATACTTTATTACATTTGCAAAAATATATGATTGTTTTCTTTTAAACCGGCGCAAATTCATGATAGTTTTATGTAATTTAGCTGGGGATAAAAAAAACTCGGGAGGTTTGACTTATTTTGTAGAAGTAGGGTTTGGGTTTAGCATCCAGCCCATGTCATCCATCCCACTGTTTAAAGTTAAAACTTAAAACGTCTAGCAATAAGAGTTGGAGAAACTAAAGATGAAAAATGTCGAGGGTGTAAATGCAAAATATTCACTTATATTATATTAATGAAAAATTCTACCCACAGTCGTCCTATTTACCGTCTACACTCACCCCTAAAATGATTTTTTAAATTACAATTTTACTTATAGATAAAAAGTCTACAATACCCTCTATTTTTTTCTCTCTCGTTTCCTCTTCAAGGTTTTCTAATATTTTCTTTCTACACAATTTTTTTAGTAGCTTGTACATTGAGGATGAAAAAAAAAAACACAAGAAATATGTTACTGGACTTATAATAAATTGCTTGAGAGAGAAACCAATGATGGATGAGTGATGAGTGATAATACGGACAAAAAAAAAATGACGAAAAGACAATTCACTAAATATGATGAAAGGCAGAAAAGGCCTGATAAATATGAAGAGATCTCACTATTGCAACTCGTTTGCTACATTTATCCATTTTGATAACCAAAGTTTAAGAGACATCTTTTAGGAGGCATGTTAGTTCAAAAAGAATGCCAATAAAGTTTATTTTATACGTGTGTATTTGTCTAAATCATATGGAATCAAATAGTTTGCAAACTTCCACTGACTGAAGTTTATGAAATTTATTGGCACCAGGTTTACATCCTGCAAGGATTCAAGAATCAAAGAGGATAATATACAGTCTGTTTGGTTAAGGGTGGAAGTGAGGAATTGAGAAAGTGGTAATAATTTTCTTTGAAACTTGGAAATTGGTTAGTAATTTTTCTGGTGTTTGGATGTTGTTGGAAAGTGTGGCTTGAAAAATGTTTTGCCTTTTCCGGTATTTGGATGGTAATGTGAAAGTGGAAGTGAAAAAATTGACCACAGAGTTGACCGTAAAATACTATTAAAATAAAAATTAATTAAGAAAAATAAAAAATGTACTATAATTAGAATGCAAGTGAGATTTACACGATCAAAAAATTAACAGTTTTGTGCTATAACTTATTACAAATGAGATTTACATGATCACAAAATTAACTGTAGCACTCTGAAAGTGAGGAAATGATTGTGTAAAAGAGAAAAAGAGAAAAAAAAGAAGAGTTTTCTTATTTTTCTTTTCCGGTGTTTGGATAGATAGGGAAGTGAGCAATTATACTTCCCTGTTTCCTTACTTCCGCCCAACCAAACAACCCAAGAAAAATGCATCTTTTCATATGATATAAAGATTGTTAGAAAACAAATCACATAAATACTAAGTGTTTTTCAAGCGAACTCGTAAGGAAAAGAGATGGAAGATGGGGTTTAGGCATACCTGATTCCATCGCGAGGATGCCGAATATTGCACGATCTCGAAGGCGCCGGAGTTGAGGGAGAGGATTCTTCTCTCCAGCCACCAAGTTCTCTTCTTTATCCTTAGAGGAGATGAGAGGCCTCTAAGAGAGAGATGATTATTCTTCTTGGTGGAGAGGGAACCCTACTCATGATATATATAGCATCAAGAAACCCTAGTTCAACTCATCATAGATCTAGGCCCTTGATTTATAACACGAGTTCCACACGTGTAGATGAGTCCCACATTCTAATTTAAATACACTCATGGCTAAGTGTAATTGAAAACGTGTCTAGACCCAAACCATTTAGGTTTGATCAATTCTTTATTGGGTCAAACAACATAGGTTAAGTGGGCGGGTGCAAATATCTAATTGACTTGATTAGGCCCAAAATAAATTAGACTTTAAAACTAATAAGTCTAACAATCTCCCACTTGGGCCAAACAAGTCATACTGAATAGATATTATGCATAACTTTATGACGTCAAAAAAACTTTAACCGCCGACAAACCACGTTTCAAAACAATCTGGTCCATTAAGAGTCCTGCCACCGAACATGGCGATCGTTACCTTCTGTATAATCGAGGTAGGACCTTCCACATCACAAGTTTCAGAACCCCTAACGACATAGATCAAATGTGGACGTGTGGCATGGAAATGTCCTCTGATCAAATAAGGTACAATTCCAACTGGTTTCCACTTTATGACTCCAACGAGTCTAGCCTTATGACTCCAATGAGTCTCACTTTATGACTCCAACGAGTCTAACTGTAACGCCCCGATCCCAGCGGGTACGGAGACGTTACTGCAACGTATATACGCAAGTCAGAAATACCCTCACGTATATACGCTAAGCATCAGTACAAGCAAGAATCAGAGTACGGAAGCAAGTGGTGTATTATACATTCCAACATATGAGTACAATTACAAAGTTATCACCAGAGGTGA
Source organism: Agave tequilana (assembly GCA_038442645.1). Lineage (NCBI taxonomy): Eukaryota > Viridiplantae > Streptophyta > Magnoliopsida > Asparagales > Asparagaceae > Agave > Agave tequilana. Next base: position 108,285 of record JAVJIF010001145.1, on the reverse strand, counting down.
TCCAATATTACATGAATATTACATCACTGATATGCGCAATTTCGAGATTACAAAGAGATGTACAAGTATGAACAGTACACAGGCACTCACGAGTTTACAAAAGGAAAACTCGAGAGGCACACAAGGGGGCCTGGAAGGATAGAGCTCTGAACGGTCTGCTGGAGATCCACGCTACCGCTGCGCCACTCTGATCAGCAACTAAGGGAATCCACACACTCCAAGCTCCATGACCTGGACATGAGGATCCAGGGGAGTCAGATGAAACTCCCCAGGCGAGTGGTGATACAAAAGCCAAGTGGCGAGCAAGGATAAGCATATGTAAAACGATAAAACCAGTAAAGCCGAGGACGAGCAAATCTGATTGTATGGTTTCAGATCACGGCTCCATAAGACTAGTACGTCGAAGGAATAATCCAAATAAGGAAACCCTCATCTATATACCTTTATCTCATGTCACCATAATCCAAGCACATACAACCGACTGTACTCAGGGCATGATAAGAAAATGAACAGGAGGCAGGTGGATACAAGGGATAAAGCAGAGCATGAGCAGTTAATACTATAATACTCATAAAGCCGAAAATCCGAAGTAAAATTCCGGACAAGCAAATATGATAAGGCATATCACAGATTCATAGCCGTTTAAGCTGCAGGCTTCAGTATGCGTCCCATTCCACATACCTCTACTTACAACTTAAAGAGCCGGTTATTATCTTGACACTTTATTATTACTCGTCTTACCCTGATATCTAGCTATGTGAACTAGCGTCCCAGCACACATAGATCCATATCCGAGTAAAGCAAGATTGTTATTGGAAACCAGCGGGGGTATCAACGAACTATGTTTACAGTGGGTCCCATACATACCGGGACCACGGCCCAGGATTGTTCCGTTGCTTGGTGACGGAACCAGCCGCAAGGCTAACAGGAGGGACTTATGTATGCCCTTATCATGATGGTACCAGGAAGGAGGGAGCCAGCACTCCCCTCGGTCGCCTGGAGGCCCACAGGTCAGACCGGAAGTTTTAGTTGCACAACATGCCTAATACCACTGTAAACACGAACACATATTGATAGCCGCATGTTTCCCCCGACCCGATGCAAGTTGTTCCTTTTATGATTTATTAGATGATTATCAGATTCCGGGAATGAGCAAGAACAAGTCAGGAATGTCAGGAATACATGTATAACAGGAGTACTGTACGTACTATAAGGTATCATATGTGTATCAGGAGTACAGTTTGTACTATCAAGATGTCAGGTCATCATTCCCGTTATCGTGATAATCATGAGAGTCAAGTATATCATGCTGGGTGTCAAGTGATAGCATGACAAGATGGATGATATTAGACAGGTGACCAATCATGTCGAGAGATTGATATTAGTCCGGTGGCAAGTCATGTCATAGCAGATAACAAGTCATGTTATAATCAGAAGCCAGTGCCAAGTGGTAGCATGTCCGATGTTAGGTGATAACAAATCTGTTGTCAGGTGATATACATGTGTTAAATATGAAGATGACAGGTATGAAGTAATGACATGTGGTAGAATAGTAGCTGAGCACAACCAAGCGGAGCTGAGCAAGCTGGAAGTACAGACAGCAAACAGTATTTAACACTGGAGCGTCTGGCGAGGTTACCGGGACGACTCGGCTGAAGTGCGAGCGGTAAATCCGGCAGCAACTCGCCTAGACGAATCTAGTGGTAAAGCGCTGAACGCTGATCATGATAACCAGGCGGAGCTGAACAAGCTGGAGGCACAGGCAGCGAACAGGGTTTAGACACTAATGCGCTCTGCGAGGTTACCGGGACACTCGGACCAAGATACGAGTAGAAAATCGGCAGCAACTCGCCTAAACGAATTTAGTGAATAAAGCACTGAGCGCTAAGCATGCTCACCAGACGGAGCTGAGAAACCTGACGGTTCCAATCACGTCCCTTTCGAGATAGTGAGTGACCGGAGGCTGAAGGGTCCAGAGAAACCTGACGGTCCCAATCACGTCTCTTTCGAGATAGTGAGTGACCGGAGGCTGAAGGGTCGGCCACGCATGGTATGAAGCAGTAGAATACATCACAGGCACAGGCATGGTATGAGTACAAGAAGTAAACTACCCTAGTACAAGCATTCGTCACAGAGCAATACATGTCCAGATATTGGCACTCGGCCATACACAGATACAGGGACTCAGCCCAATACAAAATACATGAAAACATGGAATAAAATACATGTCGACCCGACGAAGCGGGGAAACCCAAATGGAGGCGAGAGCGAGGACACTCGCCTAAATCACCCGGAAGCTGAAAACTCTGAATCCATGGAACTCGCGCACGCGCCACAAAATAATATATAATTATGAAGAGAGAGAAAGTGAAGAGGAGAGAGAAAGAGTCAGAGAGAGAAACCTAGAGAGAGAAAGAGACACAGGGAGACGCGGGCTTCCGAGAGAGAGACGGGGGTCGCAAACGCGGAAGTCGCGTTGCGGGATTAGCAAACGCAGGAATCACAGACGCGGGGTTCGCGTCACAAGAATAGCAGATGCGGGAATCACAGACGCGGGGATCGCGTCGCGGGAAGTACCAGACGCGGGAATCACAGACGTGGGGATCACGTCGCGAAGGTGCCATAACGCGAGGCTCGGGGCCTGCGTTTAAGTCAGGGCATGAGAACGCGGACGCGAGGATAAACTCCGCGTCACGCCAACAAGGGTAGAACACAGACGCGGGCACTTAGCTTCGCGTCGTGCCGATACAATAACGCGAAGGCCGCGTTATGGAATGGCCTAGACGCAGGAGGTAAACTCCGCGTCTAACCAGCAACAGATAGAAAAGAGAGGGAGACAGGGAAAGGGTGAGACACAGAGATGGCCTAACTCCAAATCCAAACCAGTAAATGGTGGAAGTGAAGATGGTGATGGTAATTAGTAGAGGGGATGATGATGAAGATGGAAGTGTTGTCGTTGTAAGCATCACCGTTACAGATTACCGGAATAATCGTAAACGATTACCGGAATAATCATCGGAGATGTTACCGACGAAGAAGAGCTCGGCCCCAATCCAAAAGGAGTGGCCGGCCCTTGAGTCTTGCCGACGAAGAAGAGCACGGCCCCAATCCAAAAGGAGTGGCCGGCCCTGATAAGAGTCATTTTCCAAATGGAGAAGACAAACAGGAAGAGGAACCAGGGAGAGAGAGATAGACCCAGGAGAGAGTGAGAGGTCCAAGAGAGAGAGAGAGATGAAGGCAGGAGTGAGAGAGAGAGAAAGGAAATAGGAGAGAGAGAGAGAGAGAGAGAGATCCAGGAGAGAGAGAGGGGGTATGATCCAAGAGGGAAGAGAGAGAAGGGGGGCTGTTGCCCCCTGGCTCCCGCACACAGCGCCCCCCCTCTGGGGGCGCTCGGCCTGGCCGCCGGCCAGGTGGCGGCGCCGGGCGGCGCCGGCCACCGGCAGAGAAAGAGGGGGCAGCGCCCCTCAACAGAGAAGGGAGGGGGTTGTGCCCCCTCCAGCAGAGAAAGAGGGGGGCTTTGCCCCCTCAGCACAGGCACAGGGGCCCAGGCGGGCCCCCCTGGCCGCCCACGGCCGCCGGCGCACCGCCGGCGGCGGCCCAAACTGGGGTGGCGCCGGCCACCCCAAGGAAAAGGAGGGGGCTGCTGCCCCCTCAACGGCAGCGCACAGGGGGCCTGAGGCCCCCTGGCCGCGCCCAAGGCCGCCGGTGTCATGCCGGCGGCGGTCAGTCCCCGCCGGAGGGAGCCGGAGGAGGGAGGAGGTCGGCATGAAGGTGGTGGTGGCCGGATCTCAAGGGAAGAAAAGAAAGGAAAGAAAAGAAGAGGAAATGAAGGAAAAGTAAGAGAGAGGAGTTGGCCGGAGATGGGGGTCCCTCGCCGGCGACGAGGTAGCCGGAGGAGTCGGCGGTGGTGGCCGGTGGTTGGGCACGTTGGTCGTCGGCCACAAATGGAGGAGAAGGGGAAGAAGTGAAATGGGAAGAAAAGGAAAGAAAAAGAAAGAAAAAGAAAAAAGAAAGGAGAGAGAGTGTGATGGTGATTGGGGATGGGAGAGAATTAAATGAGTGAGGGGGTGGTTGTCTCCCACGTGGGCGAGGAATGGGCTGGAGTCGGTGGAGAAAAGAAAGGAAAGAAAGAGAAGGAAAGATAAGATTTTGAAAAAATAATAATATTATATTATGGCCGCGAAATATCGACTGTTCCAGAAAAATCCCCAAAAATCCCTGGAGGTAGAAAACTTCATCCTGAGGAATAATATGAAATCGGTTTTCAGAAATAAAATCCCATTTTCAAATTAAAAATCCGGAAGTCAACCGCCGATACCGGTCTGCACCGGGTCGGCCGGATTTTGATAAATTCTGAAAAATCTCAGAAAATGTATTAAAGAATAAAATATAATTTTAAGAAGTAAAGTAAAAGCGGAATTCAGAAATTCAACTCCGATTGTAAACTAAAAATACTGGAATCAACCAGCGATACTGGCCGATACCGAACCCGGTGGAATTTTCATAAATTCATAAAATCCTCAGAAAAAGTATTTAGATGGGAAATGTGATTTTAAGAAATAGTGTAAAAAGACACTCCTTGAAATTCCAATCCGTTTGTGAGTTAAAAATCCGGGAATCGGTCAGCGGCACTGGTCGACACCGGTTTTGAAGATTTCCAATTTAATTCAGGAAAATTTCAGAAAATCATAGAAAATCTAGAATATTGGAAAATGATATTTAAAACTGAAATCGGTTAAATCTAAATACCAGAAAGACCAAATCGAGTAATACCCTAGGATCGGGCCCTCAGTTCAGACTAGGGCTGACTCCGAGTCCACGAATCAAATCCAAGACAAAACGTTCATATAAATAATTCATAATACAAAACAAATACAAGAAGTAAATCGAAAAATACGATCGAAAAAATCTGAATACGCAACTAAGTACGTATTCGGGAGCGGGGTGTTACACTAACTGCTAATTCAACAAACTCAAATGCGCAAAAGTAAACTTTAAGAAAAGCAGTTATAAATTTATTTATCAGAATCAATAAATATCCATAAAGTGCACTTAGAAATAATGTCTGTTACATAAAATTATCCACTCCCACAAAATCAGGATATCATAATGACTAGTCATCCCCATATGAGCAATATGCTCTAAGAATACTTTAGGTGAAAGTCCTTTAATGAGTGGATCTGTAATGTTAAGAATAGTGTCATCACTATCAAACAGACAAAATATGATTCTGAACTTTATCATTGATGACAAGAAACTTGATGTCGATATACTTCGACTTTACTGAACTCTTGTCACTATTGTAGTAGAGCTCTATAGCTCTTATTATCACAGTGTAGCTGTAATGGCCTCTCGACTAAATCCACCATCTTCCTACAATAAGGAAAATATAACATGAAGTGGACTTCCTATTGTCGATACATACAACATAATCTATATCTGTGTATCCGATCAGCTGCAACTGATCAGATTTCATGTAGTCTTCTATTGATATCGCATTACCTTCTTGACAGTCTTTCAGAGATCAATCCCATGATTGATCAAGTTTCTGTCAAGTTTCTCAATGGTATATGCTATTCTGGATGGGTACAAACTTGAGCACACATCAGACATCCAACCGCCAATGCATATGGAATGTCTTTCATTTGCTCTTTCCGTAGATCATTCTTGGGACATTAGAGTAGACTTAACTTATCTCCCTTAGTGACAGGCGCATCACCCAAAGAGCAATTCTTCATGCCATATCTATCTAGCACTTTATCGATATAGGTCTTTTGTGATAAACTTAATATTCCACGTGTCCTGTCACGTTGAATCTGGATGCCTATCACAAAAGAAGCGTCTCCAAGATCTTTCATCTCAAAATTCTTTGAGAGAAAACTCTTGATCTCAAGTAGAAGATCTATATCGTTACTTGCTAATAGAATGTCATCCACATATAGCACAAGAAATATAAATCTACTCCTTTAAATTTATGGTAAATACATTGATCAACTATATTTTCCTTAAAATCAAAGTCGGATATTACTTGATCAAATTTCAAATACTATTGACGGGATGCTTGCTTTAAACCATAAATGGATTTCTTTAATTTGCAAACCAAATATTATGAAACTTTCATTTAAAACTTTATGGTTGCACCATATAAATTTCTTCTCAATGCTACCATTAAGAAAGACAATCTTAACATCCATTTGGTATAACTCCAGGTCAAAGTGAACTACGAGTGCCATAATAATCTTAAAAGAATGCTTCATGAAAATCAGGGAGAAAGTCTCCTTATAGTCAATGCCTTCTCTTTGAGTGAATCCCTTTGTGACAAGATGTGCCTTATACCTTTCGACATTGCCTTTCGAATCTCGCTTGGTTCATTTATAACCAATCGGTTTCTTTCCTTCAGGCAACTCTACTAAATCCCAAACATCATTGTCCTTTATGGATTTTAACTCATCTTTCATGACATTTGACTACTTAGTGGAGTGAATGTTGAGTTTGGCCTCATTCAAGGATGTGGGGTCATCCTCTAGCCTTATGTCAAACTCATGCTATTGGAGATAAACTATATATAGTCATTTGCAATGACTGATCTCCTCTCTCTAGTTGATCTCCTAGGCACTTGTGGTTGAGAATTTTCAATTTCTACCTTACCAACATGATCTACTTCAGGATGAACTGTATATGTATCTTGTAAGGATGCAACTGTATTTCATCTTAAAGTCGAACAACTACTTTATCATTTGGAACAATTGTCATGGGTATAACAATATGTCCTTTCTTAAATATGAAATCTTTATGTAGTTGACTCCCACTGTTCTGAATATTCTCAAAAAATTTTAGCAATCCGTCTTTATGTTCTTAGTGGAGGGACAATAAAACTAAAACCTTTATACCTCTCAGAATACCCTACGAATAAACAACTAACTGTCCTTGAGTCCAACTTCTTCTCATATGGTATATATGGCCGAGCTTCCGCTGGACAACCCCAAACATATAGATGCCTAATACTGAGAGATTTCCCAGTCCATAACTCATATGGGGTTTAAGTTACTGTTTTGCTAGGTATTCTATTAAGGAGGTGACAACCATTTTTAAGGCTTCAATATATTATGACTCTGGTAGAGTAGTGTGAGCTATCATACTCCCAACCATATCCTTTAGTGTGTGATTTTATCTCTCAGCAATACCATTTTGACGAGGTGTCCCTGATATGGTGTACTAAGCGACAATATTACTCTTTCAGAAATTGACAAATGATTCTGGACATTTACCTGATTCGTCATATCTGTCATAGTACTCACCACCATGATCAAATCTAACGGCTTTAAACATGTCCAATGATTGAGATTTCTCATGGAACAAGTGTAGGTACCTATAACGAGAGTAATTGTCTGTAAAAGTGATGAAATATTCATGACCATTCCAAGAAGCTGTAGGGAATGGACCACAAATGTCTGTATACACCAAATTAAGACACCTGAAATTCGTCTAGTACAAACTTTCTAATGTTTCTTTAATTAATTTTCGCTTAGTGCCTATGCTATTCACATATAGAGATTCAGTATATAAAGCATGAAGTTTCAATTTATATAGCCATCAATCAGAATTCTAGTACCAACAACTTTAGATTTAAAAAGTAGACTAAGCATTTCATTATCAAGAGTGACAGTAAAACTAGATCTGTCTAACAAATGAAATTGAAATATGATTCCGCCAAAAAGGACGGTACATATAAAGTCTCATCCAAATCTAAAACCAAAAAAACAGAATCTAATTTAAGCCTACAAACTCCAATAGCTTTAATTGCAACTTTATTTCCATCACCCATGTATACGTATCGCTCAGCTGGGCTGGGCCTCCTTTGGGTTTGGAAGTTCCGCATTGAATTGCTTATGTGAATTATCTATTCATAATTTATAAAGTGGCACTAAAGCTAAATTAATCTCAGAACAAACATAAATATGAGATATACCCGCTAAATAGTCATTTCTGATACTTTATGCATTCCTACTTGAGGTGTAACGCCCCGATCCCACGGGTACGGGGACGTCACTGCGACGTACATACGCAGGTCGGAAATACCCTCACGTGTATACGTTAAGCATCAGTACAAGCAAGAATCAGAGTACGACAAGCGTAGTGCCCATTCATATGCCAACACAAGAAATACAATTATACAAGGTTATCACAAGTTGTGACATACTCTTACATATCACATGCATCATATATCACAGCTAAGCACAAAAGTACGATTTACAATATAATTACAATATGCTCACGAGTTGAAAGGGGATCCCGCGAGCTCAAAAGGAAGGTCAGGTACAACAGAAACCGAGACTAGTCAACTTGCTCGGCAAGGAAAGCTTGATCTTCCACAGAAGGCTCCACCTCGATCCAAGGTTCGGAACCTGAACATACAAATTCAAGGGAGTCAGGACCTCCCAAACAAGTGATCATGTTACAGCCGAGTGGCATAAGAATAAGAATATGAGAGTTGGTACAATATCAAGAAAAATCATCCAGCAAGTAAAAGAAGTACGACGTGTTATAAACGAAAGGCATTGTATAAGCTCAAGTTACGACCTCATGAGACTAGTACTTCGAGGGAATAATCCAAACAAGAAAACCCTCATCTATATACCTTTATCTCATGTCACCGTAATCCAAGCGCATACAACACCCACAATTAGCGTCTTTTATTATTATTATTATTATTACTCGTCTTACCCTGATATCTAGCTATGTGAACTAGCGTCCCAGCACACATAGATCCATATCCGAGTAAAGCAAGGTTGTTATGGAAACCAGCGGGGGTATCAACGAACTATGTTTACAGTGGGTCCCGTGCATACCCGGGACCACGGCCCAGGATGTTCCGTTGCTTGGTGGACGGAACCTGCCGCTAGGCTAACAGGAGGGACTTATTGTATGCCCTTATCATGATGGTACCAGGAAGGAGGGAGCCAGCACTCCCTCGGTCGCCTGGAGGCCCACAGGTCAGACCGGAAATTTAGTTGCACAACATACCTAATGCCACTGTAAACACGAACACATATTGATAGCCGCATGTTTCCCCCGACCCAATGCAAGTTGTCTCATTTTATGGTATATTAAATAATTATCAGATTTCGGGAATGAGCAGGAACATGTCAGGAGTACAGGTATATCAGGAGTACTGGTTCGTACTATCAAGTAATCAAGTTTGTAAATCATGAAGTCCGGTTATCATCCCCGTTATAATGATAATTATAGGAGTCAGGTGTATCATGCCTTATGTTAATAGATAGCATGATAAGAGGTGATATTCATCAAGTGACAAGTCTTGCAAATAGCAATATAATAAATGACCCAAAGATAATGTTCATAATCAAAGAAGTAATTAACCATAACAATTAATCAAGATTAGTCGACTAGGGAGAGAAATTAGTCGACTTAGAGAAGGAGTTAGTCGACTATAGTAAAGGGTCAAATCGACTTAAGGAGGCTGCGTTTGGTTGGGTCGCGTCTCAAAAAGTGGCGCGTTTCAAGAAAGTGGTGCGTTTCAGGAAAGTGGTGCGTTTCAGGAAAGTGGGCAGAACGCGAAAAAGTGGGCAGAACGCGGGAAAGTGGGCAGAACGCGGAAAAGTGGGCAGAACGCGGAAAAGTGGGCAGAACGCGGAAATGTGGGCAGAACGCGGGAATGTGGGCAGAACGCGGGAAAGTGGGCAGAACGCGGGAAAGTGGGCAGAATGCGAAAAAGTGGGCAGAATGCGAAAAAGTGGGCAGAACTTTGAGGGTTGCGTTTGTTTACAATTATGAAAGAAATATCCAAGTCTTAGCGAGTAGAATTACTCGCCTAAAACTGATCCTGTGATGCGTTCGACGCAGAGAAGCTCGGCCCCAATCCAAGAGGAGTGGCCGGTCCTCACAAGTGAAGGAAAGAGGTTGTGGTAGTTTGGAGAAGATGGAGGTGCAAGTCTAGTTCACCACGCCAAATCGGGATTTTGCAAACGTTGTTGCGGGGGACGAATGTATAGTCCGTTAGAAAGAGGTCGACGAGGAGGTGAAGGTGGTATGCTTGGTGGAGGCTACGGTGGTGCAGGTGGTGGTGGAGATGGTGATGAAGTTTTGTGGAGGTGATGGGTTCTTTTGGTGTCTCTTGGTGAAAGAGGTTGAAGAAGATGGAGTTAGTTGTTTGGAAATGGTGAAGGAGATGGAGGAGAAGAAGGTGGAGGAATTGGTGATGGAAAAATGGAGATGGTGAGTAGTTGTGATGGCCGGCCAAAGGGGCTTGGTGGTGGCGAGCTTGCTGTTGGAGCTCACAGGAAACAAAGGAGATGAAGAAAGTGAAAGAGAGAGAAGATGGGGATGCATGTATATATAAAGGGGAAAATAATATAATAATGAGTCATCATCACTTTCCCTCCAATGAGTGCTGCGTCCACAATGTCCCAAGGCTGCGTTTAGGCAAATATAGAGCCAAACGCGAGAACTCAAGGCTGCGTCCAGAAGAAAACGCAAAGAGGCTGCGTTTCAAAAGAAAAGGACAAGGCATGGGTGATTGGACTTGAGTTGAGTCAGCCCATAAGCATTTAATGCAGCATGGAGAGGGTGGCTGCATTAATGATGAACCCAGCTGGTGAAGCTCGCGTTTGAAGAAGGAGAGAGAAAAATGGAAAAAGAGATAAGTGGAAAACTTGGATAAATTCTCGGTATCTGGGAAAATACCGAAAACTCCAGTAATGACCAAAAATTGAAGTATCCCGGAAAGCTATCCAAAAATTCACAAAAATCATAAATATTATGAAATGACTTTTGGTGAAATCGGTTTCCAGAAATTCTATCTCATTTTCAAAATAAAAATCCTGGAATATATTGGGATCGGTGTCTACACGGGTAAGCTGGATTTTTGATAAAATCTGAAAATTCCCAGAAAATGCCCAAAGGAAGAAAACATAATTCTAAGAAGGAATGTGAAAGCAGAATACGGAAATTTGATTCCAATTGTAAATTAAAATTCCTGGAATCAACCAGTGATACTGGTCGACACCGGTTTTGAAGATCTACAATTTAATTCCGAAAAATTCCAGAAAATCATGAAAAATCTAGAATATTAAAAAATAATATTTGAAACTAAAATTAGTCAAATCTGAATACCAAACAGATCAAATCATGCAGTACAGCTATATGAGTAAGTATTTAAATAGCAGAAAATAAAATAAAATAAATAAAATAAAAAGAATAAAATGCACCAAAAATCAGGATACGTAACTGTGCACGTATACTGGGAATGGGGTGTTACATGAGGTAGCTTACTTTCTTACAGAAAAAGTATGCAATGACCTTAGGCTATTTTTCTGCACTTTTGCCACTTAGGATCAGCCACTGTAGTGATGTTTATGTCCTCCCTTTAGTTTCACTTTCCTTTTCTTATTAGAAGTTTACCCTGGATGCTAAGTGAGCACTGACTTTATCGGGCATAGCACTTCTAATAGTTATAGGAATAGTGTACTTTATGACCATTAGACACCTCTTGTAAGATCTCTCCCACTTACCATAATTGACCTTTTCTTTACTGAACTTTTATTAGTGATAGTAGAGATCCATCAATCTTTAAGGTGTACTCTAGGTGCATGAATTCAAGAACGATCATTTACGTGGTCTTACCACTTCTTAAAGTTTGTACCATTCAATTTAAACTACATAAGTGTACAATTTCTCATCAGTTTAACATAAACATTGCATTTAATAAAATTCTACTGTAATAGCCATAAAAAATGAATTTCAGAAAATGCAACCAGTTTAACCGATAGAGCTGCCGGTTAAACTTTCAGAACAAGTTGTGTCTCTATATGCCAATACTGTACTGGCCCAATATAGATATCCTAAAGTTTAGGTCCTATAAAAGAGAACAACCTTCCTTTGGGCCGACTGTTACTTTATAGGATTGGTCCTAAAGTTTAAGTAATCTATATTGGCCATATAATATATGTAATGACCCGGCCATAATGACAACCTTCCTTTGGGCCGATTGCCACACGCATGGGCCACACAAATTTATGCATCTATATTCTTGTTCCGCCATCGGACTAGTTGATGAGGGTAATGCAATATGGGCCAATAGTGTGACAACCTTCCTTTGGGCCGATTACCACACATCAAGGTTCTCCCACTTGCATTACTCACATCAAGTATCCGACGCCGTACATAATTCGACCAAACAATAGTCTTCCTTTGGGCCGGTTATTGTCCGCATGAACTACATACGCAATTAAATAAGCTCTTTTATAAATTCTTTAGTTTGAACATGTATATATCTTTATTTGTGTGTTATTAACTGTAATAAACACCAATATTCATCATGCAAGACAATATAAGCAATAAAATATTGATGATAAAGCGGAAGCATGTAAGGGTACACATAAGCATGATAAACAAACACTTCAATGCCTTCTTTATGTCAACTAACTACTGTTTTGTCATGTATAGTTTCTGTAATACTATAGTGCTCGTCAAGAGCTTCGAAACGACTGTTTACACGCCCAAAACAGAGGTCGTATGAGCCCGTAACGGCTAATTGAAGTTTCTATTGGCAAAACGGGTCTGCAGTGCTTATCGGGTCTGAATCAGACCCGACCCGCAATGGTTAAGTTATGGGTTTCCTTAATAGGTCGGGTTTAAATAAACTGAATAAAACCCAATTAGCTTAATGTGGGATTGATTGAGATTAAGTTTCTTTATTTGAGTAGAATTCTATCCAAAATATCCTTAATAGGTTAGAATTATATCTCAATCATAATACCCAAATCAATCTCAACAATCCCAATTGAAATTAAATATGAGATTAATTAATAGTAGGTTTCCTTATTAGAGTAAAATTCAATCTCTAAATTTTTTAATTCTAATTAATCTCATAATCCCAAATTAAGGAAACTCTAAATAATTAACCAAATTTTTTTTTTTTAAAATAATTGCCCTTGTAGCCTCCGGCTCATGGTGGCCGGCGGCTGTTGCCCGCCCACAAGGAGCGGCGCAGGCCGCATGGGCAGCATGTGCGCGCCCTCTGCAGAGAGCATTGTGCTCTCTGCAGTGCTCTCTGCAGAGCATTGTGCTCTCTGCATATGCATACCCTTTTTTTTTTGGATACTTTAAGGGCTTCCCTGCATGCATGCTGGGGGCTAGCCACAAATTTTTTTTTTTTTTTTTAAATAAAATCTAGAATAACACACATATTAATTTTATAAAAAATATATACATGTTAAAAAATCATCCCTTTAAACTTTAATTCAATATATGAGACACAAAAAATATTTATTGAATCAAGGGAATAATTATTAATGATATTATATATAGAGATCATAATTTTTGTAGATCCCTATGATCTGATAAAGAGGAGGCTCTGATACCAATTGTTAGATCTAAATTTATTCCATACAAGATCTACACATATACTGTAAGCCTCTTTATCATGATCAAAGGGAAGGAGGGTTTTAGGCATACCTGATTCCATCGCGAGGATGCCGAATATTGCACGATCTCGAAGGCGCCGGAGTTGAGGGAGAGGATTCTTCTCTCCAGCCACCAAGTTCTCTTCTTTATCCTTAGAGGAGATGAGAGGCCTCTAAGAGAGAGATGATTATTCTTGTTGGTGGAGAGGGAACCCTACTCATGATATATATAGCATCAAGAAAACCCTAGTTCAACTCATCATAGATCTAGGCCCTTGATTTATAACACGAGTTCCACACGTGTAGATGAGTCCCACATTCTAATTTAAATACACTCATGGCTAAGTGTAATTGAAAACGTGTCTAGACCCAAACCATTTAGGTTTGATCAATTCTTTATTGGGTCAAACAACATAGGTTAAGTGGGCGGGTGCAAATATCTAATTGACTTGATTAGGCCCAAAATAAATTAGACTTTAAAACTAATAAGTCTAACAAGTTTTACTTCAAAGAGAAGAAGATGGGAAGATTTTGCTGATGATGAGAAAGAAAAATAGAAGACTGTCTAATAAAATATTCTTAAGAGGAGACAAATTAGAAAATGCGGAGAGCTTTGTTTTGATGAATGGGCTGTTTGGTTGTAAGGAAGTGGGCGGAAGTAAGGAAATAGGGAAGTATAATTGCTCACTTTCCTATCTATCCAAACACCGGAAAAGGAAAATAAGAAAACCTCTTTTCCTTTTATCTTTTTTCTTTTACACAACCATTTCCTCACTTCCAGAGTGTTACAGTTAATTTTGTGGTCATGTAAATCTCATTTGTAATAAATTGTAGCACAAAACAGTTAATTTTTTAACCATGTAAATCTCACTTGCATTCTAATTACAGTCTATTTTTTATTTTTCTTAATTAATTTTTATTTTAATATTATTTTACGGTCAACTTTGTGGTCAACTTTTCCACTTCCACTTTTACATTACCATCCAAACACCGGAAAAGACAAAATATTTTCCAAACCATACTTCCCAACAACATCCAAACACAGGAAAACTTAATAACCAATTCCCAAGTTCCAAAGGGAATTATTACTACTTCCTCAATTTCTCACTTCCTCACTTCCACCCTTAACCAAACAGGCCGAAGTTCAGTTTGTAATTTTAAATTTAATTTATAATAAAATAAAAAATAATATTTTGAAAAATTTAAAAAATATAAAATAAAGTATGATAATTTGAAATAAATATATAAAATAAATATAATAACTTGAATTGATAAACAGCTGGAGAATAGAGAGGGTGTAGGCGTGAGTGTGAATTTCCCCTTATTTATGCACATTGAAAGTCTGTACGCAGACAGACAGCGGCGGAGTTTCTGCTTCAATGGCAAAAAATGGGGCCGTCGCCGGTGGCAGTGCCGGGCTGGGGTGCGAGGCGGTGGTGGGATCTCTGACGGCGTCGAAAAAGAGGGAGTACAAAGTCAGCAACCGCATCCACGAAGGGAAGCGCCCTCTCTACGGGGTCGCCTTCAACTTCCTCGACTCCCGTTACTTCGACGTCTTCGCCACCGTCGGCGGCAATCGAGTAATTTATTCTACACTTATTCATTGATTCATACAGCTGGGTAGGTTAATACAGATTTAGGGTTTTGTTCC
Source organism: Agave tequilana (assembly GCA_038442645.1). Taxonomy (NCBI): domain Eukaryota; kingdom Viridiplantae; phylum Streptophyta; class Magnoliopsida; order Asparagales; family Asparagaceae; genus Agave; species Agave tequilana. The sequence goes on along the minus strand of JAVJIF010001145.1, from coordinate 93,210 downwards.
AATTGGGTGCGAATATAAAGCGGGGTAGGTTAAAAATCTCATCTTTTTCTGCTGTGAGTTCGGAATTTGTGAAATTGGTGGCGAATTGGGTATCGAGAGAGCTTGTATTTTAGGTAATGTGCTCTCTGTTTGGGGGTATTCTTTCATATAGTTTCAAGTTACAACAGTTGAGTATGGGTGAAGAGCACTATTGTTCTGTGTTTATTGCTTGCAAATTTTTTCCTGTTACCTCTTGTTGATGTGGCTTTCTCTCAAGAAAGTGACTTCGTTCTGTTCAGGAACTCGGGTTAATTTTACTCTAGGGTTTCACTAGTTGAGTACAAGTCCTTTTTCTTTTTCCTGCTTATCAGTTGTTTTACTGTCATAATTGTGATGTGACGTTAAGTTACCCAATGGGTGAATCTTCATTTAAATTATTTTTGTTCCATGGACTAATCTATTCAAATTCCCTTGTTCTCAAGCTGTCTTTAATGGCTCCGTAATTTTTGTTCCATTCAACCATCCCCCGGGGGAAAAAAAACTAATGTATAACCATGAGTTCATGGATAGCTTATGTTTCAGGGAAGGTTTTGCCATTAGGGTGATTAAAAGAAGTTTGAGGTCTAGGGGCAAATATTGTTCTCTTTGAGTTGTGTGGAAAATTACTCAGCATGTATCCTATTTTATTGTAGGAAGTAATTTCTGAAGGGTTAAGTTTTCTCGTAGAGTTTCATCATTTCTGATGCATGTTTTGTTTTCAGTAGCGTACTTTTTCCTCTCCTGTCCTTTTGATTTATCTTTTGTTAATTTTCTTCATAGATTAAGGCGGCAAATTCAGGTTGCTCTGTTTAGTACACCAGCTATGTTAGAGGTCGTTGCACTCCATCGAAGAACTTGATTTAGTTTGTGTTGTAGCTCGTGCATTTAGTATTTTATCAATTAGGCAATTTAAACTTTCACTTATTATAAGGGGAGAAGGAACTTCACGAAAAGCAGTGAGAGATTTACTTGTATAGAGGATATATATTAAAGTTGAATTTCAGTGTAGTTTCAACATGCCAAATCACTCATCTCGCAGCCTCCTCTTCTCTCCTTTTCTGTACTTTATAAATTTCTTCTGATTTTTAAGGAAGGATTACATTGCAATCTAAGATCTACTAGCATCACTTTATTTTAGACCTGAAAGATTTTATTACATTAGTGCCATTTTACCACTTCATCATTTGTTTCAGGAAGAAAAGAAAAGGTTGTGTTTTCATTTTACATCTTAGGTACTACTAATGAGTTGATAACTTAGGAACATGCAGAAGATTTGTGTTTTCTTGTACCTCATGTATCAGTTAAGTGCATACTCGTGGATCTCACTGTAGTAATTTTCATTCTCCTATTATTATTTATTATGCGTCCCCCAGAACTTTATATACTCAGTTCATTTGATGATTTAGGTGACTGGAAACATATCTAGGTGAGAAGCCATCATAAATTTATAGCAGAAATCTAGATTCTGAATGTGTTGCATGTAGTTTAGGATTTTGCAGGTTGATCTATTATTTTAGAGTGAGTTTTGTAATTTTTATTAATGATTAAGCTTTAACTGTCTTGCTTTGTGGCAGGTGACTGTTTACCGATGCCTTGAAGGGGGGCTTGTTGCGGTTCTGCAGGCTTATGTTGATGAAGATGTATGTGAGTTTTATATTTCTTATTGTTAGACTAATGATTGGATTTTGTTGAAAAGACTTTACAAATATTCTTGGTAACTGTTTGAACTGGAGTTAAGCGTGCATGAAGGCATGTTTATGTGTGTGAAATAATGCAGGTAGTGCGTAATGCGTGCATGCATCCCTACATAAGTTTAGGGAGAAATTAAAAGATCAAGCTACACTCCACATGCACAATATGAGGCTGAATCATGCCGGTGTTTAGATCTTACGTGCAATTTAAACTGAGTATCCATATTCTTGATCCCCTTTCTTTTTGTATGTAGTCAACTAAAATAAAAAAAATTTGGGGTTTATTTGCCTATTAGACATCATGTGAACAGCTTTTCAATGTTAGTGCTATTTTGTTTAATTTGTGGCAGATACTTATTGGATGTTATTTATGTATTCACTTAATTTGACCTTTATCTTGATCAAAAGGGCGGATTCTCAATTCTTTTGACACAATACACTATTTGTTTCTATGCCATGCTCACTGAGATGCATAGATAAAAACCTTCCAGAACATATCTTTGACTTCTTCATGTTTTATATGTTTTAAACCATGGTCAAAGGCATGGGCAGTATAGATGGCATTCTATGTTGATTGCACTAGCAGTGTTTGGGTTCAATTCATATTATCCTACCTTTAGAATTATAGTTCAACTATACCTCATCTCTATATATGTCTTAATCTGCCCTATCTATTCATGATGATGAACTAGTTGATAATTAGAATGCTATGTTACAGAACAAGTAGCATATGCACTTTTCTTGTTCTATCTGTGATGGTTTTTCTTACGATTCAGAAGGATGAGTCATTTTATACTGTGTGCTGGGCTTGCAATATTGATGGAACTCCATTCCTACTGGCTGGTGGAAGCAATGGTATAATTCGTGTCATTAATTCTGGCACCGAGAAGATACATAAGGTAACCCACCATCTTTCTCATGTCAAATGGTCAATGCAAAATCATAGAGTAATATATCCTACCCTTAGAAGAATGAAATTCTTCGCGTTGCAGAGCTTTATCGGACACGGGGACTCCATAAATGAGATAAGAACCCAAACACTGAAACCTTCACTTGTAGTTTCTGCAAGCAAGGTAGATGAACCCCACTTATCTTCAGTCCCTTGTCATTTTAACTGCTCACATGTCTGATTTGTGGCAACATTTTGTTAAGGATGAATCCGTCCGTCTATGGAATGTACACACAGGGATATGTATTTTGATATTTGCTGGAGCAGGTGGACATCGGAATGAAGTGCTGAGTGTTGTAAGTATGCAGAAAACAAAGATTTTTTTGGTTTTCCTTGATATCTATGTTTATTGGTGGCTTCTGATGAAAATTATTAAGATTATTAAGCATTTGAATGGAGTATCATTCTTGTAGGATTTTCATCCATCTGATATTTACCGCATTGCAACTTGTGGTATGGACAACACTGTTAAGATTTGGTCGATGAAAGGTATATGAGTTGTCTAAATAGATCTTAAGATTTGTATTCCTAGGTGGCTATTATCATGACATTGACTAGCTTGTGCAGAATTTTGGACATATGTTGAGAAATCTTTTACATGGACCGACCTTCCATCAAAATTTCCCACAAAATATGTTCAGTTCCCTGTGAGTTATTCTTTATTTTTTCTGTATTATATTTCAAAAAAATAGTGAAATAGTGACATTAACATTATTTGTGTTATTAAGATAATGAAAGATATTAATTTGATTCCTGCCCCTTTTCAGGTTTTTACGGCCTCAGTCCATTCCAACTACGTTGATTGCAATAGATGGGTTGGTGATTTTATCCTATCAAAGGTGCACTACCGGTACATCTTGTTGTAAAAATTCGTGAAAATACACTATGAAATATGTTGGTCTGCTAATCTTCAAACATTGCAGAGTGTTGACAATGAAATTGTTCTGTGGGAACCAAAATTGAAGGAACAGAGTCCTGGGGAGGTGAGATTTTATTGAACTCTTAATTCATAGGCATTATTCTTCTTGTACCTATTATAATTACCCAATCTGTACAGATGAAATGGTACAGGTTGTTTCTTAACAGATTCCTACTTTACACCCATTATATTATCAGACCACTACCTGCAAACTATGTCGTCATTGTAACTGCAAATAATGGATGGCTGTATAATTGTTTTGTACATTTGACTACATTTTCCTTATACATTTCTTAATTTCAGTGATGAATTTTTTTTAGGGTTCTGTTGATGTCCTTCAAAAATACCCTGTGCCGGACTGTGATATCTGGTTCATCAAGTTCTCATGTGATTTTTATTACAATGCGGTGGCCGTCGGTAAATACCTTTTCTATCTGGTTATCTTGTGCTTCTGTGCATGTATGTCTGTAGTACATGTGTTCTTACGTGTCTTGATTTTCTCTGCATTCTTAAGGGTCATATCTTAGAAGAAGCAGAAAAAGGAAATAGTTTGGTCCTTTAGGAACAGTTTATTATTTCCAGTGAAATTATGTTTATCCGTTTCTATCTTTAATTCAATTAATGAAATAGCACATATCCCCACGAAGAAAAATAATTCTCAGTTAGTGGTAGTCTTGAGGTTCTGTCATGACTAATGGAAAAGCACGAATGGGTTTAGGCTGGAAAAGCACATGCCTTTTAGGAAAAAGCGGATGCATGGTTTTTGGATGTTGATGCATGATTCTAAATTTTGATGTAATTTGTGTCCATACATATATTTGAAAGTGGTTATTGCACTTGATGTCATGATTAGTTTCTTATGCATTTTATTCTGTAAAACACACTTTAATCCTCTTTACCTTTTAGATACAGAAATTAATCTGTCGACCCGACTGCATTGTTCATGGGACTTGCATGCTCCAATGAAGTATTTTCATGGCTCTTCATTGATACGTCCGTGGCTTGAATTGATACATTTACACGAATTTCATTTTATTTCACAAAGGCATTAATGCTTCTCTCTGAGTAATTTGAAAATTTTCTAGTAGTTTCCTGCATCTCTAGTAGTTTATAAAATCGTGAGGCAGAAACCCCTCAGCATTTCATTAATTAGATCTTAACGAAACATTTTCAAGATAGAAGTGTACGAATATGTATGAACACTCACACATAATCTGGTCCTTCAAAATATTTGAAAAGGAAAAGAAAAACTAAAATGTGATACAGTACAAGACCTTGTTCTTTTGCGTTCATCATCCTTGGACGTAGCGCAACCACCTTACCGCCTGTCAGCTTGTGAAGCTCTAAATTTTCAAAATTATTGGAGCACAATAACACTTCATAAACACCAAGCTATGACCCCGTCTTTGCTTAGTTAACAAATTTATCAATCTATCTCGCTCTAGTGCCTTCACCTTCCTTGGTCGCACTAGCAATGATCTAAAGTGAGAATTCCCACACACAGTAGAACTCCTGTATCCAAATCATCTGTTGCCTCGAAAGAGAATGTAGGCAACACCATGCAAATCCCATTGAGATAGTTGAGAATCCTCATCGACATGACTTAACGTCTTCTCCTCTCTCTTCCAAACAAGAGATGAATTATTTCTCTCTAACAATTAGCTTGTCCAATAATTTGAATATTTTCAAACAAACATAGAAGTGTCAAAACATTGCCTAACTTCTAGAGATGAAAACACCCAGCATAAGCACATCGTACTCACCATTAGCGACAGAAACATTGGAAATAGATTCGGGTCTTGATAAACAAAAGAAGACCCAACTGACACCAACACAAAATCCAGCCACCCCCAAATCTGGCACCCGCTGCCCAGATCTGGCCAAGATCTGGTTAATCCCGAACCGAGACAGCAGCTGTCAGCTGATTTGGTAGATCCCCTGGCCGAGTCCAGCGCAGATTCGGTCATACAAGATGAACCCATCAAAGCCCAAGAACTTTGATCACCGGTCATTACCCGCTCAGACCTGCGAACTTTGAAAGAAGAATTTCTTCAGATCTGAGGTACTTTATGTTGCTTTTTCTTAATTAGTTATTGTTGCTTTTTCTTAATTAGTTATTCTTTCCCCCCTTTTTGTTATTTCCCTTTAGTTTTTAACTTTTTATTTCTTCTTATTATTAGTTTTGTAACTGCTCGCACCTCCTGATCAACTAACATTTTGGCCCCAAACCAAATTTGAGATAAGACAAAATCTAAACTTTAATTACAGGTAATCGGGAAGGGAAGATTTTGTTTGGGAGCTGCAGTCAAGCCCGCCTGTTCTCATTAGCCGGTTAGATACAACTCCAACTCCTTTTCAATTCTGCAGTTGTTTTAGCCTCCCTTCCTCGAAAATGTTTACAACTTATTTAGTGTTTCAACCAATTACTCTGGTTCAGGCTGACTCATGCTCAATGCAAGTCTTCCATAAGGCAGACTGCCATGTCCTTCGATGGAAGGTAGTGAACCCAATCTGGTTTGTTTTACTAGAAATTAAATTTGCAGGGACACTGACAAGGCAGTGACCTAAATTTTCAGTGCTTTAATTGAAAACATGTCTGTTTTGCTTCTCACAGCACCATTCTCAGCTGCTGCGAGGACGGCTCAGTATGGCGGTGGGATGCAGTGCCATGAAAATCCTTGGTATTTACTTCTGTTTAGTCCATATTGGAGGTGAGAGGAACTTTCTTGTAGGTAGTGGTATAAAGTTGTAGTTCTTTGAAACAGTCCTAAAGTATGTCCACAAGTAAAAGATTGATGGCAACCATCAGATAAAATGTCAGTGGTCAGCATATCAAACTTCTTCTTGTACTTCATAATATTTAATATAGAACTTTTGACGGTTATTATCATGATATCATTTTTATGATTTCTTTGCTTTTGTAAGGTCTTTATATTGTGATTTTCTAATTACAATATGCATTTCCTTGTGAACTGGAAATTGTATGAATTTCATTGTGTGTGACATATCGCTATGGTATGTATATGAATGTGTATATGGATGTGATAATCGGATACCCGTTATGGTAATTATAATTTGATCAATAAGCATATGATTAATTATTGATACTTTACTTAATAAATTAAACTTCATGTTATGTATGAACTTGAATACATGAATATGATGGTATGTAATTCATTGGCATGTATGTGAATGATTGATGCCATAAGAACTCTCAGAAAAATTATCTGATAATTGAGTAAACTTATGACAAATACCGATTATGATTTTTGCATGATTTTATGAATATGCATGTGTATATGGTAATTATATATGCATACTTGTGTGTATGTGGAGAATGAATTAGAGGAGTTATTGGAGAAGCTTAATGGTAAAGTAGAAATCTGTATTCACTCATCGAAGGAAGGGGTGTGAGTGGTATACGTATGTATATGTGTTGTATCGAATGAGATACATGTGTTTATGTTTGGTCCTATTCGTCAAAGGAAGGGGTGTGCGAATGGTGTATACGTGTGATATAATCACACGTGTAAATATATGTGTACCCTATTCATGTGTTGGGCATGTTACATGTGTACGATATTGTGGACATTGTAAATAACAATATTGTAATTGTGTGCTATAAGTGCATGGTAAGTTATCGGCGCATCACTCATGTGTGTGCCACAAGGGCACGATATGTAATAGGTACATCACTAATTATGAAAGTGATGAGATACAAAATTGTATCTTGAACTAGTAATTAAAAGTAGTGAACAATGTGATAATTGAATCACTAGTTATGTGAATAGAACACGATTGTGCTATATTACATGAATCACTTATATAAATAACTATTGTGTGCATCACTAGTTATAAATATGGTGAGATACGGAATTTGTATCTGGTAGTTGAGACATCTATAATCTAAGAAAGATAAAAGAAGCCCGGGTAAGAAGTCAAGAGTTAAGGAATTGAATTTCTTATACAGATAAAACAGATATTAGATATTTGAAACTGTAAGTTGTTTAAGTATGCATTATGTAGGTAGGTTAAATTGGAGTTTACTTTGCTCACTGAGCTGTCAAGCGTACCCCGTTGTTATTAGCTCCTTTTCAGGTCATGACAAGAGTAAAAGCCCAGCTTGAAGTCTTACAAGTAACAAGGGGGATCGAATAGTACTTCGTTAAGCACTTGTGTTTTGATTTTATTAAGTATCTCTTTGCATAAAATGAAATTATTCATGTTTTAGTGTGTGTGTGTTATAAACTTATGTAGTTCCAAAAGGATTCGAGCCCGAAACTTTACCACAAAAATATCAATATCCGACATTCAAATACAAGATCCACTCCGTTGAAGTTGATCTATATTATTTAAAGTAACTAAAAATAAAAAATCTTTTTGGCGTAGTGCAAGCTCCATAATTTAGTTTCTTGGATATGTAAATTCTTTTATCTCATTTAAATCAAGGTACTTATTTTTGCCCTTTTCTCACGCACATAAATTTCTCAACATTTCTTTAAAAAAAAGAAAAAGAAAAAGAAAATGCAAGACAACGGCGACGGCGAGGCGACCCCGCCCCGCGCGTGCTGGCTGCGATGACGCATGTGTTGGAGCGGTTGGTGGCGCGAAACGACAGGATCTCATCGGGGGCCGGCGAGACGACATGGCTGCCGGGGCGGCGAGGGGGCTGAAGGGGTTCTGCGGGGCCCGCGCGCCGAGCATCAGCATCGGGAAGTATGTGGAGCGGATCCACCGGTACGCTGCCTGCAACCCTCTGCCTGCTTTCGTGGTTTGGTTCGTCTACATCGACCGAGCGGTTCACCGCCAGCCCGGCTCGCTTGTGGTCTCCTTGAACGTGCATCGGTTAATTGTTACCAGCGTGTTGATTGCATCCAAAGTCCTTGATGACACGTAAGCTAACTTGCCTTATTTGGTTGAATTATTATTATCATTATTTTTTTTCCTAATCTTTATTATTTATAGTTAAACTCAAATTATAATAATGTTGATTGGGTGTAGATACACTTGCCCAATGATTTATATTGGTGGGTTATTTGAATTCAGATGTATACATAAGAGATAAGACTTGTGTAGTTTTGGAAGGATTCGAGGTCCTTCCCACTCAAATACCAACATCCGACACTCAAATACAAGATCCACTCCGTTGAAGTTGATCTATATTATTTAAAGTAACTAAAAATAAAAAATTAAATGTTTTTAATACTTTTTGCCCATCCATCAAGTGACACAAAATGGAGCCGAGTTGGTTAGATTTATATCTTTAGACATACAAATTCTCGATCCGGCCATTTGATCATGATTTAAACATTTAAAAATCCCTACAAACTAATTTTTGTTAGGTTTTTAAATGTTCTACAGTGTTAAACTAACCAACTCACTATTTAGGCCCTCTGTTTTCCCCCTACTTCATGTATGAGCAAAAAGTATTTAAAATACTTGATTTATGGTTTATAGATACTTGAAATAATATAGATCAGCTTCAACGGAATAGATCTTGTATTCGAATGATGTGTGGTTGTATTTGAATGGGAAGGATTCGGGCTCGAATCCTTCCGGAACTACACAAGTCTATCTCGTATACATAAATCATGATAATCATCTACGAGCATTTGGTAGTTTCTATGTGTTGTGAACTTGAGTCATTATGTAATAAATTCACAGTAGTGTGTTTTTATATTTTTATTCATAATCACATTCGGGTATGGATGGAAAACTTCATGTCTACAACTTTCCACATCAAACTAAACGTTTTTGGGATCTTAATTTGGGTTTGGATCCAGATCCAAATCTAAAATTGAATAATCCAGTTATTTATTGAAGAGCCTGTACATATAATCCTATATGAAATATATGTCCTTATTCTGAAATATCTAATTCAAGTATCCAAACTAGTTGCTTCTAAATGTTTATTCATTGCAGCACAAGTTATTGCTCGCAATGAATATGTTATTGTCTATATTTGGTTCCACTAATAGAAATAGTACATTTTCCAAAACATTCGAATTTCATAAAGAAAAATTCGCACCCAATTTTATTTATGATAAATGTCATGCACCATTTATATCTATATGATAGCACCTATAGGTCCTATACATGTGTTCTTGTTAGATGTATCCATACATCATACAATACCTAAAATATCATATGGGGCATATTGTCTTTGTATTTATCCTTCTTTTTTTTCGTGTCCTTCATTCTCTCGTAATGCTTTCTGTAGGCATCACAACAATGCATTTTACGCGAGGGTTGGAGGCCTGAGCAACGTCCAGCTGAACAGGTTGGAGCTCGTTCTGCTCTTTCTACTTGACTTTGAAGTTACTGTGAGCTCCTTCATTTAGAGAAGGAGATGATGTTGGGGCGGAGCTGGCCTGAAGATCGAGAGAGCCATTCTGGACTCCGCGGATGGGGAGTTTGAATGATCGCCTCCGCCTCCGCCTCAGTCCATTAATTGATGTTTTACCTTATATATATAAATTTCTTGAAGTTTTTTTTCTCATGAATCTGTAAATGTCTTCGCAGGGCATAACAAAATGAAAGCACATAATTACACTGCTGAGTCTGTTGACAAATATAGTCTCCTATCTCAGAGTTGCCTAAAGAGAGAAGGTGCAAGCTTATTCTGAAAGAAAATTTGAGATGGAAAGAAACAAAGGACAAAATAAGAAGTTTGTAAAAAAAAAAAAAGATCGAACAAGTTTTGTAAATGTTGTTATAGCCCTTGGTGGTGTACCTGCAATTGATTGACTTGAGCAATCCATAGCATTGTCATTTTGATTCAATAAAACATTGTCATGCTCAGATCCTGTCAGCTTGAGCATGGGGACACACATGTTACATTTTGGGGCCGTTTGTTCCGCATAAAAGTCCGTAATTCGTACAACCCAGTTACAACTACGGCGTTTGTTTGGACCGTAATTCGTAAAAGACTTACACAACCCAATTACCCCTCACTTGCAACTAGGGATGCCATAGGATGCGGATTATCCGCGGATATTCGTATCCGAATCCGCCTCCAACCGGATACGGATATCATTTTTTCACATCCGCCAATATCCATATCCGTATCTGTATCCAATAGTTAGGTGAGGATACGGATATGGGAAAAGCAATATCCTATCCGTATCCGATCCGATATCCGAAAGTTGGGTGCTTGACAATGATATTCGTATGAAAGAGACTATTCGTTAATGGAATGAGGCAATAAATTTTGATATTTTGAGTTGGTGAAAAAGTAACAGTGGAAAGTATCCGATTCTTGCAAGAGTAGCATGAGATATTTTGAGTATTTTGACATCAATCATGCCATCCGAATTGACATATAGTACAGGGCTCGTGTAATGTATTGCTATAGAAGTCGAATGACAATGGATACGGTGGAAGTATTGATATGTCCACAATAATATCATAATATGTATCACATTTAATATTGTTGTAAACGAGATAAAAAGTAATATAAGTATATCTATTTAGTTGTTCCTTAAGCGTATTCATTTTTATATATCCGATTAGTATCCGCATCCGATCCGCTAATATCGGATCCATATCCGATATCCGATTTTGGCGGATACGGATATCATTTTTTCACATCCGCCAATATCCATATCCGTATCCGAAGGTTGGGTGCGGATATGGATACGGTAAAGACAATATCTGATCCGTATCCGATCCGATGGCACCCCTACTTGCAACTCAATTATCACTCACTTACAGCCCAGTTACAGTTAATTTTGTGGTCATGCAAATTTGTATTATTTTTTTATGTTAATATTAAATTTTTTTATATTTAACATTTTTAATATTTATTTGCAATATTAAAACTTTTTAAATCACCAAATAGTTAATTTTGTGATCAACTTTTTCACTTACGAGTTACACATTACGACAACCAAATACCGTAAAGCACAATACACTTTTCCACTTATAACTTTATATTACCAACCAAACACCATAAAGCTTACATGTATGTAACTCATTTACAAATGTAAAAGACTTTACCAATTATAACTTACGAATTACGGCCAATTACGACAACCAAACAGACCCTTTATTTGCTCCTGCTAATTCGTTCTTTGTGCGTCAGAAAACATAACAAATATGTCAAGATTTGTTAAAAATGTCACTTTGTAAACCACGCATTAATTAGAACATAAATCATATATAATAATAATAAAAATAATAATATATAGTTAAATATAAGTTCTTGTTTGTAAATTATCAATACATTTTCTGAATTTGGTATTGTAATATAAATTTAGCCGAGTTTCATGAAACTATGGTTGTAAATGGGTATTTTAAGTATGTAAAATTGTCTCATATCATGTTTAAGTGATATCGACAACGATAATTAGTATACGTCTTTATTTGACGTATACACGTATAGTATCTCTTATAAACGAAGCAAATATAATTATCGGTTTTCTTCAAATCTATGCAACAACATTTAGTAATTGTCAACCATGTTCAAAATTTTTAATTTTTGTAAAACTAAAATTTGCAATCCACAACATCAGGGCGGCTACAAAATATTCATATGCTTCAATTTTCAGGTTTTCATTTGCTTGAATAACCAAATTATATGCTACACTAAAAGGGGAATTTCTTTTGAAGAAAAACTTGTTATTATTATTATTATTATCACATTATTAAGTCAGTCTTAATATTTACTCAATACATGGGAGTCATTAACTCGTTATTACATGAAAAAGAAAAAATAATCATCAACTGCAATTTCTTATTGTATATTGTAAATAAAAAATGTTTCAGGGTTAAATCTGAGAAATATTTTCCCGCAAGAAATTTATAATTTCCCAGGAGGTAAAATCTTATCCCCAAAATAACTCTGTTGACGAGAATTCTGCCATGGAAATACTCGGCGATTCGAGATTTCTAGGGTTCAACTGAGAAGATCGTCCGCCTCGCTCTCTTCCCTCAGCAATGGCGGACTCGGCGAAGGACAAGGAGGAGTTCTCTGATCTGATCCAGCGGCTCGTCGAATCCCTCGCCACGATCTCCGACCACCTCCCCTTCGAGATCGATAGCCAGGTGCCAGTTATTTCTTTATCCTAACATTGATTCCACAATCTTTTGCAGAATTTAGCTTCGGATCCCTTTTGATATATTTTGAACAATAAAGTGTAGTTGATTTCTCCATCTGATGATGAATTTTCTATCAAAATTATTCTTTGGTGTTCATTTGGATATCTCTACTGAATTACTTAAGAACTGGACTCTTGTTACACTAATTCTGCTCTGAATGACGGCTGACGTTTGATTGTGAACTTGTAAATATGATATAGGGGTTCATTTGTTAAGTAAATTAAAAAAAAAAAAAACACCTTACAAAGAAATTTGCATCATTTAACATTATCTGTTGGTATGAAGATATTAGTTTGCTACTATGTAGTCAATCTGGGAGCTTGACCTATTACTGTGTCAGGACGGTGCTATAGGAAGCATGCCAAAATGGCGGATTTATGTGTGTTTAAGCGTGAACCAATTAAAAGAAACTATCAAATGATCTTAGAGAAGGACCTGACAACTAAAACAAAGAAATCATCTCTTGTGGACAGCCTCCACTGCCTGCTTTAGGGTCAAGCACCAGATACTCAATTTGATCTAAGATAGCATAATGAGGAATAATCGAAGAAATGCAGTAGCACCATTTTATTGCTATTTTGAAGGTTTTTTTATTGGCTATTTAACTGCTCTTCCAATTTTCCTATCATATTGCATTTCTAGTCAATGTTGGATTATTCCTTAATTGCAGGCCTTAAATATCTCAAATATTTCATGAAAAATGTGGTGACTCCCAATTTACCAAAATCGCAAAACTTTTCGGTTATTCAAGAGTTCTGGAGTTCAAATTCCACTCACAGTGTGTTGGCATCTTTTCTCATGAGCAAAAAGGTAAAAGTGTAATGACCTGAATCCTGACTCAAATGAAATAAGGGATTGCTACTCTAGGCTATAAAAAAACTCCAGTAATAAAAGATTTTCATTCACTGATTGTGTCCAAATAATAAACATATTCTCTTTAAGTAATAAATTTCACCAATTGGTACAAAATAATTCTCAATTAACTTCTGAGTATAATATCACCTTTTTTCCATACTCCGGTCATATACTCTTAAAATCAATTTGTACATAAAGACTTCAACATCTCAAGTAAGCACAAGATCTTCTATCAATCCCAAACTTGTTTCTTCCTGCCAATAAAACAATAGTGGGGCGAGGGGGTGAGCTATACACTTTCAACAGACAGATAAATCATGACATAGTGGGGGGAAGGGTTGAGCTACACACCTTCAACAAACAGAAAAATCATGACAAGTAATTTATATAAGAGGAATGAACCAAAGGTACAAGGAATGATGATAAATAATTCTAATAACAAAAATCAATGGTTCATACAACAAAGAGAAACAAATCAAAATAAATAGTTCAATGTTTTCGTCATTTGGAGGACTCTAAACATTAACACGATATAATACAATAGTAAAAATAGACTAATGCGAATTTAATATAAATAAGTAAATTAACACTTCACACACCAGCTGACTTAGTTGTTTCACGTATTCCCGTGGTCGGGAGTTGAGATCCATAATTGCAGACTCATATAGCGCTAGAATAACCCTCATGGAGGGAGCACATTGAGCTCAGTATAATTTCCTTATTACTGATATTTAATTAATTTGAGTTGTGCAACGCATGATCCAAAAACAATAGCAATATGAAAGTGATGCGGACATCTAGCACATATGGGGCGCCACAGATCGATTTAGTTAGCTGCAGTCTGTATTTTCTATTTTCATGCAGAGTCTATTGTATTTTTTAATTTTATTAGTATTGTGTTTAGATTTTAGTCCCACATCGGTTATGTGGAGAAAGTTATCAGGTTGTAAGCCTATTTAAAGGCATAGAATTGTATTGAAAAAAATAAAGTTGATTAATGATAATTTTGAGTTTTCGAAATGAAAATCTCTATCTTTTGTGAGTTCGAGTGGGAAACCCGATCCTTCCGGATTTTTAATGTGAAACCATAATCCAAATTATCCTTTATTCCCTCTTTCAAATCTCTATCTTCATCATCCAATTTCAACCAAATCCACAAGCAAAACTCTTTAAAAAAAGAGAGCTTAGTTTACAAAAATTCCAACAAAACCCCTCCATCCCCACGTGACAGACCCCTTTCCCCTTCACTTCATTTCTTCTCCTGTGGCCCCACCTCCCATCCCTTTTTTCTTTTCTCTTTTTTTTCTCACCTGCAACCCAAGCCCAAAGAACCCATCATGGCGTCACTTGCGCCCGCACTTGATCAAACTCATCCCGAGCCCTCGCCTGCGGGCGCAAGCAACCCCAGTCCTCTCGTCTGCGTGCACTAGTTCCCTGAGCATCTTCAGCCTCGTTGTGTGCTTCCCATGCGACGACTCTTCCCCCACACTCCTTACTCGACCTCCTTGCCTTCGCAGAGTTCCTCCGCCTCCGCGACAACCGACCTGCACCTCTTCTAGGCCGCGTCCACTCCTTCCTCAGCCTTACTTTCCGCCGCCTGCATGTCACCAACACAACGACCACAATCTCCTCCCTCCTCTCTTTAGGTTGCTGCCGAGCCAACCGCACTACAGCACACGCCTCCCCGCCTGAGTCCAAGCACAACCACGCCGTCTTCTTCTTTGTGCGCTGAAGCCATCCTAAGTCCCTTCCGTCTCTGCCAACCTCCTCACACGCCTCATGCGTGTTGCCTAGCAAGTCCTTCGTCGCCGACAACCTGCAGACATCAAGGTTTAAGATCAACAATCTAAGGAACAACTATGTCAAGCAAACTCAATAATACACGTGTTGGCAAAAGTAGATACCCGAGCACGAAGCATCTCAGTAGGTAAAATTTTATTTTCGGTAATCAGATTATTAATTGGATAACCACCAATTTTATCTCTGATGTTTTATCGGTATTTTCTGCTGTCCAATATAATTGTGAGACTGTGATTCTCCTAGATACTTTTTATTGCTGATCTTAATATTGATCATAGGATTACTACAAACTTTAACTGAATATTGTGATTGGATTTATCAAGATTAGAAATATCTACACTACAATTGCAAATATTGTTAAAATCCATCTGGTCACATTATTAGTTTTAAATAGATTCCTACCGAAGATCACATTTTTTGGTGAAATGTTGCGAATTGAGATCTATCACTGATATATCACACTATAGTGACCTTTGTTTCACATCAGAAAGGTATTAATGTTACAAAAAATATAATATAATATCTTAATAAGGATGTCTATGGCCAAAATAATCAACAAATTACTTGTTGCTCATATATGCATTCTCACCTAACTTTAGATAAAGAGACAAGGGGTGACGCAACAGTCCAGCTCAAATAATGTATATTTTCACAAGATAATACTTCTTGATTCACAAAATAATCAGAATTATCGTATAAATCAATATAATAGAAACAACCCGAATCTTGTATTTAAGAGGAAATTATGAAAGTAACGATGAATGAATTATTATTTAAAAGAAAGATGAAAACAATATAAACTACAAGTCGTGATCACCGCTCATCGATCCAACAATAGTATTAGTGTGGGACACCCCCAAGAATACCCTTCTTACCTCGTTCAAGTCTATAATAACAATACTTCAAGAATCTCAAGTAATCATCTCTCTTGTCAATTTAATCTCAAATTTTATAAACCAAAATCAAATTCGAAAAGAATAACAATGAAATCAGAAATTCAATAATATAGGGTTTTACCTTAATCTTGTCTTTGATGATTATTGTTTTCTTCTTGAATCATCTTTCTCTTCTCTTCTTTATATTTTATTTTCTCATATCCAACCTCTCGTTCTCTCCCCACCTCGTCTTTATTTAGATTTTTTCTTTTTTTGCATGCGCTACTCTTTTCTCTTTTCTTTTTTTTTTCTTCCGATTGTTTTTCTCTCGCTTTCTCTTTTTTTCGCGTGGCTGGTTGAGGGGAGAGATTTAAATAACCTAATCACTGAAGCAGATTAATTTTACAAATAAATCCCTAATGTTTTATTAAAACTATAATTAATTTTTTTACATAAAAAACTCCTTTGGATCTAATATTTGCAACATTAAAGGGAAAACAAGGTTATTACATACTATCCCTCTTAACAAAAGTTTTATAATCGAAACTTGATAATCAAACTGATATCCAAAACCTCTATTATTTCCAATCAAATAACCTGATATAATCAATTATAATTCCAATTATAAATATCATAATTGTCTCTTCTTGATCAGTGTCTTAACCACAAGTTCCATTTGGATATGTTGCCTATGCTCTGATACCATTTTGTAACAACCTGAATCTCGACTCACACGAAGAGATCGCTATTCTAGGAAATATAAAAACTCTAATAATAAAATAATTTCATTAACTGATTTTGTCCAAATAATAAACATATTCTTTTTAAATAATAAATTTCACCAATTGATACAAAATAATTCTCAATTAATTTCTGAATATAATATCTTCTTTCATACCCCAATCATATACTCTTAAAATCAATTTGTACATAAAGACCTCAACATCTCAAGTAAGCCCAAGATCTTCTATCAATCCCAAACTTGTCAATTCCTACCAATAAAACTGTAATGGGGGAAAGGAGTGAGCTACACAGCTCAGCAAATAGATAAATCATGACAAGTAATTTATATAAGAGGAATGAACCAAAAGTACACGGAATGATGATAAATAACTCTAACAAAAATCAATGGTTAATACAACAAAGAGAAACATGTCAAAACAAATAGTTTAATGTTTTCGTCATTTGGAGAACTCTAAACATTTAACATGATACAATACAATACTAAAAATAGACTAATATGAATTTAATAGAAAATAAGCAAATCATATCTCCATGGGTTCAACACTTGACACCCACTTGACTTGGTTGTTCTACATATTCCCATGACCGGGAGTTGAGATTCATAATTATGGACTCAAATAGCGCTAGAATAGCCCTCGTGGAGGGAGCACATTGAGCTCCAGTATAATTTACTTATTTTGCGACACATACTAGAGTTTTAACTAATTTGAGTTGTACAACACATTAGTAAAAAACATTAGCAATATGAAAGGTATTAATGTTACAAAAAATATAATATAATATCTTAATAAGGATGTGTGCAACCAAATTCATCGACAAATTACTTATGGCTCGTGTATGCATATCTCACCTAACTCTAAATAAAGAGACAATGTCACAATCGGGTGAGTCGGTGACACAATAATCTAACTCAGCATATATTTCTCATAGGATAAGACGTCTTACTTCCTGATTCACAAAATAATCAAAATTATCGTATAAATCAGTAATAGAAACAACAAGAATCTTGTCTTTCAGAGAAAATTATAGTCAACGATGGATGGAGTATCATTTACAAGAAAGATGGAAAACAATATAACCTACAAGTCATAATCACCACTCACTGATCCAACAATAGTATAAATGTGGGACACTCCTAAGAATAACCTTCTTTCCCCTTTCAGGTTCTGTCATAACAATGCTTTAAGAATCTCAAGTGATCTTCTCTTGTTAGTTTAATCTCAGATTTTATAAACCAAAATCAAATTCCAAAAGAATAACAATGAAATGAGAAATTCAATAATATAGGGTTTTACCTTAATCTTGTCTTTGATGATTATTATTTTCTTCTTTACTCGGCTTTCTTTTCTCTTCTCTGTATTTTTTCTCAGATCTAGACTTTCATTCTCTCCCCATCTCTTCTTTATTTTGATTTTTTTCTTTTTTTGTTAGAGTAGAAATATGATTTCTATTTCTACTAGGATTTCTCTTTATTTTGGTTTCTTTAATTTGGTTTTTTATTTTGATTTTCTACTCCAAGTTAAAAAATGTGTATTATCCTAATCTTATTAATATTAAAAAATTTTCTTATCATGTAATTGTGATGCCTATATATTTGAGGCATTGCCCACATCAATAATAATATGGTATTCTCCTATCTTTTTTCTTTACTTTCAAACTTCAGTTTGTATCAGAGCAACTCAAAGGTACTGCATATTCCGTCCATCCCGTGGATTAAACTCCTCGTTGAGTTCGATGGGAGATGGACGAGATGATTGTTCGTGGTCCGTGGAGGCAGAGATGGCGGTCGTGGTGACGGTCGAGGAGGTGGTCATGGTGGTTCGTCGTTAGATGATCGTTGTGTGATCATTCGTGGTTCGTCATTGTTCGTTCGTGGTTTGTCATTATTCGTACTTCGTCACTGCAGATTTTATTGTTCGTGATTCGTTCATTGTGAGATCTAAGGTTTCTGTATATCTCAGTTCGTTGTGATTCGTTGTGAGATCATGTGGTCGACTGGCGTTGGTGGCCGTGGTAGTGACCGCGATGGTGATTTCTGTTTTATGTAGCAAGCTAGACATATTTAATCTCTATGCTCTAGCTTGAGGTGGATGTTAGAGTAGACATATGATTTCTATTTCTATTAGGATTTTTTTTATTTTGGTTCTTTTATTTTGGTTTTCTATTTTGGTTTGGTTTTTTATTTTGGTTTTCTACTCCAAGTTGAAAATTGTGTATTATCCTAGTCTCATTAGGATTAGAGATTTTTTTTATCATGTAATTGTGATGCTTATATATTTGGGGCATTGCCCACATGAATAATAATATGGTCCTCTCCTCTCCTTTCTTTTATACTTCCAAACTTCACTTTTTTTCGTATGCTACTCTCCCCCCCCCCCCCCCCCCCTCTCCTCTTCCTATTGTCTCTGACTCTCTCTTGCTCTCGCTTTCTCTCGCTTTCTTTCTTTTTTGTGTGGCTGGTTGATGAGAGAGATCCAAATAACCTATTCACTGAATCAAATTATTTTTACAAATAAATCCCTAATGATTTATTATTTATTAAAACTATAATTAATGTTTTTTTTCCCCCCTTTGGATCTAATATGTGCAACGGTAAAGGGAAATCATGGTTATTACAAGAAGATAGAAAAAGGAAGGGAAGAAAGCTAAGGAATTTATATCATGAAATCTCTTAGTATATTTTTTAAATTATTTTTGATGTTGAACAGTGGAGATGTAGGAAATCAAACAAGCAATTCAATCATACACATTACTCTTCTTTCTACAAAGAATATTATGGAGGCTAGATCTATTAATTTCCAATTCCTCGTATTGCTTCTCAATCGGTAAATTATATAATGATCTGCTGCGCTTATATGATATCGCTTCCCCCACCCCTCTCTCTGTGGTAACTTCCAATCTTCTAATAGTATCACAATAAAGAGAAGAGCATTTTCATTGTGCTGTATAATAAGGCCTCTTTTTTCCTTTGCTGCATGACTTATCCCTATTAACCATGTGGTAAGCCCTTATCACCATGAAGCAATGATTAACAGTAAAGTAGTAAGCTTTTTAACTCTAGCCCAAGATATTAGAAAATGGTTATTTTCTTTACATTTGCTTTATAATCTTCTTTAAGAGCCAGTGTGGCATTAGATGAGTAAATAGTTGAAGTCTTGGACTTTTGATGAGACGTGAATGCCACTTGTACTAAAAATATGTCCTTGTTAATGTTGTGGAACGTCTCTCCAGTTGCAAATATAAAGCAAATTTTATTTGTTCTTGATATCAGAAACTACGCTCTATCACGACTTTTGCTGCTCTTTCCATTGCGATTGTCTTTGCTTGGAAGCTTTTGAGGGCTCCTCCGGAGCATCAAAGAAGACAACCTAGAAGGCGCAATTCAGTATCTGGTCTTTCTGGTGCCAGATTGCAGTCAAATGCAAATTTCTCATCCTCTGAAGTTTCTTCGTCATCTGGGGACTCTAGAGCACTAGATGCAGTTGATGAGTTCTTCCGACCAGTAAAGGTGTTATTAAGTTTCTACTTAAAAACTTTGTTGCCTAATGTTGCCAGTTCACATTTTAAGGTTGGTGAATTTCTTTTTCCAGCTGACTCTGGAGCAACTTATTAGACATAAACTAAGTGACGGCCGCAAGGTAATCATTTTTACATCTTCTGCAGTTGTAATTTACAATCCTAACTTCTTCAAACACATGGATGCCATTGTTGACCTGTTTTTCTCCTAACATATACGTGTAGGTCGCTTAGTTTCTGTAAGTTCACTGATCTTCTTTTGATTTAGTGCAGCATGATTTATTGAAATGAAGTCAGATTACAACACATAAGATGTATTGAAAACAAGAATTAGACCCCATTTTGGGAGTGAATTTATATGCATTTTTTTTTCTATGACCGACATATTATTAATGTGTACCTTCAAGGGATAGAAGTCAATAATAATGGCATCCTATACCTACTAGTTTTTTTATTGCCAGAGTAGTTTTGGGTACTAGGAGAAACAAAAAACATGGTTATGAGCAATTTCAAGGTTCACAAGGCATTGCTTGTAACCAACTTTTTTTGGGGGTATTAGAGGAGTTTTGGCCCTTTTGGGTATAAACATTATAAGATGATACTGAATACAATTTTGGGTGTTTGGCAAAGTGAATAGAAGTTCTTATGCCATCCTTAAGTAACTTTTAAATTCTTTATACCCCAGAATTGTTTAGCAAATTAGATCTTTTGAAATATTTGTTTTGATTGTTTGGTTGCCTAAAAGAAAATGATATTGCTAATTATCTTTTAAAATATTTTTAAAGTTTGCTCACACTGAATTTGTTAAATGATTTCTAGCAATAGCAATTAATTTGCTGGTCCCCATGAACAACCTCTCTCTAAGCAGTTTCTCTCTCGGGGGTTGAGTCACACAGACACACGGATGAACACAACCCCTCTTCTGTACTAGTAGAGATTAAACAAATAAAAATAAAGACAAGAGGATCTGATTTAAGTGAAGCTTTATGTCATCAACTAATTGCTTTAGGGTGCTGATATTAGGCCAGATAAAATTATATAGACTTGGATATTGTCTAATTAATGAAGAAATGCTAAAAGGAATCAATTTTTCTACATCAGAAATCAAGGAGTGTTATGAACCTATCATTCCAAACAACTGGCTATATCATTAGTTCATATGTACTATGTTTGGTCCACTGATTATAACGACTGAGATTAGGAGGATCAACATCTTCTACCGAAAAGATTAAGGATGGTTATAAACCTGCCCATTCCAGCACAATTGGCTATATCATTAACAAGCTGATCCTAGTACTATCTTGGGCTATGTTGCAAGGGCACGACAATGTGAAATAGACACGACAAGTGGACACGAATTCTTAAAAATACACACGACACGCGTGTCCCACGCGTTTTGAACACTACACGGCTTCATACTAGAAGTGTCCGTGCCACATAGATCTTGGGAGGTTTGCATATTTTGATTGCTGGATATCAACATGTGGATTACGTTGTTTAGTGGAGTAGGGCGAGGCTCATCAAGGAGAGTGAGTAACTGAGCCAAGCTTGCTCGAGCCAGTTCCTACTTCCTCTTCTAGCTTGGCCCAACATTATTATGGTCATTTTAGTTAAGTCTAACTTCTCTTTTTCTAGCTTATATCTCATGTTTATTCTTGGCTTATTCAATATCGAGCCAAATCTGTTTGTTCCTGCCTTCTTGGCTTTTTATCAACACCTCTTAACAGTTAAAGACTCTGCACATACAACATGGTATGTTTATTTTCTTCAACGTTATGTATTATTTGGCTTTTGGACCCCAAAATGTAAATATGTCTCGTTATGTATCAAATAACACATATTTGTTAAGTCTAGCAGCTAATCATAATTGACGTTCTTCTATAAACTACTTCGATTATGATTTCAAACTTATCGTACATCATGGTCCTCTTGTATAAGCTTGTCCCTTTAACAATTTTAAGCTCAACTTGTACTCTCAGTCTCAGATTATTCATTAATTGATCTAGCTCATTCTAAGACGAATATGGAGCTGAACACAAACTGTAAGGGGCAAGTTGTTTTTTTGAGGCTCTCCTGTTAAGCTATATAGTCATATTTTTGTCAATGTGCAAGAGGCATGGGCTGGCAATGTGGTTCAGAATGTCCTTGAACTGTGTAGGTGTAGATACTGCTTTTGTAGGAATTTGAATCTTGGAATCCTTTTGAGAAGTAGTACTTCTACTAAATTTCATGTAGAGCATTCAAGTGACTAGATGCTAATTGAACGATTGATGCTTGCTGATATATTCAAGGAAAGCATATTAGCAGCTAGCTGGTCATCTTTTATCTATTTTATTTGTATTGACTTCTAGTGTTGATGAAATTAACAATTTATTTTTTAACACGGTCAACTACAATTTTTATCAGTTTAATGAGATGCTGCTGGTCAGAGATTCCTTATGCTAGCTATTTATATTTCTTTTTAAAAATTTATTTCTTTTGATGTTTACTATTAAAAATTACATTTAATGTTGAGAATAATATTTTTCAGCTATCAATTGGTTGACCATATGTGATGCAGTACAGTCCTAAAAGTCTAATTTAAAATCACATCTTAAAATTAGTTTCATAATTAGTTGTAGGAGTTCAGCTAATATTAAAACTAACTTGTATATTTTAGATCTACTCTGCTAGATATAGTTGTGTATGTGAAATAGCAAATGGTCTATTATGGGACGGGGAATAATGCTAACAGCCTCCTGTGTGGTTTATTACATGCGGCAAATCTAGTCATCAAAGTTTATATTCTAATGACACCATATTATTTCCATCATTTTCTATAGTTATCAGCGGAGATTGAAGTAATATGAAACCTGTAGAAAAATATAGACTTAATCTAGATATAATTCTATACAAAATAAGGGAAATTGTATTGGTAGATGAGGAGTCATGTTATAATATTCAGTGCTAAATGCGTGTATGTTGTGCTTTGATCTTGTCACATATATCAATTTCAGGTTACATGCCAGTTACTTGGTGTAATTCTTGAGGAGACTACCCCAGAGGAGCTGCAGGTGGATGAGGGTAACCTCATTGGTTTACCTTTTATTGTTAAAAAATAACTGAAATAACGGATATTTCAAATTCTTGTGGCAGAAGCATGCAACTGTGAGATCCTCTGTCTGTGATGTGCTTTTGGAGATCACAAAATTCTGCGATCTCTATCTCATGGAAAGAATTCTTGACGATGAAAGTGAGGTGTGTGCATACTTAAATGGGTCTCATGTAATTTTGTATAATAATATTGTCTTACAGACTTGCAATCTGTTTGATGTAAATGAACGAGCTCTGAAAAATGTTTGCCCAAGCACATGTGAAATCATTTTTTCCCCTAGTCCTGACTTCAGTTTTAAAATGTCCTCTCTCTCTCTCTCTCTCTCTCTCTCTCTCTCTCTCTCTCTCTCATAGTGAAATGTGTCGCGAAAGTGAAGTAATCACTTTCATTATGGATCTTATTTCTTTTTCAACTGTTCTGTAGATTTACATTTAAAATTCAATCTCTTATTTCTAGGAAAGGCAAATTAGTTCCTTACTAGAATGTGTAGTGGTGCAGGAACGAGTACTCTCAGCTTTGGATGATGCTGGCTTTTTCACAGCTAGTGGTTTGACTAGAGATAAGGTAAGACAGCTCTGCCCTATATTTTCTATTTGAATCTTAGGGAAAATGTCACCGAAAATATAGTAGCCAAGGTCTGTCTATATAATTACAATCATTGTTATAATTTTAAATGATAACCAAAAATTTCATTTTCTAAACCTTAATGACTGTTTTTCAATTTGATAACTTCTAGAACTATCAATTTAGATGAGAAAGAGAAGGAAAAGAATAACATGGATAATATGTGTATATACTGTTTGGCTTCAGAACAAATTATCCATTGGGGCCATCATCGTCAGAGCCATTACTTATCAAAATGAAAATTGATTAGAAGCACAACCGCAAGTTGAGAAGGTCCTACAAAGGGACAAATTTTACAAAATGCTGTCAGGCTGGAATTGACCCTCTGACTTGGTGATAGATTCCATGCCAATGAAGCCACAGGCAAGAAAAAGAATCTTGCTTTAAATCCTGCGACAGCCCATCTTAAGTCATTGTTAGACTCGAGAAAAATTCTAGAAGAAGAAGGCCGAATATGATATGATTGCTATATGGATTCTGATTCACCTGTGATGCATAATAAGCAAGGAGCCAAATGAAACACATTCCCAGGAGTAGCCGTTTGCATCTAGTATTACATGTTTTCAATCTTCAGATATTAAGCAGTGCACTATAGTTGCCTATGTACTGCTCGGCAGCTGATATTTATATTATAGTTGGTGCAATCTCCATCTCTTTGTTTACTATGTGATATTGTGTTGTTAGATGAGATTCTTTCATAGAGATCCAACTTCAGTTTTTTTCAAGGCTTCTGTATGGATGATAAATTACTGGTCTTATTTTGGAAACTTCATCATATAATTAGAGCTAACCTTGAGGAGTTATGTATAGTTCTTGGACTATTGCATTTAGTGACAAGTGATGATATAATCTTTTCATTTGTAAATGAGTTTCGAGAGCGGTAACACTCTACTATGTTATATACTGGTTGGGATTCTTTGTAAAGGTAAGGCTGAATGAAATATATTTCAAGGATGTGGGCATGCAAACCTATTCTTCTCTTCTAAAATTCATTGTCAGTGTTAATTTAAATATGAGTTGTGAGAGAAATTGAGAATTTCAAAGTTGGATGAACTTTTACTTTGATCAAGATTCAAGAAATCTTTGTCCATTCGCAGACTAAGAACACAACAATTTTCTTAGACAACAATTGTCATTTTCTGATGAATAGAATGTATGACCCAATATACAAGTAATTGAAGAAAGGATTTGATAGTTTCTAAACTTCGGGATACAAATATTACATTCATAAATCATAGTGGCATTATGAAATCGTGATGCGGCTTTAGTGTAATCAAACTTCTATGTCAAATTTGCAGGTTCTCTTTTGTAGCACAGAGAATGGACGCTCATCTTTTGTGCGCCAGCTGGAACCAGATTGGCATATTGATACAGATCTGGAGATTATACACCAACTATCAGTAAGTCACCATTATGTCACTGTTATCCTATTGGACTAGGAGATGCAAGTTATACTGGACAGTATTTGTGCTGTATTTGGAATTTCTTTGTTATCATGACAAAGCATTTGCTTTAATCTTCCTTGAGGAATTGTTTCATTGTCAATTTAAGCCCCTTGTTCTGCATCAATATGGATTAGTGAAGGCCCTGCCAATATATAATCTTCAGGCCAGTTGGTGGCTAGGTAGATTGTAGGCCTACCCTTTTGGTCTTGCATTTCTAAGCCAATGCAATCAAGGAGCAACCCTTCAAATTCCCCTGGTCAAAGGATCTAGACTAAGGTAGTATGATTAAGATTTTCTATTGAGAATCACATTGATCTCTGAGGTATATGGTAAGCTAACCATGCAGATGTGATCACATTCCTGCGCTGTTAAATTTTATTGTTTTTCTCTCACATTGATGTACTGCTAAATATACTCCGCTGGTTAGATATCTAGAGGAATTCCATGGACCGCCTCCTGCTATGATTTCCCTTTTAGTTTAATGTTAAAAGTTCCAGAAAGAATTCCTTTCAGATGGCTTTTTCTTTCTTTCTTTTTTTATATTGGAATTCTTCATTGTATCAACTCATATATCTTACCTCCTACTTATCTATTTTCTTTTTTTTTTCTTTTAGTTGTTGTTGTTGTTGTTTTGGTAATCAGAACGCACGCTGGTGCGCACACTTGTAGTATATTATGTGTTTCAGTTTTGCCTTCTTTGTAAGCTAACATGAGTCACGTGACTGTTTGTCACCTTTGCTGCAGAGGTTCATTAAATATCTACTCCACATTTCACCAAGCAGACCAGAACGTGCAGTTTCTTCAAATGTATTTAGTTCCACTGGCTTGGAGCAGTTCTTTGGAGGTCCAGATCGAAGCTAATATGTATGAGGTAATGATCAATTATTATTTGCTTTGGGGTTAATCTTTAAGCATTTCTCAAGGTCTGTGAGTATGGAAGAAACCTTAAAAAGGTTCATATAACTTTCTTTTTCTTTCTTTGCACCCTGGGTCTTCAGAAGACCTTCGAAAGGAATTGCTTAAACTATTCAGCACTTGCTATTAAGTACTTATTCTCTTAGTATATGACCTCCATTGTTATTGGCTATCAGCTCAAGTACTCAAGTCTAGTTAGATTATCTCTATACTTGATCTGCTAACCATTTTGACTGTTTCAGTGGTACAGCTAGAAGAAGCCATAGGAAGTATATCTGAGTCCATTCCAAGGGATGTTGCGCGGATCTTTATCCAAAGGCTGGTCATTGAACCATGTGTAATTTTAT
Organism: Agave tequilana; assembly: GCA_038442645.1. Lineage (NCBI taxonomy): Eukaryota > Viridiplantae > Streptophyta > Magnoliopsida > Asparagales > Asparagaceae > Agave > Agave tequilana. The sequence continues at coordinate 66,319 of JAVJIF010001145.1, read as the reverse complement.
TGTTGAAAACTACGTTCCAACCTTGACGCATTATTTAAGATATGATGCGGTCCGAACGTTGATCACCGTGTACATCAGTTCAATTGTATAATCGAAAAGTTAATTAACGGCACTACAACTAGTTTGTGGATAGTTTTGTTGGACTGTTGATGTTCCATTCTAGCTTGTATCTGTTGAGCAAAAACTAAGCCCTACAGAAGCTGTCTTTGAATGAAAATGCAAGATAATCAGTTGTCTCATCAGGTTTGCTTTTCTTATTGGTGGGTTGCGGGAATTTTGTCGATTTTTTGCCCAATTTAAAGCATGAATTGAGATCTTGCCTAGATTGATGATATATGATGCCCTAGTATTCTTCTACCATCAGAACAAGGGTGAGTGAGTGGTTTCTCTTGTTCTCAGTTTCATCTATTGGATTGGACAAATGTCTTTTTCAATTTCCATTGATGTCTAGTTTTCAAACATCACAAACTTTTGCTGTATGTATGTGATCTCATAGTTCACTGGCTACAAAGATCCCTGAGCCATCATGATGTGACGTTTTGGTTTTAATTTGTTGTATTTTATTTCATGTATAGGAATTGGATTGGATTGGATGGCAATCAAACTAGAAAAATGAGTACTTGAGTCCATGAAGCACTATTTCTGCTTCGAAATCACTCTTTTTAATTTGTCTTCATGCAGGGTGCTCTTTTTAGCAAGATGTCTTTCTTTGGTGGCATGACTTCCAACGACTGTGGAGAATGCTTGTAGCTGTCCATCTTTAACCTTGATTGTTGTGGGTTCAGGTTAGGGTTCCAAAAAACAGAAATCTTCAATTTTAGTTTTATTATTCATATAAAGTTGTTCACTTTTTATCTAATATATCTTAATTTCATATAAAATTGTCCACCTTAGATATTTTTTATTTTGTATGTCTACATTTCATATAAAAATTATTCACCTATTAGTTCAATATATTTATTATTTTTAAATTAGTGAGAATATTTATTGGGAATATTGTTGTGATAAAATAATTCAGAATCTAAATTTATAAGGGAAAAAAAAACAATAAGAGGTTAAAAAAAACAATAGCCTTAACATGTTTACAAGAAAAAATTAAATAGAGAATTTGTTATTTGTTATTTTGTTAATTAAATATTATACAAGAAAAAAATAGACACTTTCTCGTAAAATAAACTTATTAAAGATTTTTGGCTCTTGATGGAAGAATATATATATATTTTTTGTTTGGAGAGGGGAGGCTTCAAGAGGCAACAGATGTGCCTTGAATTAGTAAAAATAGTGAGTAATATTAGCTTTTAATTTAGTTTCTCAAGCTATTAAGGCTTTGATTATAAGCTGATGCCCGCCTTGGGAATTCATTTTTTGAATTAGTAAAGAACTAATTTCCCAAGTTGTTGAAACCGACCTACAGCATAAAGGGTGGCCTTTGTTGAGTATAATGTCGCAGAAAGACCGCCGATGAAAGAGGAGCCCATGAGGTCTCCTATGCGAGCGAATGGCAAGCTCTTGGCAGCCTTGGATGGCTACCATCTTGTCTACGGACGGAGACAGGATGGCCTTCCTGTAGAAGAAGTGCATGTCGTGGAGGCCGAGTTGTCTGAGCTCCACCGACGGCGACTTGGCCGGAGGAAACGCGTGTCACACCCTGTATGATGGGTTGGGTGGCGGTGGATGGGAACGGGGTTCTGATCTGGTGGCGTGGATTTTGCAAGACTCGTCGGCGGTGATGCGGTCCTGCGGAAGCCCTGAGAGGATCCAGTGCTGTGGTGGCCGGCAATGCGGGGACATGGAACTTGTACGGCCTTTTGTCGTCGGCAGCGGTGAGGGTGTAGAAGTAACAGGACTCGGAGCGGTCGGCAGAGGCGAGCATCAGCCATGGGATTTTGCGGACGATGACGGGTTCAGTCGGGAGTTGCTCCTGACGGTGTCATCGAGACGGCTCAGAAACTCGGCGAGGACGAGGACGTGTCATCAGGGAGATCAGACCAACCAGCAGTTGTAGATCCGGACATGATCTCAAGGAAAAAAAAAGGGAGGAGCAACAAACGGTGCAGAGGGAGGTGCAGAGGGAGATTTGATCGAAATTTGGGTATTAAAAACTATTAGGACCACTACTCCTAGTTGAATCAGGACTAGGGTAAACATAATTATAAAATAATTGAAAAAAAGAACAACGCATGCAGAATGCTGATAATATAACAACATAGAACTAAAACAACAACCGCAAGAAGAAGAAAACACAGATGCATATAAATCAGGAAGAACAATTCAAGATTTTATCTCCATTTTCTACGGATTTCATCGAAAAAGGAAATAACCTAGCTCTTCAGTATATATATAAAAGGCAATATTAACTATTTTTAACAAGTTAATTGACATACTGAAGAACGGTATGAAGACATTGTCAGTTACTGCTGCTCCTCTACGCACTTCTGGCACCTGCATTGAAAGCCATAGTCTGCTAGTAGAGCTTGTCTCTCGTCAAAGGGAAGGTCCTCGTCGATATAAGAAATGGTAATCTGCAGTTATGCTCTCAAGTTTAAAAATGCTTCCAAGGGACTTAAAAGAATAATTCACAAACAATTATAGCATAATTAATGTATATTAGGATTTGGATGAGACAATTTGGTAATGAAAATCACCTCCTCTCCCGCAGAGATGGATCCGTTTGCAAGTATTACTGCTCGTCCATCTTTATCCTACGTTTGGGATGAAATTTAAGCATCAGTGGGAACAAAAGTAAAAGAAACGCGAACCATCTAAACTCTTCAACAGCAATCAAAGCTGCAGACGTTTACAAAATTAAAAACTCTTCAACAGACTTTTGATATCATAATTTACCTCGTGTCTTTTGAATGATTTGGCATTTGGGCAGCATGAATGGTTCATACAACTTTGTAGAGGGAAGAATCCAGTGCCTGATGTACAAAAAGTTGTATAGGGTCAAAACAAACATCTGCAAGAAATTATACTTTCATCTAAACTTTGAATATAGGACATGTTTGGAAGAAGATGAAGGCTAGCAAGGCAACCTAGTGAAACAAAATTAAAATGGTAAAGGAAAAAAATATTAAATAATGATGAGAGCAATTCAAAGAGGAACTAATATATTATAGTTTTTCCAGATACCCCCCAGTCTCCATATTTAAGAAATTGCCCTCAAATCACTTGGGATCTTAAAAACTTGCTCTCCTCTTTGCTACTTTTTGTGCATAAAAAGGATCTTAGAAAATGTCCCTTCTTCTTCTTCTTTTTTAACACAAATTGGCTTTACTGTCCTCCTGTTTTGGATTGGCTCCAACTGAAACCAATCAAAAATGTCCAAATTGTATCATTTCATTGAAACCTTGGACTCTACATAATCCCTTTCAAAATTACTCTATCCACTTGGTGTCATACTTATTATCTATATGAAATCGTAATGCTTATAGTCATACCTATCAATAAAAACCATTATTGAAATATTCTTAGACTTAAGAAACATAAAAGCTCCCTCCGTAGATTAACTTTGCTTGTTTTTCCACTTTAACATCATTTTCATTAACAGGTATAAACTTAGTAGTGTCAACAATTTTTTTTATCATTAAAGTAATTACGAAGTTGAGATTATATAAACAGCTGCCATTAACATTTAAGGTGTAAAGAGACAAGTATGTCACTGGCAAATGATACACAGTTGCAACAACTGCCTTCAATATTTCTGAAGCTTTCACGCGAGTAAAGAATCACACAGCTTATCAAGCTGTTTAGGGACAGCTCTCTAAAGAGGTTTTTCAGTGTGCTTTTAACAATGGATGTTTATCAGGTATGTATTAATTTTGGAGGCCAACTGTCCAACTGCACTTACATGCATTCACTTTATTGCCCTAGCAAAAAGGAAAATAGAGAACTTTTAGGTTCCACTGCCATACCTTGACAGTAGACTGAGTACGCATCACCAAGAGCATCAAGAAAAGGCTTTGTCACTTTCTCAGCTTCTTCCTACAGCCAATTGAAACTTTTTACAATCAAAAGAGTAAAACATTTCTTGGCCTTATTTTCCTTTTTTGAGAGCTTCCAGATAACATAGATAATAAAGGTGCAAATTACAGCACTTACTTTTTCTCGTAATTCAAGATCATTGATATATATGAAATAATCTTCCACCGGTGATGCCACAACCAACTCGCTGCATATGCCAGATAGGTGGGAAATATATGATATCAATTAAATTACGGTATATATCAGAAGCTAAAATAGTTTCAAGCAATGTTAAAATAACGATAACGTAATGATAACGTTTTTCTTCTGTTATGTTAACATAGGTTATAACATAACGCATAACGTAGGTTACGTGATTTAATATTTATTTAATAAAAATAAATATATATACTATATTTAAGAATTTTTATAAATAGAAAAATAATTTTTAAAAATCTAAAAAAATATATCAAAACAATATATTACAATTTTTAGCAAGTATCACAACAATTTTTTCACATTCACAAGTTATAATTCATAATTCTATCTACACAAACAACAATATGATCCGCATATTTCATTATAATTCAAATTTTTAGCCATGCTATTCAATCTACAAAAAGATTCATAATTCAATCTACAATAATTCATAATTAATCATAATTCATAATTTTTAGTTATGCTATTTATTATAATTCATAATTAAATTTACAATATGCTATTCAATTATACCCCGTGTCTTTTAGTCTCTCTGATATTTAACCCCCGACCTTTCTCTCTCCTCCCCCTATCACTCTTTGTCCTCTTTCTCCTCTCGATCTCTCTCCCCCTCTCAATCTCTCTCTGCTCTCGGGGGGGAGAGAGAAAGCACAGAGAGAGATCATGAGAGGGAGAGAGCAGATAAAGATCGGGAGGAAGGGAGATCCAGGGGGAGATTGAAGAAAGAGAGGATCGAAGGAGAGAAAGTTTACATGTGCTTGGAGACGGAGAACCACCGCTTGGAGACGACGCTAGCGAGAACCACCACGACAGAGAACCACCAGAGGTAGTTCTTCTTTTGCTGTCGATCAGAAAGAGGTACATTTTCTTTTTTCTTCTTGGCGTCAAACGAGGAGACGACGACAATGTTGCAGAGAGGATGACGAGCGAGCGAATTTGGGAATTTTTTCCTTTTTGCTATAGACCGGGAGAATGTGGGGAGGTTTATAAAAAGTCAATGTGTACCATAACGTAAGTTACAGTGCATTACGTTAATAATGTAACGTAACGTAAGTTATGGGCAAAATAACCATAGTTATCAAATATTGCGTTTTTTAGACCTGTTACATAACGATTGGTTGGTGTTATGTTATCTAACGAGTTATAACGGGTTATATAACGGGTTTTTTAAAACACTGGTTTCAAGTATTAGCATGTTACTTACAGATTATTCAGCTCGAACATACCAATGATGTTCCCATAGATTTCAAGTGAGAATACTTGGTGAAGTAAAGGAAACAAACATTGAAAATGTATCAATCAAATGAATGAAACAATCACCAATTGCAGAATTCGAAATGAGGAAGTCCAAGCATATAAAGGATACATGGGGCACATTCTTTATCGAAGATGGCATCCTTGAGAAGCTGTAGTGACTGCAAAATTAACAGCATCTTAAAATGAAAACATCAAAGAAGAGTTCCATAACAAGAAGCACTTTTCAAGAATAAGTCACTTTTTTGTACATTAATATTTTTTTCTAATATGTGAGTAATAATTGTGACATTGCAAGGAAGTAAATAGTGCCTATTAGCTGAGACGTCATGGATGGCCGTTAACCATAAAATGTTTGAAGTAACGTCCAGAAAGAAAAACTGTAAAGAAACATATACTTCCTGTCTGATAAACAAAGTTTAATGAGGAGCTGATAGATATTGCTTCATATTCTTTATATATGTACCTGATTCAACATCTGGAGATTACACACTTAGTTCCAGAATCCAGCATAAGAACAAAGAGAAAAAGATGAGCGTCTTTCTGATGTCTTGTTCCAAATGGGGGCGAAAAGAAAAGTAAAGAAAAGAAAACATTTTTAACGTCAGCTTGCATACAAACTTGTCAGAAAGGGAAGAAAACAAGGAGGGAAAAGTTTTTTAGACAATCAGCTTGCATAAAAGCTGGCCATGAAGAGAGAACAAATCCAAAAGAGAGGGAAAAAAACAAGTCAAATAGAAATGCCATCCTTCACTTTCATTATCAATTGATTCAAGAGGGCAGATTTTTTACCATGAGGAAGATGATAGCAGCTCCAAAAGTTCCTCTAATTTCTTTTTGCTCTCAGTTTTTTCTTTCGTAACCAACCAAGTGGGTCATTGATGGGGGCATCTAGTAGGATTTGTTTGATTTAGTTGTTGGCTTATCTTATCTTATTGTAGTTCGTTTTAGTTGGTTATTATTGTTGGTTGGTTTTATCCCACATCGGTTGTGGTGGGAGTTATTGTTTTGTAGGCTTATATAAGGCTGAGATTACCATTGTTTTCTGCAGTTAATGATTGACAATGAAAATTGTTGTTTGAGCATTTTGAGTAGCTTGTGTGCTTTGGGTGAGAAGTCCTAGGGAGAGATTCCTAAACCCTATCTTGAAAGATAAACCCTATATTGAGATTTCCTAGAGTTCATCCCCCATCATTTTGGTATCAGTCCTGCTCTTTTTCACTTCTTCCACAAAATCCTAACTTCCACAAAATTCTTTTTTCTCCATCAAAACTTCGACAAACTCTTAAAACCCTAGTTCTTGAAAATCAAAAAAGAAAAGAACTAAAAAAAAACCTAGATCTGAAAAAAGAGAATTTTTTTGGACTACTGTTCGTGAACAGTAATCACCCGATTACTGTTCACGTGAACAGTAACCCGATTACTGTTCCGTAACAGTAATCTCCGATTACTGTTCTCGTGAACAGTAACCCGATTACTGTAAATCTCCCCCCAAAACTCAAAGCTCGCCCATTCGAAGTCCGTTTTGAGCTCTGTTTGAAGCGTTAGGTTCGTGACAGAGCCCCGGAGCTACGAGATAGATTTTCGCAGCATTCAGGCAGCAGAGACGACCTCCACAATCCCTGTTTGGTGCTACTATAAGTCCTGCAACAATCAAACAGCGTTTCAGGACCAGTTTGCAGTCTGATTTGGGTCTAGTTCAAGCCTTTGAGATTCTTGGGTAATTTCTGAGTTTATGAACTGAAATTTTCCTTATGGATTTTATTTTTGTGGTCAATATATTCATACTAATGGTGATCCAAAGGAAGTTGAATGGAAAATGTATGCGGCTATCCCGACTTTTCGTGATTTTTATGACCGTTACAGTTATGAAGACTGGGAGAGCAATTTTGAAACTTTCTTCAATTATTTTCTCTGACATCTGAGCAAAAGTGCCTCTATGCTCGAATGAAGTGGTGGGAGAGTCATATTATTGGGTAGAGAATAATCATAAGTTATGTCGATATTGGTTTCTCTTGCAAGACTTTCTTCGCGCTCGTTATGCTCCACCCATTTATTCATCTGAGTCAGACTATAAAGAGCCCAATGTTGAGCAAGAGCCCGAGAGCCGGTCAATCACAGATCTCTGCACTAAGTTTCAGGTGGCCCTAGAAAAACTTGTAGCAAACCAAGTTGCAAAGAACACATATCCAGAGCCTTCAGCCCTTGTCGAGCTTGACGTTCTCGAGGAGCCAGGGTCAGAAGTTGTTGCTGAGTTAGAGCACGAGCCAGAACCTGATAATGCAGCTAAGATAGAGCCAGAGCCAGAGCCAGTAGTTGTTGACGAGCCCGAACCAGAGCCAAAGATAGAAGAGGCTCTTGTAAAGAACTCAATAGATCTATCAGCAGAGCTTATCATGAAGCTAATGACATCCACACCTGCTATGAGGGTTCCAGTATCCCAAAGATCGCCTGACTTGTACAATCCTTTTCAGATCTTCCTATAGGAGACAGAGTCACAGGAGGTCAGATTATTCATGGTGCGAAGTACAGTTAGTTCAATTCTCATCTTGGAGGATGCGCCTCTTTCTGTTACCTGTGCATTGCTTGAGTTATTATCTTTTATAGCAGATCTGTCACAGAAGTCAATCCCACCCACACCGCCTTAGCTCAGCCTTGATGCACATTTGTTGGGTCCACAGTCACCACCATGACCCGATTGAGAGTTGAGATCTGTACTCGACAGGGTCGAGTTTTTCCCAACCCCGGGGGAATGATGGGGACATCTAGTAGGATTTGTTTGATTTAGTTGTTGGCTTATCTTATCTTATTGTAGTTTGTTTTAGTTGGTTATTATTGTTGGTTGGTTTTATCTCACATCGGTTGTGGTGGGAGTTATTTTTTGTAGGACTATATAAGGCTGAGATTACTATTGTTTTCTGCAGTTAATGATTGATAATGAAAATTATTGTTTGAGCATTTTGAGTAGCCTGTGTGCTTTGGGTGAGAAACCCTAGGGAGAGATTCCTAAACCCTATCTTGAAAGATAAACCCTAGGTTAAGATTTCCTAGAGTTCGTCCCCTATCAGTCATTCTCTAAGTCTTTTTCTTCGCAATAAGAAACAGTGTTGGATATCAATATGATAAAAGTTGTGTTAGGAGGAGAAACCATACAAGTTAAATTCATTTGGCAGTCAAAAGCTGCATCTTCTTATGATCTATACCTCTAAATGTGTTATTGTATAATTACTTGGTAGAATCTGTTATCAAGTCTTGATTTTGTCTTGCAAATTGTGGCCGATTGAACCTATTAATTGTTACCTTAATAATGCAACTTTAGAGGAACACAAGGGACGATGAACTCAGATAGGAAAGAGAGATCCACGGAAAATAAAAAATTTAAATTGAAAGATCAAGATAATAATCGAGACATGGCACAATCAAGGAAGAAAGATATAAAGTTGCACCTAGAATATTCAGAAGAGGTTAGCATCAAGAGCAATAATAGTTTGCTGGAACTGAGGACAAAATGTTCACTAGTTCTTGGAACTTGCTCAACAAACCCTTATATAAGCATCAAGTCAAACCTTATTTATGCATATATGATATAGGTGCTCAACAAAACTTACTTGAGCATTATAATTGACATACAATCAGTCAGCTCACACTTACAGAAAATGCCAAGTCCCTTATTTGTGTTCTGAATGATGCTTCATTGGAGACAGGTACATCATATGGTAAAGCAATACAATCCCACCACCTAGAAGAAAATAAATGAAAAATTAATGGCAAAGGGTATGGGTTTGCATGCTAGAAGAATAAAAAAGAGTAAATCAAAGGAGAATATATGATACTGTTAGAATATTATGCGTCAAGAAGATGATACATACGGGTTAGTCCTTTTAGAATTAGTTCTTCCTTCATTTTCTTCAGTATGCAACCCACATGACTTTGTATCAATTTTTAGAAGGCAAACCTAGCATTCAGTATATGCACTTACTCTGGGGAGGGTTAGGCTAAAGCTTAAACTGCAATTAGCAACTAGCCTAACTTTGGCCTTTCATGCTTACACAAAAAACACACCCGAATATCAGAATGAGCAAGTTATCTTTGCCGAGCCCAACGTTCAATAGTGGAAGCCAAATGGTATGAGATTTTCTTAAGCTAAACTAGCTCGACATGAATCATCTTATTCCTTTCTAATATTGATAGAAATAGTCTGGACAAAAGTACAAATAATAGCAGCAGAAGTAGAAATTTCTGGTATCACTTCTACAGGTAGGATGCCATAATTCCTTACATAATGTTGGCATGTTTACTGTTATAGGGATCTAAAGAAATATGCTTAGTAGTGAGAGTAACTTCTTCACCATTTGTGCATTTCCAACATAGACGGTTCCTTATTGAATCTAGTAAATCAAATTTGTGATAATACAAGCATTGTATCTATTAGAGATGTCAATGGGTCTGGCCCGGCCCGGCTCGGGCACGGCGGGCCAATAGTCGGGCCGACCCAGCTGTTTTCCATTGATTTTGCAAAGGGGAAAACTTACAAAAAAAAAGGGTCGAGGAGCTAAATTACAAGTATTCTAAAAAAAGATTACAAGTAGATCTCCTCTGAGATTCTGGAGAAGTGTGCTGATAGGAGTCTGGTCAGCGCGTGACCACTTTGTCCCTTTGACGATGCGATCGATGGGATTCCCTTCTCGCCTGGTTCGGAGAATTGGAGAACAGAAGGTTAGTAGAACCCTCTTGTTACTTCTCAAACTGCCTCCACTTAGGAATTCCTTCTCGTCTGGTTCCGGAGATTCCTTGAGAGGAAGATCTTAGGGTATCAGCACCCTGATTAGAGAAGTAGTTCTCTGAATTATTGGAAGCAAGAGAATGATCTCTGTTTAGCCGTCTCTCTCTGTGCGTGCCTCTGCCTGTGCGCGCCTCTGCCTGTGCGCCTCTTGCCTCTGGTGGGCCATTTATAGTGAGAGCAGGGGTATAATTGTCTCTTGAAAATCTGAAAACAGATTGTGTCAATCTATTTAAATTTGGAAAGTAGCCTTGCCGTGAGGCTAGGATCAGCTTCTGCGAAGTTAGGAATAGCAGGTAGCGTCGATCTCCTGATCTGTTTTGATTCTTTCCAAATAATTGAAAAATCTCCCCTGATCCTCTTACTTGTTTTAAGAGAATCAAGGGATTATGGTAAACAACTGCCAAATTTGATCTCAGATTTGATCTCGATTAGATTTGATCTCATCTGGAGATTTAATTGGTCAAAGGTGACCATGAAAGACCCGCAGCGGAGTTGCCGCGTCGAGCTCACAGTGGAGCTGGAAGGAACATCTGGCGAAGTAGAAGAAAGCTCTTCAGCGGAGCTGGATAAACATCTGTGGCGAAGCTATCGACCATCCTTCTGCGCGGTTGCGTGTGGCTTCAAGCGAAACTAACTCTCTGCAGAGTTAACTGAGCGCTTCAGGTGAAGCTATAAGTTAGCTTACTGATAGAGCTTTGAACGGCTTCAAGGCGAAGTTGGACAAACTTAGCCTCTCAGGTGAGGCTATCCCCTTGGGCTTATGTGATGCTAAGTGTTGAGCTAACCTAACATCTTAGACTTGCTTAGGTCTCTTTAAAGACAATCTGGGCTCACTGTCTACTTCACTGGATCAGTAGAGTCCAAGTCGCTGATTTGTCCCTCGGAGATGGGTACAGAACTGGTCGTCAGCTTGTCTGCCACTTGTCTTTTGTAATGTCAACAAGTTTAGATATTGTTCAGGCCAGTCAGGAATCTTGTCTTTTTTAGAGTGTCAACACCAGCTAGCTTGTCCCGCAAAAATGTGGGCGGCCCGGCCCGACCCTTCCCAGGCCTGGGTCCACTTTGTTGGACTTCGGACCAGCCCGCGACCCCGCCGGACTCAAGTTGGGCCGGCGCAGTTAATTATAAAAAAAATTAAAAAAAACCTAAGTTCATCCTAAAAATTCTAAAAAAACCTAAGTTAAAAATTATAAAAATTGATGCTTTACAATAAATTCTAAAAATAAAAATTTGACAAAGAAGATTCCATGTTGCGAAATAAAAAATATAAATTTTTATTACTAATAATCCAATAAAATGGATAAATGGATACAATTTGTCAAATACAATTGAACTATAAATTTAAAAATTTTAAGTTTATCATTCATAAATAAAAAAAATTACAAGTCTTCAAACATTTTATCATTCAGAAATAAAAAAAATATACAAGTCAATGAGAACTTGTAAAGCTTGAGAGCTTGTAGTTGAGAGTTTGAGAGAGACTTTGTAGAGAGATTTTTTTGAGAATTTGTTGTAATGAAATGGAGTGGGGACGAGGGAGTTTTTTGCTTTTTTTTTTGCAAAAAATCAACCGAAATGCTATTCTACACATTGGAGGGTATTTGCAAAAAAAATTACAAATAGCCCCCCAATGGTTTGATTCTAACTGTTGGGCGGAGGTATTTGCAAAAAAATTGCAAAAGCCCACCCCCGCCAAAGGGCTCTTTTAGTCATTGGGTCTGCGGGGCGGGCCCGGCCGGCTGTGGCCCGGGTTTTTCGAACCCGGGTCCAACCTGTGGGGGTCCCGGGCCGGGTCTGGGCCAGGTATATGGTGAGGCAGGCAGGGCCCGGGCCATCGCGGGCCGGGCCCGTGCGGGCTGTCGGGCATCCCTAGTATCTATGTTGGCACCTTAAAGGTAAAATCAATTGATAAAGGAGTAGTACTTAGAAATTAATACTCCAAAACAGTGCAGATTGAGTTCAGATCCCTCACTCCCAATGAACCAGGATTTGTGAACTATATTGAGTTGGAAAGTAAATATAGCAGGAGTAGGATATGCCTAGATGATAGCTACTTGGTGTTTCCCCGAAATACTTAACCACCACATCAGACAAGGAACTGTCTATGGCTGGAAGGAAAACTAAAAGGTTCTAACTTGGCCTAAGCTGAACATTTTTTGGATTTCAAATGTTGATGAACTGTTGTTGATTGAGAATCATCCACTACAGTTGAAAATATAAACCAAGATTTATAGTAGATATGACTAGATAATAACTACTCGGGGCTTTCTCCAAAGTACTTGACCACCATATACTCAGGTAAGGAATTGCTTACGACTAGAGGGGGAAACTAAAAGATCCTACTTACTCTAAGAGGGTGTTTGGTTGCAAGGAAGTGGGCAGAAGTAAGAAAATGAGGAAGTATAACTGCTCACTTTCCTATCTATCCAAACACCGGAAAAGGAAAATAAAAAAACCCCCTTTTCCTTTTCTCTTTTCTCTTTTACACAACCATTTCCTCACTTTCAGAGTGCTACAGTTAATTTTGTGGTCATGTAAATCTTATTGTAATAAGTTGTAACACAAAACAGTTAATTTTTTTATCATGTAAATCTCACTTGCATTCTAGTTACAGTCTATTTTTTATTTTTCTTAATTAATTTTTATTTTAATATTATTTTGTGATCAACTTTGTGGTCAACTTTTTCACTTTCACTTTCACATTACCATCCAAACACCGAAAAAGACATAACATTTTTCAAATCACACTTCCCAATAACATCCAAACACCGAAAAACTTACTAACCAATTCCCAAGTTCCAAAGGAAACTATTACCACTTCCTCACTTCCTTACTTCCTCACTTCCACCCTTAACCAAACAGGCCCCAAGTTCAACAGCTCATGGATCTCAAAAAGTTGTTGAGATGTTGTTAATTGAGAATATTATCCACTACAATTGAAACTATAAACCAAGCTTTGAAATCTCAGAAAATCAATACAATTTACTTCGTTTGGTATCAATATCAGGAGTTTTGGTGGTTTCGATAAATCCAAATCAGAATTATCGGCTTTTTAGTATGAGTAGCTTAAAAAGATTAAACATTATTTTAAAATTACAAATCATAATAAAAATGGTAATATTCGGCGATTTCTTTTGGATAATTGATGAAGATTAGGTCAAGTCTCGATCGGAACCTGCAAACTAAAAATTGATGCAACAGTAATTTCTAATAGGTTGGGTATGTGAATTACTAATCTAACTTACACGAATAACTAGAGAAGTTGGGATAATCCAATCGACCGCTTAACCCTATTATTAATTCTTCTCTGATTGATTAGACTTCTATTATGGATCTAAAAGAAGAAGATTTTCAACGTGTGATAATTGGCTTGTCGACTTTGAAAATTTTGACCATTGGATGATGATTCTTTCGACTATTATATGGGGAAAAAATCAAGAGCTTTTAACTTTGGTATTTCATATTCTAGACCGCCTCTTGTGTTAGTCGGCATCACCCAATCAGCTTGATAGGATCGGCATGCTCTGATACGATACATATGATCTTTAACGGCCGATTCCTCAAACCATGCCATAAAGTATAAACAATTATTTATTTACCAATTTATATTTCTCTATATTGAGTTGTTTTTGAATTTGTATGGTAAATTAATGCACAGTGATTAATTAACAAGACATGATGAGGATGAAGGCATTAATTAACAAAAGATGATGAGGATAAAGGCTGCATTGGTATACATTAAACTGTGGCATTTGTGCGTGTGTGTGAACTGTGAAGACAAGGTCAGCTATGAAGCACAGTGCTACATTAAGAGTTTATGACTTCAAGGGTAAGGTAAATATGAACAAGAAAGGGACTTTTAATGACACCTAACTGGCTAGTTGGTGGATAAAGCCTACCTCACAGGTCATGCAGCGTAAACTCATGTGAATAAGGAGAATCCTTCCAGAAACATATATATGTATGCATACCGGAAGGCAGGTGCACAGGAAGAAATTTCTTCCTATGGCACTTTAAAACCTCTTTTCCCTTGTAAATGCATGATCATCACCCTTCAAAGTGATCTATGTGCCCTAAAACGTATAAGGTAAAATACTAAAATCATGCATTTTGGAAAACCTGACCCATGCATCAAGAGGTTGTAAAATGAACAGCTTTTCAATGCTGCAACAAATGTAAACACTAATATTTTCAGAGGTAAAATAACAAAACCGCATAATCTTTCATCTATGCTTGTTTAAGGATTGGATTAATAATGCATGGTTCAGAGTGAACAGTGGAGACATGGAGCTTGGAGTTTCACTATTTTAGACTGTCGAAAGAAAATTCCTACCATGGCAACTATTCCATTTCTTATTTTAAATAGGTGTACAAACAGACACATTCCACAGACACATTCCTAGGCTTCAATGGCACCTATATTCCAGTTTCTTATATGCACATGCACATGCTCGTATGATTTACTTTATGTATGCACATATCTCAATACATGTATATAAACAGAAGGTTGGGCCATGACAAGATAGTAGTTTTTATATCATATACAAGGTACATGCAGATTCAAGTAATTCTCGGATGAAACATATAGAATCAGAAATCGCATTACCCACCTTCTCTTGAATCCCACTGAAATTGGTTTCCAGGAATCTATAAGCAAGGGAAAATAGGAACCATCTATATCTTGCAAGACTTTCTGCTTACTCTTTTCAACGTGTTGCCTTTTTAGCTTCATGTACCTCAGAATGGTGAATGAGATCACCTAAACAGTGAAAAACAATAAATTTGATTAAAGACTCCATAGTAAATTTCTTCTGGAGAACATGTCAAGAGATTATTAACTCCATCTATCATGGAAAGCAATGTTGCTAATAAAACCCAACTCAATTGATCCTTTTCACGCATGTATGCCTTAAATTTGTGGATAAGGCTACACATGAACTTTGTTTTAGAGCGCAAATCAATTTTACTTTGTGCATCTTATGAAACTTTTAGACCGTTTCTCAGATTTTTGACATATTTCTTCTTTTCTTTATTTTATTTTTTTTTCCCTAATTTCATAGTTAAATTTTGAACTTTTGCGTGCTAGAAGATCTAAATTTGAGTAATGAAGGATTCTTTTTTATGGTTGAAGTTTATTTCGCTTAAAGATCAAGCCCTTTCCCAAGCATTTGTATTCACAATCCTCCACAAAAATGGCAGCAAAGCCGACTTGCATTCAGACTATGCAGGCATTGGTATACATCTGCAATATTAAGAATATGCAATCTATGATGGAAAAAACTTGTCCACCAATTACTAATGAAAAAATAATATTTTTCTACCACATACGATTTCTAGAAATATGAAATTTTGACAAAATGTTTTGTACGCCACTCAACAAAAATTAGTTAACAGTTTGTTCCATTGCATCTGAAGTACCAGCTCAATACGCAGGACACAACTCAGCTCCCATTAAACTTTCTTACAATGAATTGATTATTAACAATTGGTAGTAAGAAAACAATGATAGTATCTCCATTTGCAGGACAAAGGTACAGTAGTTGGTGTGTATTCTAAATATGCAAACAAACCCAATAAAGGTCAATTTTGATATATTTGCAAATATAACTCTGAAGAATTTCATCATCATAATCCAAGAATTTTCAATCAAAATGAGGTAGATTCAGCTAAATTATGCTGGACATAACTCTAAGGAACACAGGCATACCTTGGCAGCAAGGATGAAGATGTCATTTGTCCCTGAGGAGAGATGGAAATAAATCAAAAGGCAATAAATTTCATATATTTACAGACTTCAAACTTAGATGGACAACACAGATAAAAATACACAACTGATCAATTTTATAGCCATATCAAATTAACAAAGGACCTAGTTCAAGCTAGAAAGTTAGATTGTTGACATGAATCTAAAATCCAAATTTTTGTTTAACTAGTTCAATAATTCCACTATGTAAAATTGGGTGCATAAATTAGGAGATATTAATATCCAATACAAATAAGTAGCAAGAAATATTTCATGGGAATAATAACTTACCGTTAGCATGATCTATAAACTTAAGGAGTGCATCCCGTCGTGCAGATTCTACGCCCTCCCCGGTACAAAGCAAGGAATGAAACTGCTCCCAATCAGAGTCTGCACATAGTTTGCTGCAGAAGTTGGAAAGTAAATTAGTTAAATCACATACAAGTCCACATATATAGTATAGGTATTTTGTAGATATTAATTTGCATGTTATGTACTTCAGTCTGAAACAAAAGCTTAAAATTTGGTAAATAGTTCGAGGAAAAGAGAACAACATCAAGACCAACACTGAACATCCTTTTACTAATTTTTCACAGACATTTTATATGAATCCTTTTTCTTCCATTGATATCTGTTTAAGTTTTCTTATACTCATCAACATGAATACAAGTGTTTTCAATAGATAATATTGGATTAATAGTTGTGAATTAAAGACGACCCTTTACCTGCAATAGTGTTCTTGTTCACAACCCCCTGGACAAGCAAAAACTGGAGGCAAGGAAAATTGCTTTGAGTATGGCAATGATTGATCACCATTCATTAGTGATTCCAAAATCTCTTCAGAGAGAGAATTATCCTTCAAATTCTGACAAGAGCTTGACCCAGCAACATTGTCAGTAACAAAACCTTCACTTCCATCCATTAACTCAGTAGGGCAATCATCTTCTGAAGTAGAAGAAATGGTGTCATGATCACATTCTTCTTTGTAGATAATCCCATCTTTTGCAAATAGAGTTTCCTCCCTATCTGATGTTCTATTGAACCAATGAAACAAAAACAATGGCTACATACAAGACAATCGACCTGACACATAAAACAGAGAAGTATCAGCTCATGCAAAAGGAACAAGCTCCCGTGTCACTTTCATCATAGTAAATATAGACAAAGGGAGGCAACTAGATTCTATTTACTAGCAAGCGAACACCTTGTTAGAACTGTGTTGAGCAGCAGCAAGGATTTGATCCTTCAAAATAAGATCTCCTTCTTTGAATTCCTTGTTTGCAAAGACTCCTGCAATTGAAAAACAGAAGTAATACTCCCATTCACTTAAAGCAAGCTGCTAAAGATCAGAACTAACGCGTAGATGAAGTTCACATATTAACAAACTGCAAACTATGAAATTCCGGGGAGTATAGTTTCGGCCAAGCCCCAGGACCAACCTCCTAATGCAAATAGGAGTGGACAATTGTATTGAACAAAGACTGAGCCCAATCAATCAGGATCAGGCGGTTGTAGCAGAACCTCAAGACTGAAGATCAGAACCCAGGCCTGGTCTGAGCCTCTCAGGCCAGACACCTAAGAAGCACGGACACTTGAAACGTGGAGTTGTAATGTGTCAGAACGTGTCAGACACGCGTGTCGGACATGATTCTTCTATTTTCTATATACTTTTTAGAATTTGTTACATGTATGTGATGGGTTTTAGGTATTACAAACAAACTTAGACTTTTAAGGGAGCATGCAACCTTAAACATGATCTATGTTTTCACAATTGAACCTATAACTTTGAACATAAAAGAATTCTAATATCCCAGTAATTAATTAAAATTACTACAGAAGAAAAATATAATTACATACCTTTTAGTTGTTATAGTAAACAACTAAAATTATCCCTTCAGATCTCTTGGAAGCAAGCACCACAAATGTCGTGCCTCTGATGGAATCACACCCAACGATTCAAAAATTTAACTAAGTATGGATGAACTATCAAAGAGTTCTTCCAAGAGGAGAAAGAAGGAGGCTAATACTCAAGCCAAGAGGTAGTGAATTAGAATGAATCCCTAAGGCCCTATTTATAGCCTTGGATAACCTCCAGTTTTCTTATCCCACCAATGTGGGACTAATTTCCCAAAGGAAATTTTGTTCTCCTTTTAGTTATACTTATTTTTGAATCTCGAGGGCAACCCAAAAGGACTATGCTGCTATCAATTATAGTTATGACTTAGACACCTAATCCAACAGTCTCCCACTTGGATAAGTCTAATAACTTCCTAATTGATCAGCAAATTGTAGCTTCCAAAAGCCATTGTCGAACTCTGACCTAGTCAGTTTCGTGTCCTAAGATAAGAGATCATATAATCCTTCGTTCTACAAGATATCATTTGAACATGAGACATGGAACATAATCAATCTCTTTGTCCAGTATTTTGTTTCCCGATTTCTGATTTGTAATGACATAGAACTACTAAATGAACACATCAATTTAGTCCTGGTCGGGCCCGACACTATATGTCAACTTCAAATCACCGAGGGGCCCAAAGATATCGCTTTTCCCGTTAGGACAAAAGGAACGAATAAACTTTGACCTATATGCTTGCACCATTTACTCATCAAATCATGCATAACAATGCGTTTTATAACATCAAGTTACTGATGCGTTTACACATTATCAACGCACAACTGACTTGTAAACCACAACTCATATATCTTCATTTAAAGATTATAAGATATTATCGTCTCAGAATTACTCGTGATAAATTCCATGAAGTAATTCTCTGAGCGTGGGTTAATCCAATACTTAAATCTCCATTTCAAAGTACTCACGAACATTGCAGCAATACCATTGCTATGTCTAAAACTCTTTAGACAATCCACAACTCCATTCATGACAGTCTTTATTCACTACTTACTTCCAAAAGTATGATCGACTGTGGAATTCGAATAATCAAATTATTCGGGAAGTAAAACATGCAAAAATGAAACACAATAATAAACAATTGACAAAAGGTAGTAAATAAACTCATAAATAATTCTCTATTATTTAATCACCAAAAGTCAATCACATTTACTTTGTTATAAGTTTCAAACTAACTATCTAACTGCTAAAACCAACATCATCTCTCAGACCAATGCTCCTAGCATGCTGATTGTGTTTAACCCTACTCAGACCCTTTGTGAGTGGATCTGCAGGATTATCTTCAGATGAAACCTTCCTCACTACAACGTGACCTTCTTCTATCTTGTGTCTGATAAAATGGTATTTTCTGTTAATATGTCTAGATCTGTCATGATCTCTTGGTTCTTTTGTTAATGCAACCGCTCCTTCATTATCACAGAAAATATCCATTGGCTCCTTGATGGTTGGCACAACTCCAAGATCTTCGATGAAGTTTTTCAACCAAATTGCCTCCTTTGATGCTTCGCTTGCCGCTATGTACTCTGATTCACAAGTAGAATCAGCCACTGTGTCTTACTTGGAACTTTTCCAAGTAATTGCTCCTCCGTTTAAGGTAAAGACCCAGCCAGATTGGGAACGAAAGTTGTCTCTATCTGTTTGAAAGCTGGCGTCACTATACCCAGTTACTCTCAATGTATCACAGCCACCAAGTACTAGGACCCAGTCCTTAGTCCTTCGCAGATACTTGAGAATATTCTTAACCGCTACCCAATGAGCTTTACCAGGATTTCCCTGATAACGACTGACCATGCTCAAAGCAAAGGACACATCAGGACGAGTACATGTCATAGCATACATGATAGAACCAACAGCAGAAGCATATGGAATTCTACTCATTTCTGCTATCTCTTCATCTGTACTCGGACTTTGAGTCTTACTCATTTTGGTATTACTCTGGATGGGCAGTTCTCCTTTCTTGGAATTCTCCATACAGAAACGTTTCAGTACTTTATCCAAGTAGGTACTCTGATTAAGTCCAATTAGTCTTTTACTCCTGTCCCTTAAAATTCTTATTCCTAGAATGTAGGCAGCCTCTCCTAGATCCTTCATAGCGAAACACTTTCCAAGCCAAGACTTAACATCTTGCAAGGTTGGAATGTCATTTCCTATAAGAAGTATGTCATCAACATACAATATCAGAAAGGTGACTATGCTCCCACTAGCATTGACATATACACACGACTCATCCTCACTTCTAGAGAAACCAAACTCTTTGACTTTCTCATCGAAGCAAAGATTCCATCTGCGAGACGCTTGTTTTAATCCATAGATGGATTTCTCAAGCTTGCATACTCCATTGGGAAACTTTGCATCCACAAAACCTTCTGGCTGACTCATGTATACATCCTCAGCCAACTTTCCGTTTAGGAAGGCAGTTTTGACATCCATCTGCCAAATTTCATAGTCATGAAATGCAGCTATGGCTAGCATTATCCTAATAGATTTTATCTTAGCCACTGGTGAGAAGGTCTCATCATAGTCAATCCCTGGGGTTTGAGTAAAGCCTTTCGCCACCAGTCGTGCTTTGAATGTACTTACATTACCATCCATGTCGATCTTCTTCTTGAAGATCCATTTACAACCAACTGTCTTCCGACCAGGTTGTTGATCAACCAAGTTCCAAACTTGGTTGTCATACATAGACTTGATCTCGCTGTCCATTGCCTCTTTCCATTTGGCTGCCTCAGGGCCTGTCATGGCTTCCTTGTAGTTCGTCGGCTCAACCAAATTTACCAGTGTATTGTCACTGATAAACGTGTCTCCATTTGCAGTTATATGGCAACCATAGAACTCAGTTGGCTTGCCAACTCTACTAGAACGCCTAAGAGGTAATGAAGTGTCAATGGGTTCAACTGGAATCTCTTCCTCTGGTTGAACCATAGTGGTTTCAAAGGTTCCTTCATCTGCTGGCTCTTGAATTTCTTCAAGGTCAACGGCGCTCCCACTGTCCTCTTTGCATATGAGCTCTCTCTCTCGAAAGACTCCTCTCCGTGCTACAAAGACCACGTTCTCACTAGGTCTGTAGAACAAATATCCAAATGACTTCTTCTGTGGATAGCCGATGAAAACACATCGCTCACTACGAGGTTCAAGCTTGTCGTGAATTTCTCGTCTAACGAAAACTTCACAACCCCAAACCTTAATATGTGCTAACGAGGGAACCTTTCCTGTCCACATTTCGTGAGGTGTTTTGGCAACCTTCTTTGTTGGAACAAGATTAAGAATGTGGGCGGCAGTTCCTAAGGCATACCCCCAGAATGATATTGGAAGTGAAGCTCGACTCATCATGGAACGCACCATGTCTAACAAGGTTCGATTGCGTCTCTCAGCCACACCATTAAGTTGTGGTGTCCTAGGAGGTGTCAATTGTGAAACTATTCCACATTCCTTGAGATAGTCATGGAACTCGATACTAAGATACTCTCCGCCTCTATCTGATCGGAGCATCTTTATCTTCATGCCTAATTGATTCTCGACTTCTTGTTTAAACTCTTTGAACTTTTCAAAGGTTTCAGACTTATGCTTTATTAAGTAGATATAACCATATCTGCTATAATCATCAGTAAAAGTCACATAGAATCGATTAGCATCCCTTGTGGCTGATCTGAAGGGTCCACACACGTCTGTGTGTATGAGATCCAACAAACCTTCACCTCTTTCACAAAATCCAGTGAAAGGTGATTTTGTCATCTTACCCAAAAGACAAGATTCGCATGTATCATCTGACCTTAGGTCAAATGATTCCAACACCCCATCCTTTTGGAGTTGAGCCATGCGTTTTTTGTTAATGTGTCCAAGACGGCAATGCCACAAGCACGCTTTGTCTACACCATTAGACGAATCAATTTGAAATACACTATTACCTAAGTTGTCTACACACATCACAGTTTCATACACACCATCACAAGGTAAAGCTTCAAAATAAAAAATGCCATTTTTATAAGCAGAAATAGAACCATTCTCATCATTAAAAGAATATCTAAAACCTTGTTTGAACAATGCATGAAAAGAGGTAATGTTTCGTGTCATTTCTGACGAGTAGCAACAATTCAATAAATCTAAATTAACACCATTATTAAGCACTAGACTATAAACTCCAATCTTGGTGACAGGTGAAGATCGCCTATTCTCCATGATCAAGTTCATTCTACCATGCTCCACATCCTCACTTTTTCTTAGTCCCTGCAATACAGAGCAAATGTGAAACCCACATCCTGTATCAAGGACCCAAGAATCAGAAGATGTTGCGTTAATAGACAAAATAGTGTATATACCTGCAGTAGATGGTTTTACTTTCCCATCTTTTAAATCTTGCAGATACTTTGGGCAGCTTCGTTTCCAATGTCCTTTGTCGTTGCAATAGAAGCAAGTGGCCTCTTTAGGATCAGAGACAGGGGTAATATCAGAACTGGTTTTTACATGAGACTTTCCCTTCCAGTTTTGCTTGGGAGGACCTTTCCTCTTTTTCCCCTTTCCTTGCCCAATGGCCAGAACGGTAGTATTAGCAGGAGTGGGGGGATCACTCTTTCCCTTCATCCCAGTTTCAGCTGTTCTCAGGAGGTTGTGCAATTGAGCCAATGTGGTCTCATTGTTGTTCAAATGATAGGTCAAGATGAACTGATCATAACAACTTGGCAATGAGTTCAAGACTATGTCAATAGCCAACTCATCATCAATATGCACATTTAGCCTCACAAGGCGTTCCACGTATCGTTGCATCCTTTGCACGTGGCCGCTGACAGACTCTCCGTCCTTCATCTTGCTTGATATGAGGGACTTTACTATCTCGTACTTTTCTTGACGAGCTCGCTTATGGTACTTTTCCATAAGGTCTTTGTTCATCTCGTACGGCCAGTAATCCTCATAGAATTTTTTTGCAGTTCAGGAGTCATGGTAGCAACCATGATGCAAGCAACTTTTGTTGCATCCGTGTAGTGCTTCTTATAAGCAGCTAATTCTTCAGGAGTGGCCTTCTCTTCGTCAATTTCAACAAGTTCTTTGTCAAGGACATACTCCTTGTCCTCGAAACGAAGAGCCATTTTGATGTTGCGCATCCAGTCATTATAGTTGGTGCCATCTAATGTCACCTTTGAGCAGATGTTCAACAAAGAAAAGTTATGATTGGAGGAGGAGGAACCAGAAGCATCGTTAGGGGCAGACATTTCTAAAAGAAAGGTAGTTTGAGTTAAAAAAGAAAAAATAACCCTTAATATAACAACTCAAAATTGAAATATCGAGGCTAGGATCCAACTATGAAATTCACAACTTAGAAAAGGGATGCCGTAATCTAATTGCAAATTTCATACAGGTATGTCTTTTGAGACTCATTGAAACTATTCAATGGCATGTTTAATCTCAGATTATGCTCTTACATTTGTGACTGGGATACCGAGGATCACAAACAAGATGTGAATAACCATGCAAATGTGCTTGGTAACCTTCATGTCATTTATCATCTCAATTGATGTGCTGGTAAACCACACACACTCCATCAACAATAACAATTTATAAGATACCCATTACTGCTCTTTATTAGCCCTATTAGTGTGCTGGTTAACCACACACGCACCACTAACGACTTATAAGGTGTAATGTGCAATTTCATGGGTTAGCATACAATTTCACATTTTTTCTTAAAGTAACTAAGATTGGGATTTAAATAAAATTTAGTTACCTTTTATTATCATTATACTTTTAATGAGAATCAATATATATATAGTCCTATCAAACCCGTTCAGTTAATGACCCTCCACTAATCAAGGAAGTGGTGGGTGAGAGTGGACACCCATACATCTACCATTATATAGGCAGTTACCTTATCAATTCAACAATTATAGCAAAATTCAATTGAAAACAAACCAAGCTCTGATACCACTGATGGGTTTTAGGTATTACAAACAAACTTAGACTTTTAAGGGAGCATGCAACCTAAAACATGATCTATGTTTTCACAATTGAACCTATAACTTTGAACATAAAAGAATTCTAATATCCCAGTAATTAATTAAAATTACTACAGAAGAAAAATATAATTACATACCTTTTAGTTGTTATAGTAAACAACTAAAATTATCCCTTCAGATCTCTTGGAAGCAAGCACCACAAATGTCGTGCCTCTGATGGAATCACACCCAACGATTCAAAAATTTAACTAAGTATGGATGAACTATCAAAGAGTTCTTCCAAGAGGAGAAAGAAGGAGGCTAATACTCAAGCCAAGAGGTAGTGAATTAGAATGAATCCCTAAGGCCCTATTTATAGCCTTGGATAACCTCCAGTTTTCTTATCCCACCAATGTGGGACTAATTTCCCAAAGGAAATTTTGTTCTCCTTTTAGTTATACTTATTTTTGAATCTCGAGGGCAACCCAAAAGGACTATGCTGCTATCAATTATAGTTATGACTTAGACACCTAATCCAACAGTATGGGTGTTGTGTTGTATCGTATATGTGTCAGCGTGTCTGTGCAACATAGTGTGACAGTAGAATGAACCAGGCACAAGCATTTGTTCGCGGCTCCACAAAGCACTAGTTCAAAGTGTATCAACTATTAACGAACATGATTATACTATCCTATATACCTTGAACCAACTAATGTCCATTAGAAAATCAACCCTATGCTGAAATCTTTATATTAAACTTCTCTAAAGAATCTATTTATTTTCCATATGAGGGGGGTTTATAAAATCGAGGACAGTTATGACTAACTCACGTGCATGCTAGGGCTTCGGTATGAAAGCCAATTTCTAAATGCCCGAAAGTGGATTCAATCAAATTACACATGCATGCATCGACACCTTGATGAGTCTAATTGGAGCATCATATCACCACACCCAGTAAGTAGCAAAAAGGAAACCAAAATCATCAAATCATTACAACTACTTGAAATTTAACGACAATGGGAAAAATAAAGCCCGGACATAAAGTTAATGGAGGACGTTTTAAAAATTAAATGAATCATGAAGGAAGATTTAAGTGTCACCAACGGAAAAAGTACCTTTTCCAAGTTTTTTGCTGTGTTTTATTCTTATACCATGACATTTTGTTTTCTCAATTAGATCGTCGTAGTAATCCTGCAAGAAAAACAAAACACCAACCATCAGCAACCTTGCACAATAATTGATTAATAAAAAAAGAATAATTAAAATTTATCTGATGCTACGCTTTTGCTACATTTCATAGTATCCATGAGAAAAAAATAGAAATCATAGCTCTACTCATGATTGAATGACTTTGCCTCAAACTAAAAGGTGACATAATAATTTGCAAAGTCTAAATGTCAAATGCGGTCATCAACCTAAATTTAAATTCATGAAAATGCAAATTTGTTCAATTTTCTCAAATTAAAGGTTTGAGCGAAGTATCAGAATGCCAATTAAAGAAAAATCGGGAAAAAAAAGAAGAAGAAGAAGAGTAAGAAAGCAAAGAACTTGCCTGCTCCGATTGAGGCGATGGAGGTGCGAGAAGAGCAGCGATCTGATCGGAGAACTCGGCGTCCAAAGGGCAAGGGCTGCTGCTCTCCATTGAGGGGGGTAGTGCTGGGCAGAGATTTGCGGGGTTTAGAGAGGGTTTGACCAATTTAGGGTTCGCTGCACAAATTAAAGAGAAATAATAAGCGGACCGCACATCATTCGACCACAGTCCGACCACGATGCCACGTCATTATGTCAGATAGTGGTTAGATGTTTGCGGTCTGCAATGATTTTTTTAAAATTAATATCCGACTATATTAAAGTCCGAGAAAAAGACGTGGGAGACTCTTTTGACCGTTAACTGATTCCAAACACACGAACTGACTGCGTCTCATCAAAAGCACCACCGCCTCCCTCTCCCCCCGCCATGAATCTCCTCCTCCTCCGCCTCCGCCGCCGCCCCCACCAAAGCCTCGCCAAAATTTACCATGGATGCCACCCAAAACCTAACCGTCTCTCTCCTCAAAACCCTAATCCTCATCTCCGCCGCCCTCTCTCTCCTCTACCCCAATCCCTTCCGCCGCCGCCGCCGCAGATGACGGCGGCGTCCGAGGCCCCGCCGAGCTCCGCCACCTCGCCTTTGGCATAGCCTCGTCTTCCAGAACCTTCGGTCGCCGGAAAGACTACATTCGACTGTGGTTGGCGACCAGGGAAAGCAGAGGCTTCGTCTTTTTGAGAAAAGCTTGAATCTTTCCGGCGACGGGGAGAATCTTCCCGCTGTTGTTGTGTTAGCTGATTCCTCTTGGTTCCCGTTCACTTTCAAGTCTGGATTGAGATCGGCGGTTCGGGTGGCGCGGATCGTGAAGGAACTCGTCGAAACCTGAGATCAAGGTGATTTTTCCTTGTTCTTTGAGTTAATTTTTTTTTCTTTTTCTTTTTTTATTGGGGGACTTTGAGTTAAAGTATTGGTTTTTAATCAGTTGACGAGGTTAATAGAAAGTTTAAGATTCAACAGTATTACTTTTAGTGTCTGGTGTCTGTATTGTTGAGTACTCTTTAATGTTTTGTAAATTCTCTCTCTATTTCTGTAGGATGTACATTAGTAATAAAAAAGAGTCCATATATATTCGGGATGCTCTGATCATTGAATTTAGATCCCTATTGTTTGCTTGGATATATTTAGAATCCATGAGTTATATTTAGTACTATATTTTCACAGCTATGAACTGGCTCAGTTATTTCAAATTTCTAAAGGTCAATTTACTGTGTTCTTTCCAAGCCTACAATTAGAATTCACTCATTTTGGAATGAATTTCAATTTAGAACTTTTTAGTAGGGGCTGCGAATTTCAATCCAGCATGGAGTTGGAATTCCTCATCCAAACAAATGGTGGAGTTGAACCAAACCATGAATTAATTCATAGTAACTGAATGAGCCTTAAGGGAAAAAAAATTGAAATATAAGATTGTTATTATTTGGGTGTCTCTACATATGGGGTTGATTGATTGGCACCCTGATGGAATGGTAGTGACTAGTAATATCCATAAGTATTTGGTGGATGGAACATCAGGCTGTGATGTGAATTCCTAATACAGAACTCCCAAAACAGATTTATGTTATCTTATATAATAGATTCTTGACTTGTATTCAGAAGTTCAAATAATGTAAAAAAAATATTCAAAATATTCTTCAGTATTCAGTTAGTTTGTGACCTACCAGGAAAAGGAAATGAGAGATTTTGTGATCTTCTTGTCACAAACATCTCAACCATGAAAGTATACTGTTGAGATCATTTGAATTATATGCAAATTTTAGCTGGTAAGCAATTCTTAAAATGATTTTTGAACTGGGATTCATGTTGAGCTCATAAAAAAATTCCACATGTTGCAACTGTTAAGAACTTCCGATGCATATTTACAGTTTATCCATATGATAGTAGTAGGTTGTTATTACAATTTACAATTCAAAATTGTTCATAAGATTCACAAAAAGTTAATAGATTTCACAATTACTGCTGATATCACAAATTTGCAATCTTGGGATTATGTGTAGATCAAGGCTTGCGCTATGGTGATGTCAAGTGGATTGTTTTGGGGGATGATGACACAGTGTTCTTTACGAAGAATCTCATCAAAACCCTAGCAAAGTATGATTGGGAGAGGTGGTATTACATTGGTGGCTTATCGGAGAGTGTGGAACAGAATTCTTAGAATTCATTTGGGATGCCTTTTGGAGGTGCCACGTTTGCTATCAGTTATCCATTGGCTAGGGTAGGGTTTTGTCTAAGGTTTTGGATTCCTGCCTGCTAAGGTATGGTCATTTGTATGGGAGTGATGCCAGGGTCTTCGCATGCTTGGCGGAGCTCGGTGTTGGGCTGACTCATGAGCCAGGGTTCCATCAGGTACTTTATCCAAGGAATATCTCATATTGTTGCTCTGATGCCATTACTTGTTGGTATATTTATGGCCATAATCATTGTTTGTTTTCATGCTTCCTTTTTAGGATATTATATGGGATGTTATATATCTTTTTGGTTTTTTTAGCAAAAAAATGCCTAAGGGCCCTAAATCTCTACGAGGCTTAGGCTTCATGCCACTTTTGATGGGGACATCGTTATCTTAGATGCTTTTATTTTAGTTTTATTGAGTTGGTTGCTTTATTTAGTTTTGTTTATGTTTAGTCCCACATTGGTTGTAGTGGGATTCTTTATGTAGACCTATATAAGGTTAAGAATACTATTGGAATTTTTAGTTAATGATATGATATTGAGTTTATTAAAAAAAAACCTTATTTAACATGATGATTCGCTTAACATCTTAAATTTTTTATGAGTGAGTTGCAAAAGTGGGTGGGAGTTCACCTGAGGGAGAGACTCGAATCCCTTGTTCTTTTCCAAATTATCAATTGCCCTAGTTTACTAGTTTTGTGTCAAATTTTCTTCTTAAATTGGAAGCAGACCATGATTTGGAGGAAAAAATATAGCTTAAGTTTAGTGTTCTGACATCTTTCTGCCACCAAACAAGGGACGCAATCGTGTGCACTCTTTCTTTCATTTTCCTTGCTTTGCTCAGAACCAAACAAAGCTAGTCTTTGTAGTTTGTGACCTATTGTTTTGGTAGAGGTTCTGTTAGTATCATATTGAATATCTGCAAGCTAATTTTTATATATAGTGGCGTGGTGATGTGGACCTCCTAAAATCTGAGCTAATCAAGATCTAGATATGAATTATAGTTTGATTGAAATTTGGATAATTAATTTGTTACATTTACCTCCCAGAAAATTTGTTATATTTACCAGTATTTAAGTCCTACAGCGTTTAGTAAAATTTTGGACTCTTGTGATTTTTTATCTAGTAAAAGATGATTGATACAGTCATGATGAGTTGACATTTTATTTTATAGGAGTTAGAATCTGAGTGGCGGGAACTGGGGATGCGTTTCAGGTTATCTGGAAAAAAAACAATCTACTTAAAGTTTTAGAAATAAACCTCTAAAACTTTTTGTTAAACTTTTTCATTTTTGGTTCTTGGTGGGTTGGCAGCAGAAACTCAATCCCACCTTTTACCCATTTAGACCTTAGTGCCTTAATCACCAGACTTTCTACATATAATAGATAAGAAGACAATGTTATAGATCAGATTTTGCACTATCTTGATAGACGATGCAATATGGCAGTGTAGATTCATTAGCGAGTTTGTGATGAGCGCTTTTGTTTCTTTTATCAGGTTGACCTTTGTGGGGACCGGTTTGGAATGTTGAGTGGTCATCCGTTAACACCTGTGGTGTCACTTCATCATTTTGATATGGTGGATTCAGGCATAATCGTTCAGAAGCTTTAAAGCATTTATTCGAGGCTGTAAATGTAGATCCAGGCAGGGTTTTTCAACAAACTGCTTGTTATGATCATTCGAATTTGTGGACCATTTCAGTTTCCTGGGGTTATGCAGTTCAGGTGTATGAAGGCAATCTACTTCTTTCAGATCTTTTTATCTTTGCAACAGACATTTACATGGAGAAGAAGACGTGATTTCTTGTCTAGTTTATTTATGTTTAATACAAGGGAGTTTCCCCAAGATCCATGTAAAAGACCGGCTATTTTCTTTCTTGAAACTGTGCTCCCTTCCAAGGATAGGATTGGGAGCAGTTACAAAAGACATGTCTATGGGAATTGTCAGGAGACTGTGGACTCCATGATAACCTACAAAAGGTTAGAGTATCCTCCGCGAAATTTGATCTTGAGATTGGGCAGGTACCATGACAAGAAGTTTGAATTTATCTTCTTCTTCTCCTTCTTGAAGCTATTAAATCATAAGGATGATTTTGTGTATTCTTATTTAATCTATTTGTTTTATAGTTTCTGGCTCCCAGACGACATTGCTGCGATGTTTTGGATTCTCCCTCAGAAATGACAATGGAGATAGGTATTCGAAAAATGTAAAGATGATGAGTTGATTGCCATGAATCCATATCTGACTCTGTTATCACTTCTTCATGAGCTGAGATGGTCCTATTTGACTCATAAGTAATTCTACAGCTTGCACAGTTTTTCCATTTCAAGCTAATTAAAAAAAAAAAATCAAGGAGCTCGCAATTAACTGTACTGCAAAAATGCTGCAGTCCTAACAGAAGGTGACACTGTGACAAACAGAGCATTCACATCTGTGTGTCTGTTCAACTCTCCCTCATGGTATTTGTGCACTGCTTGGTCATTGAGAAATACTTAGGCTTAGAGGTGGTCCAACCTTTCTCGCGTAAAAGCTGCAAGCAGGCCTAAGCCTTAACATGTTAAGATCTGTGGAGGCCGATGTCTTGGCGAACTATCTTGAAAGAGCCATTATGCGATTTCAGGTCTGTTGATGGTAAAGAATATCACATATTATTACTACATGCATGTGTTCAATGTTACTGTTGATATTTTGACAAGCTTATAGAGATTTTTGGGGGTTTTTTTGTACATACCCATATAACTTTTTCAAAATTTTAGCACTTTAGTGGTAGGCTAGTTTGTCTCTGTAACACCCCATAATCAAATTTCATTATACACCAAGATCTTTATCTTGGATCATAATATCAAAACACACTAAGAGTTCCACTAATAACATGTCCACCGAATGCCTTCACATTAGTACAAAGAATTGAATATATTAAATTTTCTTTATTTATACACGAGTTCTTGCATATGCTGCTACAACCTTCGTACAAAATATACTTTTAAGTGATCTTCAAAAGAAATAGAAATATTGCAGGCTTATAGTAAGGTTTATATCAATGACAAACACCTACACTAATACTCAGTCTTCTTTCCCTTGTACTTCCTTAATCTCGTTCCAATTGCCTGCAAGGTTACAGCTACACATGGGTGGTGAGCATAATAGCCTAGTAAGAGTGCCAACAATATTAAGATAAACATCAACATTTGCAATCGTAAAGTAAGGATCCCATATGGTATACGCATGTATTATAGTAATTATCAAGAAATTAGGAAAAATATTTCTAATATATCCACCTTACAAGTAAAAAATATGGCTTCCTTAATCTCTCACACACATAGTTGGCACTGTAATTTGGCAATTCTCTCATTTTTGGTATGGAACATTACTTCGCATACATAAGAAAAATAAGACGTTTATTTGTCCCCTAAACCAACTTCTTTAATCTTTATTTAACATAAACACCACTAAAATGAAGTATACTAAAGGTCAATTATATGAATATTTCCTAAATGGTAGCATACCAAGATTGGTTTATAATTAAGTTTAGTTGCATTCAAGTAGCCATTCACAAAGGATCAATTGAAGAATCAACTACCAAGTAGAATAAGTCAAATTAGTCAAATTAGTCTCCAATAGGATGATTACTAATCCTGCTAAAGATTTCATGGAGTCAAGCTAAAGGTCGTGCTACGACACTGCTAGATTCTAGTTATCGACAACTTTATGTCAAACTCTCTAATTTACATGAAAAATCAAGTGAAATTTCCCATCACAACTTGAATCCTAGACTCCTAGTTAGCTAAGTGGCTAAACACTTAATTCGTGAGTCTCACAAATGGTTAACTCCATATAATATCCACTAACTCATAGCTCTCTTGTCAACCTTATAAGTTCATTATCTTTATTTACTAACACATGACTTTCCGATGGATGGAAAGCTTGTATCTCTTAAATGAACTAGCAAACCCATTAACTCACTAATGAATCTGCATGGTTTTCTAATGAATACACAAGGCTCTCCAAAAATCCCAAGGCACATAGCATTCCAATACATGACATAACTCTTTAACGAGTAAACACATAGTCTGTAGATGTATGCTCATGTCTTTCTAACTAAGCATAATTACTTAGGAACATTAGCTTTTCATCAGTGAACGGGTTCATAACTTTCTAATATACTTAAAGGTTCATAAAATTCAACTTAAGAGACTAAGTGCCCACAAGTTCATGGCCTTTTATAATGAATCCCTATTCTCATAACTTCTCATTAGTTTCACAAGTTCTTAAATTTCTAATAGCTTCACAAAGATCCGCTAGTTTTCCAATTTCAAAATTTCCAAGATTTCGCATATATGAGTCTTGTTTAGGTCCAGTTTTACCCGTTTATAATGGATTAACAATTAGTCCACAAGATCCATTAATTTCTTCATATCTAAGAGTTGCTAACGATTAAATAAGTTCTTGTTGCTAGTAGACACACAAAGTTCACAATATGTTAGAATAGTTTCATAAAGATATCACACAATTCATATACTTTTAATAATGACACAAGATTTATAGCTTTGCAGTATATGCACAAGCTCATATATTCTTAGTGACCACACTATGTTTTATAGCTTCCTTGTAGGTACACGAGTTTGCGTATATATCTAAAGCACAAGTTCACAACTCCCTCATGGAAACACAAGTTTATATATTTTTACTAAACATCCAAAGCCCATAACTTTCAATTGAATACACTAGTTCATATATTCTAATGAACATACAACAACATAACATTCCAATGAATACACAAGCCTAGTTCATATATTTCTTATGAACACACAATTTCAAGGGAACACACAAGTTTCAAGGACCAGTCTCGAGTTTCGACCAGCCTGTCGTATTTTCCTAATAACTCCGGCTACAGGTATCCAAATGAGACAAAACAAGAGCCGTTGGAAAGTAGACTTCATAATCTTTCCAACAGTATATTGATAATCCTAGCTCAATAAAAGCAATCTTATATGGACGAGATTTCTTCAGTCACAAAGAATTCTGCATGGCTAACATACCACACCAAATAAAATCACTATGTTCAAAACTTTCTATCAAACCACAAAGTTTACAACTTTATATTAGAATCACAGTTTTCAGAACTTTATATTAGACATTCTCGAGTTCCATGGTTTCTAACAAATATTGAATTCCCCATAGCAACATGCTATCTAAAATTTAAAGAAAAGAGAGGGAGATAGCAACAACTTACCTAATTTTGTGCATCTCTTTTCCTTGCTTCTCTCTTCTTTTCTTTCCTTATTTACTTGCTAGAAGTAGCGCACAAAAGATAGAGTGATTGAGGAAGTATAACTACAACAAAATAAGAAGAGTGGAAGAAGAAGAGTACATACTCTTCCCTTTCGTCTTCCTTTGGATTTACTTCTCTTTTACACTTTATTTTTCTTCTTTTCTTTGTTGGCCAGCAGCAAGAACAGCCCAAGGGCCAGCAGCCGCCCACAATAAGATGGCAGCAAGAAGAGAAAAGCAGGAGAATAGGAAGGAGAAAGAAATTATGTAATAGCTTGCATACTTAATTTGAGCATGACACCAGAGGAGGTGTTGTGTCATCTCCTTAACCTCTGCATGCCACCTCCTAGCACAAGTCTCATCCCCTTATTATCCCATGCCACTTCATGCTAATTAATTAATTATATTTATCTTACTAACTCATTTCTAGTCACACTTTATCAAACAAATACTTGCACACTTATGCACAAACAAGTATGTGTGTGGATACACATTCATATCTGTCTACTCTTGTTTATATACAAACCTTGTCATCTCAACATAATGGCTAAACTAGATGTCCGATTAACTCCAATATAATTATTCTCCACCTATTAATCTAGGTCTTTAGCCTGTATATGTATACAACACGTACACAGGCATAGCTCGTGCATGTACAACCTTTCTTATAGAATCCTAGGAATTCAAAAACAAATACTTAATTATAATGATTATGTAAATAATATTTTCCAAATAGCCATATAATTATATATTATAAACTTTGGGG
The DNA here is from genome assembly GCA_038442645.1 of Agave tequilana. Taxonomy (NCBI): domain Eukaryota; kingdom Viridiplantae; phylum Streptophyta; class Magnoliopsida; order Asparagales; family Asparagaceae; genus Agave; species Agave tequilana. The sequence goes on along the minus strand of JAVJIF010001145.1, from coordinate 32,724 downwards.
TATTACAGTCTCTATTAGATTCATGGTACTCTTTGATTTGTGGTGCAAGTACAGGTAGCAGTACACTACTACTTTGAAAGGTACACTGTATGAAAGGTGTAGGCTTGTGGTTATAGTACACTTGGGAGTATTCACTAGGGTAATTTAGATAGCTATGCATGTATTCTTTGTGTGGGCGTGGACAAAGAAGAGACATAGATACATTTAAAGGCATAAAAATTACAAATTGTGATAGTAGAAACTTTCATCTTTGAATATCTATAGAGCAAGCATGGATTTGATATTTATTCAAAAAAATAGAAAGCAAACTACTTTAATTAAAACATATTAATTGCTCTTTTGTAAATCAATAAGGAGAATTTTGATTAAATAATGAGAATATTACCAAAATACCTATGACATAAAATTATATCTCTAAACTTCAATTAATACAATTTTGAAATGGGTACAATCATATGAAATCATTTTTTAGCATATTTCAACTGCTGCTTTCAATAATAGTAAGTATCCTATTATCTGATATCTCATTCTCCCCTTGTGTGTTTGCATGTCTCAGTTCATGCGCAGAACCATCATCTTGTTATATGAAGCTTCGCTTCTCATGGAATTCAGATGATAAGTGCAAACTAATATGATATGGTCCTTGCTGACTCACACGGGATTCCACTTGCTCCATGCTTACTTGGGGTCAGAGTATAAGCTAGTGATGTTTCGGGTACTTGGTCAGAGCAAAAGCTAGCAATGCTTTCGGCTAATAGAACCCAGCCTTCAAGAAATGCATATTAAGCAGCGTGCTTGGGATCTCTTCATATGTGAAAGTTGTTGCATAGAGCTATTCGGATATTTCCTGACACACAATTTATGCTGGCATGGGATACAGGAAGTTTGGAGACAAGTTCTTGGGAATTCTGCTTTCCATTAATTATTTTCTAGTTCAATCGATTTTCCTGGTTCATAGCTGGCATGATGAAAGGAGTGAATGGATCTTTAAAGTAACAAACTGGATTGCACTGCTTCTCTTGGCACTCTGCGATAGTTTTGGAGTTTCCCACTGGGTTTCAAACCCTCTCTCTACGGCCAACTCTCTGAAGCTGACAGGAAGAGAGAATTTCATGACTGTTCAATTGATCAACCAGCTACTCATCAGAGCTTGTACATTTTAAAGAAAATGAATGGTGATGCTTAGATTTTCGCTATTCCAGGAAAATTTCATGTTAGTTCCTTCTTTCTTCAGCACACTATTTTGGTATCGGCAGTGGGATATATTTTTCTTACTAATGTGGAGCAGTTGCTCTGTATTTTCCCCTTGAAATTGTGGTGAAATAATATTTCCTCTGTGTTTCCCCTAGAGTGTTTGGATGCCTGGAAGTGGGTGAAGTGAGGAAGTGAGAATTATGTTTCTTTTTTTTTGGAAAATGAAAATTTGTGTTTCTTTACCGGTGTTTGGATGGTAGTTGGAAAATGTAATTGAAAAAATATAATGTTTTTTTTGGTGTTTGATTGGTAATGTGGAAGTGGAAGCGGAAAGATTGACCATAAAATTGACTGTAAAATAATATTAAAATAAAAATTAATTATAAAAAAATTTGGATCATAATTAGAATGCAAGTAAGATTCACATGACTATAAAATTAACTGTTTTGAGTTACAACTTATTACAAATGAGACTTATGATCACAAAATTAATTGTAAAAATGATTGTGTAAAAGAGAAAAGAGAAAAAAAAGAGAGTTTTTTCATTTTCTTTTTCCGGTATTTGGATGGACAGCGAAATGGAGAAATGACACTTCCTCACTTCTGCCCACTTCCTTGAATCCAAACAGCCTCGTGTATTGAATTGTAGATATTAGTGTTGTTGGCATTGTTGCTGTTTAAAAAAATTGAACTTCTCAGAATTTTGAGCTCATGTGGTCCATTTGCAGCTTAATTTTGCAGAGCAGCTTTTTGGCAGAATCAGTTCTGTAATGGTTATATTCCTCTTGAGATGAGATATCAGCTGTCAAGCCAAAGTCTAAACATAATGACACAATGACTGGTGTTACTAACAAACGTAAAATAATTTAATGAGCTTTCTTTCTCTTACTTTCTTTCTCTTTGACAAAACCTGTAGCCTAATATCTCTTCCCTTTCCTAGAGAAAGGAAAAATGAAGTATGAGTGTATATTCCATGACTGAGAGTAAATAATTAAACAAGCACAAATGATGCAGATTGTATTAATAACGGTGATTAGAATACAAAATTAAGGAAAATAGAATAATAAAGAGAAAATTCGACCAAAGCCTAATATTTGAACATGAGATCTTTTATAACCCAACCCTGTGCTCTAACCAGTGGCCAATCAATCTTAAACACTGAAATGGCAAGTGGAACACAACGTTTATTGAGATAAAAATAAAAGAAAACTTAACTTATATATATATATATATATATTATATATATATATATATATATATATATATATATATATATATATATATATATATATATAGACATGTGTCATTCTGGAAGGACTCGAGCCCGACTCCTTCCCACTCAAATATAACACTACGACATTCGAATACAAGATCCATTCCGTTGAAGTTGATCAATATTATTTCAAATATCTATAAACAAAAACTTAAGTATTTTAAAATACTTATTGCCCATGCATCAATCGACGCAAAAGGGATGGCCGAAAGTATGAGTTGGCTAGATCTATGTCTTTAGAGACACAAAAAAAATTCTCGATCCAACCATTCGATCATGATTTAAAAATGTATATTCTCCATTTCTTGTTTTCTTAACAGTTAGGGACTCATTCAAAGTTTCAAAACTAAATCCAGCTAAAAATCCTTGAACACACACTGGTCATCACCTAGAAGTGTAGGCTCTAAGCAAGCTATCCAAGCTCAACAACTCCACCCTCCAACCTCAAGGATTTTGGACAGATGAGGGTGAGGACAAGGACTTGGTCAGATTTGCCCAAAATGTGCCCTGATGAAGTATAAAAAGCATTGCAAGTTCCTCACACTTTGCCTCCATGCAAGTGTCATCATCATTTTTCTATAAGTTAGGTGTTGACTGCACATTTACCCTTGTCTTTTGATTGAGATGGCTTTTGGCAAATGCAATCAAACAACACTTTTGTTAGAGGATTGAGATGTCTGAATTTCTCATCCACACTCTGCATATGTATTTAGGAAATAATTCAGTGAGGGTGAGGTTGACCTTTGAAAGTTTGGAATTCACAAATGATCAAGAAAAATCAGCAATTACTTGAAAAATTCTGAGATTAAAAGCTTTTAGAAGAACAATTTTAAAACCAAAACAAATTTGTAAATTTCAGAAAGACAACTAAAAGCCTCTAAATTTGAGATTTGAGATGAGGTAGTCTTTTTAATAACAAAGCAGACATTGCCTGCATAAGTCTGAAAGACTTGTTAATAAACTATTGAAGAATGTTGATCATGAATTTTAATGCAGTAGGTGAAAGAGATTTTTCACATGACAGAAGTCCCAGAGCAAGTAAAATATATAGCTTAATGTAAATATAGATGTTTTCTTTCTCTCATTTTCACCATCATGATTGTCACAAAAAAAAAAAAAATTCTGACTATGCTTCTAAATATATAAAAAATTAAAATTAAACAAAATTAAACAGAGGGTCAACGCAGGCCGCCATAGATCTAAAAATCAAACCCCCGCGTAATAAAAATTCAAAGAAGACTCACCCACCAATCCTTTTTCAGTAGGACAAAAACTCTTCTCTCTTCTTCTATTTTCCTCAATTATTTCAATGTTTTTGCCCCCATATCATCATCACTTTAGTCAGCATTCAAACATATAACAAATTCCATCAATGTCACCAAAACCTAAAACTGTCAAGGGTTCAGATTTAGACTCTCCCCCCCCTTTCTATAAATACATTGCATGCACATTTGCTAGCTTCATATCAAACCATTTTCTCCTCCTCTTCTCTTCTCCTCTGCAGCCCCTTCCACAAAACTTTCTCAAAGAGACTGCTGAGATGGCAGCACTGAAAACTTTCCTCGCCGTTGCGGCGGTGGCTGTGCTCGTCGAGCTCACTTCGGCCGCGAGCCTCACCGTCGGAGCCCCGGGGGGCAGCTGGAACCTGAACACCAACCTCAACGCCTGGGCTCAGGGCCAGACCTTCACCCAGGGCGACACTCTGGGTAAGTTTGCTAAAATTCTATCTTATAGCTGAACTCGTCTTGATGGAAAAAGGCTTGGATTTATGTTTTGTTTTCTTTACTGTTTCAGTTTTCTCGTACGATCCCAGCACCCATGATGTGCTGGAGGTGACCAAGGCCAACTACGACAGCTGCGTGACGAGCGGCCCGATCGCCACGCACACCACCGGGAACGATACCATCGCCCTGTCGACGGTGGGGAAGCGGTACTTCATCTGCGGCAAGCCCACACACTGCGGGGCGGGGATGAAGATGGAGGTCGACACAGTCGCTGCGTCTACTCCGGGATCCAGCCCGCCGCCGTCTACTCCGGGATCCAGCCCGCCGTCTCCCAGTACCCCTGGGACCACCCCGTCAACGCCCACCGTCACATCACCCCCTCCTCCGGGGAAATCTGGAGCCAGCGGCCGCGGCCTCCAGGCGAAGGCGGCGATCGGATTCGGGTTGATCATGCTTTTGGCTCTCTGAGCTCAATGTAACAGTGGAAACTTGAGAGTTGTGATTTTTGTCTGTGTCAGTCATTTGGGTTGTTTTGTGTGATTCTTCTGTAGGGATGCATGCATTGTATTATTGGATGAGGGATTTTATTTGAATAAAAACATCACTGGTTTTCAAATTCCTATTGCATAATCTCAGAAAAAATATCCAAAAAAGAGAAAATCGAACATGACAGCATCACTGTTTGGGTTTTAATAAAAAAAAAAAAAAAAATCCAGACATAAAGAAAGAATCATTTGAAGTTCTTCATCCTGAATGAGGCATTTACATGTAACTCTAAAGCATCAAATCCAAACAACCTGAAATTTTTTCCTGTCACCCTTTATAAAAAGAAAAAGGGAAAAGGAAACATAAATAACGCAATCAAACTACCTCCCAAGAAAATAGATGAAGGCAAAAACCACTAAAAGTTTAATACTTTCCAACATCAGAACTTATATAAGAAGAAAACTCCATCATAGTTACAGTGTAGACACAGCTAAGCAGTCTGCAACCTTAGTTTAAAATAAAATTTAAAAAAAAGGAGGAAAAATGTGAAAAAATACATCAAAAGGTGCAAATCATGCCCTAAAGTAGTTCCAACCTTTGGTGATTCAGCGCAGGTCTGGTTGTTAAGCAACAGGCGGGCACGACTCAGCATCCTGGGAGGTGTCCACGTCCGCGGGGGGCATGAACTGCCACATGGGGAATCCTGGGTACCCGATGATTGGCATCATCATCTTGTGGCCGGCAAATGGAGCCGCCTTCCCTTGTGCAGCAAAGGCGGCCGGGATCACAGGTGGTGGAGGCATGAAGCTTGGGCGGGCATTCAAGAGTTTGACTTGCTGCTCGAGGTTCTCCTTCTCTGCCTTCAGCTTTTGCTTCTCATCACGAAGCTCGTTCTTCTCAGTCTGAACAAGGATGAAGTAACCAAGTTAATGGAGTTCTTAACCAAGAAAGTGAGAATGTAAACTAATAGAATCCAACTAGTTAATATTTTTGAAGAAAGTGAATCAATTAGTTAACAAAGTTCCTACTGAGTTAAAGAGGGAGGATGAGAATCTGAAGTCACAAAATTGTATGTACAGAAGAACTAATCAATGGAAAGACTACATAGAGTTAGCCCTGTATAACAAATTTTCTGACCAACCTCCATCCTTAACCCTTGCAGTTAAGATGATATAATATTTTGAAAAAGAATGTGCGTAAGTGCTTCTATAATTATATCCTTCAGTGCCCACAGGGAATAATAACAAAATATAACCATTTTCATTTAGCCGAAAAAATAATCATTCCAGATGGAAACCAAAACTGAACATGCAGGTGATACAGAGATACAAAATTCATGTGCCAAAATATACAACATGCATTTCATCACGTACTGTTGTGTATCTGATTATTTGACTACACCACCATGATCCACACTGCATTCGATGTGGTTTTAGTTTGGCCGAGTCAGGGTTTAATCGACAAGTGTGTACATGTAACAGCCCTAGAGCATGTATCCAATAAGGTCATTTAAGTTGCACACATTATAACAAGAACACTTGCTACATTACCAATATGCATAAGCATGTATACCAACAAAAACCAGCTCATGTGCATCTGGTGTTGTTATCATCTACTTCGTGTACATCGGCTTATAGGGCCATATTTAACCATGAAAGCAATTATTACATAAGCAATTATTACATAAAATGTATGATATTTAGCTATTCCCATTATCCAGAATAATAGAAATTAATTATCAAAAAAAAAAAAATCCAGGGCATCAAAAACAATTGAGTGAAAAAACTATTCAGTGGGCATAGAAGATTCAAGCAGCAGCAGCAGCATGTAAGACAGGCTGAAAATCATTCTGACCTTTAACTCTTTGATTTTCTCTTGAAGATTTTCATTTGAATCTTTCAGCTTCTGTGCTTCCATTCGCAGCTGGGAAACCATGCGGGCAGCATCACTCAGGATAGCTGCTTTGTCCATTTTAGGTTGCTTTCCAGGCTCCAGGATGGAACCCAACTCTAGAAACCTTCAAGATCAAACCAACTTAAAGCTTAGGGTCACACTACTAGAAAGAGGCATAACTTCTAGTTACGCTGATGACAGAAATGAAGTTGTAAAAAGCTGCAACAAACTGTGGCAAGTTAGGGGCATGCATGAGTAAACAAAAATATACAAGCAAACATACTTGTCATTCAATCTATCTCTTCTCATTTTCTCCCTACAAGCTTTGGATCCTCGTCCATTGCTGGATTCTGATCTTCCGCTGCAACTCATTAATGCTTAATAGTTACAAGTCCAGAAAATGAGTGCATAATAAACATCATTTATCAAGAAGTTCATCACCAAGAGTCTAACCGTTTGCGACAGCCTGTTCTTTGAGGCCATCAGAGTCCACAAAGGAGTTTTCAATTTCCACACTGCGAGGAGCAAGATAAATGTCACAAGACAGGGGGAAACACTTGAAAGTTCTAAATATGGAATTAAATAATAAAAAGATAAACAATATTTATGCGAGAATAAGATAAATGTTATAAGAGAGGGGAAACACTTGAAAGTTCCAAATATGGAATTAAATAATAAAAAGATAAACAATATTTATGTGTCCATGCATGTGTGTGCAATAGTTAAGTAGCTGCTAGGTGGGCTCTATTTTAGTTCGTTCCCCTGATGCCCTGCACCAAATTCTTGTGGACTATGAAAACACATGATACACAATAGAATTAATCCACCATGTGAATGGGAGGTACATTATGCTGTATTATTCGTAAGTCTCCTGTTTATATGAAATGCCTAGGAGCAACTACTTTGCTGAACATTCATCGCGATGGTGAGACACAGAAAATAGTTTGTAGAATCAAAGTGACATGGTGAAAGTGGATAAGTGCTTATGCAGTATTATGTGATTGTAGAATGCCCTGAAATTGAAGAAAATGTTCATAAAATGGCTATACAACGAACTCTTTATTGGGTTGGAATATTCGGAAACGTTTTCAGAAAATGAGCATAGATGAAATGAGACTGTTGAGATAGATGGATGAGTGGAAACCCCCTTAAAGCTAGGAGAAACCAGCGCCTCCACAAGAAGTTTGATGTAGCTGCAATTTAAGGTTAAGCTGTGAAGAACTGGTCGAGATTGCTTGGGCATGTGCAGTGGAGACCATTAAGTATACTCCTTAGGAGTGATGGGAACATAGTTGATGGAGCGAGAAGGATTAGGGCTAGACCTAAACAATCATGGATGTGGAGGTTAAAAAGGATATAATAGCTTCTAAGTTTTAACAGAGGGGATGAGCCTTAACATAGCTGAGTGGAGAATAGCTGAGTGGAGATAGACTAAAAGTAGAGCCAGACAAGCATGGAAATTGGAGGATAAAAAAGATATTATAGCTATTAATTTAAACAGAGGGAATGGAATCTTAACAGAGCTGAGTGGAGAAAGAGGACACATGCAGTCTGGCCCCAAAATTTGGGAAGAAGCATTGTTGTCCTTGTTCTTCTTGTTGTTGCCCCTTTATATTAGCACACTTTTGCACGTAAATTCTATGCACATTGTTTAAAAATATATATAGAAAACTCTATATACTACATATGTATAGAGTCATAACACCTTACATCTGCACAGTGATAATACAATGCATACTAATGGGATACTATCATCACAGCTTATGAATCAATAAGTTCGCAACAAAAGCCAAACCATAATTGACGCAACTAGAAGTTGAAAGAAATTTTTTTTTGAAATATATGTTAATTAAAGGATTTAGAATTTTAGTTAAAAGAGGTGCAAGACATGAGAAGAGACAAGGCTGAAGTTTGATGTCTACAGGAAAGAAAATACCTTACGCTAATCACTTTTGTTATTTAGGATCAACCATTCATCACGATGGTGAACTTGAGGAGGATGTTAAGAATCAAAGTACGTCGGAATGAATGGATAGATACTTATAAAGTACCATGTGACCACAGAATTCCAATGATGTTTAAGATAAACTTTATATGACGGCTACAGGACTAACCATGTAAATCAGAATGTTGGCAACCGAAAAACATTCCAAAAAATGACTCTAGCTGAAATGAGAATGTTGAGATGGATGACCGGAATAACAATAAAAGATAGGATAAGAACAGATGTATCCGCAAGTAATGGGATAAGATGAGGTAGCATCCCATAGAGATGGTTTGGACATGCGCAATGAAGACAAATGAGAGCAAGGAGAGAGAATCGGTTTAGATGGTTTGGACATCTGCAATGAATACTAATAAGAACAGATGCATCTGCAAGTAATGGGATAAGATGAGGTAGCATCCCACAGGGATGGTTTGGACATGCACAATGAAGACTAATAAGAGCAATGAGAGAGAATCGGTTAAGATGATTTGGACGTCTACAATGAATACTAATAATAGTGATGAGGGAGAATCAATGAGATTGTTTGGAGTTGATAGAATTTTGGGTAGACCAAAATGAAAATGGATTGAGGCATTTAAACAAGATTTTTGGTGATTGCTAGTGCACGGGATGAGGTGGCCCTTAGCAAAGTTGAACGGCTAAAAAGGATTCATATATAGCAGATCTCATGGGATGAAGGTTGTGTTTTGTTGTTGTATTATTTAAGGGTGCTGTATATGGAAATCAAGCATACCAGAAGAAAGATTTATCAAGCAATAGATAATACGTATTTGTATATGAATGCATGCAGATAAATTATACATCCATGCATATATAAATACATGAGAGAGAGAGAGAGAGAGAGAGAGTGTGTGTGTGTGTGTAGGTGTGTGAGGGTGCGAGGTGGGTGTGCGTGTGCAAAAACAAAAAATTTCCTACAAGTAATATTTTCATCACATGGGGTGAGGTTATCTAGTGATATAAATAGCATGTCCTAATAATACAAATAGCTAGTTAACAGATTACTAATCACACTTAACAATATGTGTGCATCATGATTTAAAATCTCGGTATTGGAAGCAGTATCAATTAATAATTTTAGTATCAATATCGTTAATATTGGTCGGCCATCAATATCAGCAAATCAAACATATAGGCAATATTGACATATCGATGGATATTATAACAATATCAACCATATCGGCAACATCGACTCCAATATTCGATTGATATTATAGGGTTAACATCGTATCAGGTACCTCAAAATTGAATATGATATTGCTGATGTAGATTATAATAGACCGATATTCGAAACAATAATATGCATGTATGTATGAAAATGATACAATGAGATGGTCATAAGGTGAGATTAACATGAGATGTGAGAAAAACATAGTGAGGCCCACATATCATTTTCCTTGAGTTGACTAGTAGATCGAGCATCACTATCTTTTCCCTGTCACATCTCATGTTAATGTCAACTTTGATCATCTCTATGTCTTTGTGAAAATTTAGCTGCTTCCACCAGGATTTGAAAGTTAATCATTACTATTCAAATTCAATTGAAGGACGTACAAATGGAAATCTACTTCCTTAAAGTTGATTTACATTATGTAAAATGCCCATAAACTAAATCAAAGTGAACTTGAGTTCTTGAGTTTTCTTCCCTATTAAACATTAATCAATTGGTAAACAATTGACGATCGAAAATAGTATGTTTCTTAGATCAAAGGTTTTAGCTTACAAATTCTTGATCCAATCTTTTAATGATAGAAACACTTGGAAACATTTATAGGTTTTGAATATTCTAGACCAGTAAACTAAACCATTTGCTATTTCTGATCATCCATTTTTTACCTACTCGACGCATCGGTGAAATTTTTTTTAAAGCCCTTGTGTGTTTAGGCACTCTTAAAAGATGCTGATCATGGATCTTCAATTAAGATTTCATGTCACCGAACTTAAACAAAACAGATTTGCTATCAATATGTGTGTATTGTGTTTTTGTTTTTTTTTGTTTTGTTTTTTTTTTCCCCCATGTTCATTGCCTCCTAATTTATGCCATAAAAGATTGGTGTAACTACAAGCGAACTGGTGGTTAAGGGTTATGTCATGACACCTCTTGATCATACTACAAATTTTCAGTAAAGTTGATATGATGTTGACATTGGGTCGTAGAAACTTATGTCATGTTGATAGTGGGTCATAGACACTTCTTTATGGATGTTTCTCAATGTTTAGTCGTGCTCTATATAGCTAATGCCAATTTCACTCGTAAAGGCAGAGGTGATGAGAGAGAAGTGCTTTATGCCACTATCTGAAACATCTTTGGTAGCATATTGGTCAATCATTTATACTGAAATCATTCAGATCGTACCTTTTAGTTTTAATTGCAATTTGATCAATGTTACCTCAAACCTCATTCTCAACCCTTATATAAAAAAATAAAAGTTGCGCCTATTTATCAAGGTTTCTCGGACTCCATTTCACATGTTTATACTGTCTAGATCAAAGTTGTGCTACTGCCTTATGTTCATGCAAACTTACTAAATTTTCTTCACTCTATCCTTCCTATTTATACCACTACACACCACAATATTTTCATCTCAGTCATGTAGAGGCATCAATCCTCGTGCAATTGCCCAGAAGCTTTTGTTGCATGTGTTTGGTTCGTATTGCTGACTTTATTAAACCCATTCCTAAAGTTAGATGGGTTGTAAAGGGGTAGGTTTTGATAGTTTAGGATAAGATGATGCATAAGGTGCTTGAGAAATCTCAATTTTCTGTGAGGAATCATACATTCATTGTTAACTCATCAATGGAACAGGATGGACTATAGTTCACCTTTTCCCTAAAATTAGGCTAAAAAGGTTGTACATACGAGATAGGCCAATGCAGCAAAATTATGTACATGTGCCTACCACCCCTTATAGGTAAAATATAATCGAAACAAGGGGGAAACTAGGGGCAAAACCCCCTACATCACCCCGCCTTCTGAATCACTAGAGAGACCTTCAGCTCCACAGTTTTGAGGATTGATGAATGAACACCACCAAATAATCTTCTGCAATAGTTCCTCATAGTTTGCAAAAAGATCTCCATGGGCGCCGAAGTTGTTCAAATATTGCATTCATGTCATAATAAAAATCCAATAGATATATAGACTTGTTCCTTTGTGTATTGTTTTGGTTTCCTCTGTAAACATCAGTTTTCACCAAACAACCAACAGATAATGCGAGATATTTTCTATTAGCAAATAGTTTACAACTTCCGACCCTTTTCCTCCCTCCTTACTTATTAATCCATACAACTTTGTATTTTTCTCTACATCTACTCTCACTCATTCTTCCGCTTGAAAGACAATAATATTACTATTGTTAACATCATGCACTGAATGATGAAACAAATCAAGCAATTGTCTTTTATTCACAAAAGTAATCAAATTCTAGACTTTCACAAATAAAACAACTCCATGCGAGCAAAACAAACAGTACACATTAACTAATGAAGTACAACTGAGATAATTCGTATAAAATTGGAAGCAAATCAAGTGATAACACTAAAAAAACAAATTTTGATCGAGGAAAGGAGGAACAAAACTGATACCTGACATTGGAGGGAGTGTTGAAGCCCTGAGAATTCCAGTAGAAATCGCCGGCCGGAACGGGCAATTCGTCGATCAAAGGGCAGTCGAGGAGCCAATTAGGGTTTTCGAACGCACCCATCGCCGATTCGCCGCCGAAGTCGCCGAATTATTCGGCCGCCGACACTGAAAAAGATCGGGCCTCGCACTTTTTTGGCGAAGAGAGCGGAGACGAGGCATTGGAGGCTTGAATGCTTCCCACTGTGTAGCATACAAAGATCAGATGCTGATCCCAAACACAAAAACACTACTGCAACCAACCAAAACCAAACACGCGCACACCTGCCGTGGATTTCCCATATTGACGCTTGTTTATTTGATGAATTAGTGTGTTGTGTTTTACAAGGCACTGGATTCTGTTTTCGCAAGTGCGAGCGGTGACGTACTGAGCTTTCTGGCGCTGATTAAATAATAAATATTTTATTGCATGATATGATGAGGATGATGATGATGATGATGATGTGGCCCTCAGGACAAGACAACCCTATAAATACAATCAGAGCTTGTTGATGGAATAATATCTATTAGAATATTATATGAAGCTATGGAGATCACTGTAAGCGCACATGTTCAAGAGACAAGAGTAAGAAATTTGGGTGCATTTCCTCCACCCTTTTCTCCATCTTTTTGTCCTTTTGTCTTCTATTTTCTTTTAACAAAGACTTTATTCTAATATATTCTCCGTAACGTGAGTTGATCCCCTGAGATTCCTGTGAGAACTTTCACGTGAATCGTCAGATCTGATAGAGATCTGATTTTATTTGATTTGATCTATCAAATCCGACGACCCACGTGAATGTTCAGGAATCCGTGAGAACCGTTCTTAGAGGATCAGCTCCCTCTCCGTAATATTAATTATACTATTAATATATATTATACTATTATACAAGAAATTCCACTAGCAATTTACAAATGCAGCATAATTCAATACGCATCAAGATTTTTTCCCCACTTCTCCGCTTGAGAAGTGTCCAATAAGAAGTCCCAAATTGAAGGCCGATCTTTGTTTTAGGGGCTGTTTGTTTCACGTAAAAGGCTGTAATTCGTAAATGACTTACAACCCAGTTACAACTACGGCGTTTGTTTGGACCGTAATTCATAAAAGAATTACGCAACTCAATTGCCACTCACTTGCAACCCAATTACCACTCACTTACAGCCCAGTTACAGTTAATTTTTTGGTGATGTAAATTTGTATTATTTTATATTAATATTAAATTTTTTAATATTTAACATTTTTAATATTTATTTGCAATATTAAAACTTTTTACATTACCAAATAGTTAATTTTGTGGTCAACTTTTTCACTTATGACTAACACATTACCACAACCAAATACCGTAAAATACAATATACTTTCCCACTTATAACTTATATTACTAACTAAACACCGTAAAACTTACATGCATGTAATTCATTTACAACTATAAAAGACTTTACCAATTACGACTTACAAATTACGACCAATTATGATAACCAAACAGGCCCTAAGAAAAAGGAAAAACTGATACAACAAAGAGAGCACCAAAATTATTTTAACTCCAACTGAAGCAAATTGAACCACCCTACAATATCAGGAATCTGCAGAGCACAGATCAAAGATACATTGCTTAAATCATACAAGAATACATTTGAACTCAATAGCAAAAGATACAAAGACTGAGCACATACACCATAGGGTTCAACAAGAAAGCAGCAATAGGCTGCTGAACCTTGACATGCAACAAATCACCAAAAGATATATGCAACAAGCAACTGCCAAATTGCGATATTCATTTCACAGATTTCATTTTAAAACAAGCAATGAATGAAAGCAATTGTAGCATAACAACATGATATGCTAGAAGATTACAACACAGATATATTAAGAAAGAATACTGAAGATGTCTATAAATTGTTTCCACGATTATAAGTACTGAAAGCTAGTAGCTTAACACTTGCAATTTTAAATAAAGCCCCTCATAGCACATCTAAACTCGAATAAAACACATTTGTCCCAAGTCTCAAAATTTCTGGTAACAGCAACAAAATTAAACACCAAGTCATTGTTACACATACTAAGGATATATGATGGAAATGAGATTATGCTTCAGTCACAGGGTACTCAAACACCACATCTTTCCCAGTGAGCTTCCTGTAAACTGCAGTGAAAATCTCCAGTTTGTACTCGGTATTATTGCGTTCCTTTGGGTCCAAGAAGATCTACAACGGCAGATAACGTTATGATGAGAACTTATATTTAAGACTAAAACAGTATCATTTATTACACATCTGATAGACAAATAAACCAAATATCTCACAGGAGTGCAGATAGCAAGAAATACTTAGTGAGATAATCTTGTGCCTGTTAGTGGGATTCACCATTTAAAGCATATTATTATTTTTTATATGAATATGAGAAACTTTTACAATTTCTGGAGATGTGTTGCTTTTATATGCTTCTCTTAAGAGTTAAGAATTAATATTGATATTTCATTTTATGTGTTAGTTCTAGCAAAGCAAGATGACAAAGGACTCTGGAAAGCGGCACTGAAGCAACCCATTGTAATGCCTCTTGGCATGAAAATCTATTTAATTTTCTTTGCAAATAGGAGGTTGCAAAGAATAGCATATTAAATTGCTCAATTTCACAACACATCATTATCAGTAAATGAAATCTAACAGTTTCCAGCAATAGTAGCAGCACTAAAAGGTAAAAAATAATGACAAGATGGCAATATAAACACAGATCACATTAACAAGTTAATACAGTTAATGACCACAGCGGCAAAAACATAATTTTTATTTTCTTACATAGGTAAAGAATGGTAATGTTATTAACACATCCAGAGACATAAGGTCTAATGAAGTGCCGGTAAAAAGAACTAAATCGTAAATGCATCACCCAGAGCAGAAACTTCACCAGACAATAAATGCAAAAAATAGAAAAGAAAAGGCTTTAAAAAAAAACAGAATAATCACATCATGGGATTCTTTATTAGTTGTTACCTTGATGATTTTGGCACCATCAATTCTGTATCGAACCCGCTTCCCAACAATCTCTGCAGGATAAACGACATCCTCCAATATTGCATCATGCACAGCTGTAAGAGTGCGGCTGCGAGGACGTACAACAGCCGAACCTTTCTTTGGTGGTCTCAGAATCCTTCTAGTGGCAACAAAAATCACATCCTGGTGGAGAAGAGCGTAAGCCAGATTACGAAAACTAATGGGAATTTTAAGAATGATGTAACAAATACACTGACACAAGCCTTCTCTCATCAATCTAGCCATCCAGGGTCCATTATAGAAAATTGCTTTCTTCCACCAAAAGGATTTAAGATAAAATATTGTGTGCACCAAATTAGGCAAAAGCGTGTCAAGGTTTGTGTGCTTGTAGGAATTATCTCACCTTGCCACTGAACTTCTTCTCCAGCTCCCTGACAAGCCTGACATGAATTTTTCTGAAAGCCTTTCTCAGTCTGTAAGGAACATGGATAACAACAGCCTTCCTATTTCCAGCTATATCAAATTGACTGCAACACAATAAACAAGCTTAAGAAACCATGTGATATACTTAACTAGATTTCTAGAATAAAATCAGTACACATCTAATGTAAAAAAAAACTAAAGCATGGACATCTTTAAGACATCTGCAAGCAGTGTAACCTAGTACTGAAAACAATCCAGTAAGTTCACATATAATTTCATAGCAAGGGGAAATTAATTGCCCATACACAGCAGAGTTGATGTAAAGATCCTTCAAGTCACTTTTAAGCTCCTGGTTGGTGTTTTCCAAGTCAAAAAGGGCCTGCAAGGACAGCAAAAACAATTAAATTTCACAAAGAGAAGTTAGGAAATGGTTGCAAGTCTGAAAATGAGGGGATTTGTTTGGGGGGGGGGGGGGGGGGGGTGTGAACACCTGTGCAACTGAGTCCTCAAACTCAGAAGGCTCAACATCCTTGTCCTTGTGGATTTTCCTCCTTGCTGTGTACATTTTTGCTGCCGCAGCTCCCCTATAATAATGTTGACTTAGAAAAGTAAGAAAAAAAAGATAAAGCACACACTTTCTGAAATGAATGAACTAGCGAGGTAGATATGTGTTAAAAAATATGATGTTTACCATCATTAGTTACATTCAGTTGCAGTTCATATAGCAGATAAGATGGCAGTATACGCCGCTTGGTTTCATTTAATTTTAATGACTATTATCTAAATTTAAAAACTGAATAATGGATTTTAGCACGCAAATAACCATTCTAACAAAAAAAAATGCAAATCAGAAAGTACCACAATAAAATTATGATTTAGTGACCAAGTTTCATAAACTGAAATTTTTATATCTACTAGGCGTGGGCCAAGATTATTCATGATAAAAATTTCAAGCCAAAAAGGTATTAACCAAATAAATAAAATAAAATTAGGAAATAAATGTCATACAAAGTCACATAGAAACAGTAATATGTTAAGAAAGAACATTACATTTATCACTGTTCCAAATTGAGAATCTCATACTTATGTTAAAAGAAATAAACAATAAAGTTCATTTAACATCTAGTTACACACAGAAAAACTAGGGCACGATCATATTATGTCATGTGATAAATTGATCTCTAAATAAACTTTACTGGCAAATATAGAGTACTAATCAGAAAAACTAGGGCACCATCATATTATGTCATGCGATAAATTGATCTCTAAATAAACTTTACTTGCAAATATAGAGTACTAATCAGAACCTGGGATGAACTTGATATCAATGTGGATAAGCAGCTTCCAAAAACTAATGAAACATCAGTTGAATCATTTGATAGGACTGGACAAACATAGTAATAAAGTAACAGCTTTTGATTCTTCATAGTCGATCAATTGGGACAATGACAATAAGGCAAACAAAGTAATATTCCTGATTCTTCATGTGCAAGCCAATCTGAACATATATAAAAGCCATAACTACAAGTCACACTTGGCAAGTGCCAGCAGCATAATGGTGTAGCATCTTTGCCACGTGCAAGACATCTGTGGTACCGTATTTCATTAAAAGAAGAATAAGAAGAAATGGTGGGTGCAATTGTGAACCTGGTCTATTGATTATGATCACTTTAATAGTCCACAAAGGGAGTCAAGAAAAAAAGCACTTTTCATAAGTCAACAAAGAAATCTTTCGCTATACGAATCTAACCAAACAGTATACGCAACTAGCAGCACTCTCCCGCCATACTTCAGAGCTGAATATGTCTATCAAGGACGTGTTAAAAGTTTACAATCTACATAAAACCATTAATTCTCCACTATATACAAACACAAAATCATCTCCGCATCACTGTTCCAGATCCTACAACTATCCAGTAATTGATTACTCAGTCTTACCTTTCTGGCTGAAACCAGCCTTCCCAGATACTTGCCTAGGAGACCACTTTGGAGTCCAGACAAAAAAACTACAACTTTCATTACTAGCTAGTTTCCCCTCCTAAAGGGTTCAGTTAACAATCTCTAGATTCCTGCTTGCACAGTAGAGACCAAATATGCCAGCATTTCCCCCATCTTCTACAAGTTATGCAAACAAGGAGCTTACTACATGATACCACATCCAATTAACTAATATTAAAGTGTGCTAATGAATTAGGACTGCTGATTTCACCATTGATTGAAGAGAAAAATCCATCTCATCCGAATCATTGCCAGGTAATATTGACACAATAGACAGAATATAAACGATTCTAACTAAAATTTAATTCACTACAATACCAAGCTAAATGTAGAAACAAATCACAGTTTAGGCTGTCATCAAATCTCTACCTCAAAATAGTTGAATTTTTTTCCTAAACCGACTTAAAAGTTTCATTCTAACACAATTAAAATTCCAAACCCATCGTCACAGACGCATATCTAGATCGTTCAAACAAATAGAAACACTAAAAAGTTGAGATTTTCAATCTCACGAATAACTTGGCGTTTTCGTCAAAATAAATGTCAACAGATAATCTAAAATTTATAGAGTATTGAGAAGAAAACAAGGAGAGTACCTAAATCGGCCGAAGCGTTCTAATGGGAGAAGATGAACAAAAACCTAGCCACAGCCTTCGAGCACAATGGAACCCTAGAATTAGGGAGAGCCGAGGTTTAAAGGACCAAGTGACGCGGAACGGACGGTCACAATCGGTCGAAGGCGGGTTCGGTCTGATCTGGCCGTTGACATTCGGGTTGGGCCCTCAGCAACTTTAATCGTGATCCCAGCAGAAAAGATTTAGAGTTGGGGCCCTTTCTGAGTTAACACGATAAACTAGGCCTTAGGCCCAATTAGCTTTCTATGAAGTAATAAGGGCCATGCAGCAAGCCCATGGGTTTTGTAGGGACTGATACATTAATTAATTTTGATTTCTGTTGCCAATAATTTTCTTTAAATATTTCGAACTCACAGGTTAAATATGTTAAACATTGATTAATCAGTAATTTACAAACTCATCCTCTTTGATTTGTCTTTTAACCCGAGTTAAAGAATCAAAGAAATGTGTTAATTTTCTCTGGAAAATTCTAACCAAGGACAAAAAGAAGCCTGGAAATTTATTTAAATTGCTTTAAATAATTAGTCCTTACAGGAGTTTAATATTTATAACTTCATTCAGAATCCAAGTTTCTATTCAGACTATATTTTTGGACTCAAATCGGGCTTGCAAGATAGTGAAATGTAATTTGATTTAAAAAAAAAATGTGTGCACAAAAATAAAATATATGTATTATTGGAGCATTTGAGGAAAGGTCCGTCAGCTTGGGAAGGAAAATGAAATGTCCAGTGCATATTCATGAATCGCAGCAAGATCCTCCATGAAACTGCTAGCAATCTCCCGTAACTTTGTACGCCGTGCGTGAGCTTCCACAAACCACTAGTCGAGTCTTGGCCTTCGTACACTGTGAAGTTGAACCATTTAGTGATATGTTTTACAGGACGTAGGTTAAGTTTGCACCGAACTATGTTAAATAATCGTATTCTTTCTTATTACTCTTTTATCTAGATATTGCTAGTTTGCTTTACAATAGTACTCTTTGCAAGTATTGATCATGTTACCAAGTTCAGCAAACGTCGATCCTGAGAGTAACAATTGGTATCAAAGCATATCAATTTCACAATAATTGGTATCAGAGCATATAAATTTCACAACAATTGGTATCAAAGCATATAATTCACAACAATTGGTATCAGAGCATATCAATTTCGCAACAATTGGTATCAGAGTTAAAGGTTGATGAAGGGCGATACGTCGAAAGATAGAAAGTTCTACGATAAAATTTGAGATCGAGAAGTTCAGTGGTAAAAAAAATATTGGTTTATGGTAGAAGATGGTGCAAACGTCGCCGTTACAATAGGGTCTTAACAAGACCTTACAAGAAAGTCAAGAAAACCTGCAGGTATGTCAGAGGTGGATTGGGATGAGATGGATATAAAGGCAGTAAGTACGATCTAATTATGTCTCGCAGAAGAGGTGATGTACAACGTGATGGATGAAGAAATGACTATAGGATTATGGTCAAGATTAGAAGCGTTGTATATGACAAAAAAGTGTCTCCAACAAACTGTATCTAAAGAAACAACTATATGAGTTACGTATGAATGAAGGGACAACAGTGTTGGAGTATTTAAACTTCTTCAACAATATCATCGGTAAGCTTCTAACTATTGATGTCAAGATCGACGAGGAGGATAAGTCGTTGATACTTCTAAGTTCACTTTCACAGTCATATGATCACATTGTCACCACTATTCTCCGGTAAGAAAATCTCATCCTGTAGGAGGTCGTGTCAACTTTCTTATCTTATGAAATTTGAAAAAGGCCAATCATAAGGACCAGACAGGATCGGATTTGGTGGTCACAAGAAGAAAGGAAGAGGAGAGGGAAATAAAGTTCCGGACTCATCAAAGGCGTGTCACTTTTGTCATAGGGAGGTCGTTGGAAGAATGATTGCAAGCATCGTAAGAATGATTGAAGAAGAAGGGACAAGCTGCGGAAGAAGACGTAGCAAAGCGGTGTAGAGGACACCGAAGTATTAATGGCTTTTAAGTTGAAGACAACACTTCTCAAGGTAAAGCCTGGATTTGATTCGGATAGTACGGTTCATTTACATTCCTAAAAAGAGCTGATCAACTCCTTGGTTGTATAGGAAGAATGGACTGTCAAGATGGTGGATGGCTCGGCTTGCAAAGTCATCGGTACTGGAACAGTCAAGGTTACAGAAAGAGGTAAGACGGTGCATCCTCTGGAGGCGGTCCGATATGTCCAAGAGGCATGCTACAATTTAAATTCATAGGGGTGCTCAACGAAGAAGAATGTCAGATCCAAGTACAAAAGGGCATCATCACAGTTAGCTAAGGAGATAGGATAATCCTGAAAGGAAAGAAGTGTGAAGGGTTATACAAGCTGAAGGAATAAAAATCAGTTCGAAATGAAGTTTCAGGGATAAGTTTAGAATGGAGCTCATCGCGAGGTGGAGTTTTTAAGGTAGATTGCAATGGGACGTGAATCCGATCAAAGTGTTGAGAGAAAGAGAAAGGGTGCATCTGGACAAGGCTTGAGATGGCCCAAGCCACGACGGTAAATCAGCCAAAGGCTCCTGGGAGAGGGGGGTAAGAGTTAAAGGCTTCACAACACAGTTACAACTAAAAAAAATAATCAAGATAGTAATCCAAATCTTAAGGTGTTTTACTAAAGACTTGAAAACCAAGTCAATGTGTAGATTATTAAGATTTTGCCTTATTTTTAAGAGGAGATGATGGTCTAAAAAGATCCAGTCAAAGTTGGAGAAGATGATGGCTTGAAGCTGAAGAAAAAAAGCATATCAAGGTATGAGTCGACTATATAGTCAACTAACAAGACTATTAGTCGACTAATTAGAGGGATAAGTCGACTAATAGGCAGAAGCAGAGAAGGTGCAGTTTATAATAGTCGACTATATGAGTGTACTAGTCGACTAATTTCAGGAATTAGTCAACTAATCATATAAACTAGTCGACTAATAGGGCATTTTTGAAGCAGAACCAGTTTCATTTCCAAGCGCAGATTTTTTTCTGGTGGAGTTCGAATAGGGCTCAGTTTATATTCAATGAAGAGTTTGTTTTTAAAGATTAAAGGGTTTAAATTTCTTCTAACATCAAGGAGATTAATTCCTATTAGGATTGATCAATATTCTTCAAGAATCCAATGGTCAAGATCATCTCAAAGCCTAAATAGGAGCTGTTTTGTAAAATTCTATAATAAAGGTTGTTACCCAACATTGTAATTGTCTCGAACGAGAAGAATATCTCCAGCAAAGAAAATTAGAAGGAAGCAAAGAAAGAGAGGAGCAAGCTGAAAGTGTATAGAGAAAAAGTAATACTCTTATAATGTAGGTCTAGATTAAGCGAGAAGGTGAATGCTCTTGTTGCATCAAGAGAAATGTTAGACTCTTTATACCAAGTTATTAATAAATCTATCTCAAGTTCTCTCCCCGTAAATGTAGGTTAAGTTTGGGCCAAACCACGTTAAATCTTGTATTCTTTCTTATTACTCTTTTGTCTAGGTATTGTTCGTTTGCTTTACAATAGTTTTCTTTTACAAGTACTAATGAAATTGTAAATTTCAACAAACATCAATCCTGCAAGTAACAATTAGTATCAGAGCATATCAATTTTGCAACAATTAGTATCAGAGCATATCAATTTCGCAACAATTATCTTACTGTTTTGACAAGCCAGCCCACGATATCTTGCAATTCCTGTTGGAATTGAAGAATATGAAGGCGAATCTTCGAGCTGAATTATGGCGAGATCCGTTGATCAAATCAACTGGATGATGGTTGGAGTGTGTTCTCCTTCCATTGGGGATGAACGTGGTATATTCACATGTTCAATTCCGACTTCGAATGAATGAGATATTCAAGTCCAAAGATTGCCTAATTCAAAACCAAAACGGGACTAAAGGTAGCTAAAAGTATTTAGTCTCACATTGGCCATGGGATGGAAGTTTGTGGTGTATATATAGAGAAAATTGAGAACAAAGGGCGTGCCCTTTGGGTACTTGGAGTTTTCGCGCGCGAAAAGGAGGGAAGTATGCTCGCACATGCGTGCGTGCGCGCGCTCCGCCGCTGGCGGCGGCCGGCCGGCGCCGGCGCGGCGCCAGTGCCGGGCGGGGCCGGGCCGGGCTTGGGTTTGGGTTCCCTACCTGGCCTGGTTCTTTTTGAACCGGGTGTCGCGGGTATGGGTTACTCCGCTACCCGAACCAAACCCGATCCGCTCCAGCCCACCCGCCAACAGTTGTCTGCGAACGGCTCCGAACCGCCCGCCAACGGCTGTCGGAAAACCGTCCGTGCGGTTGGGCGGTTGGACCGAACGGTTGCGACGGTTCTGTCCGAACCGTTGCAACTGTTGGAAAAATGGCGGACGAGAATGCCCTTCCGGAGCGCTATAAATAGCGCTCCAGATTTCCATTCTCAACACACCAAAATTTCAAATATCTCTCTCTCTATTAAATTGAGTTCTGATCTGCGCGAATTGTTTTTCGGCGTTCTGAACTGTGCTTCCAGCGTGAAGTAGGAAAGCGGCTTCCAGCGGGAAGTGGGAATCCGAAGCAACTTCCAAAGGAGATTCTGCAAAATTGTTCTGAAAGAGGAATCAGAAAATTCAACATATTCTTTTATAAGAATTGTTGTCTGAATCTGGTACTTCTGAAGAAAGATATTCTTCTACCTTCCTTCGTCCTCAACAGTGGGTGCTCCTCCAGAGAGTAAAGGCAAATATTCGTTTGAAATTTGTCCTTGTACCGCTGCTTCAAAGATCCTGTGAAGGTACTGTGACTAAGGTTCGACCGTACGGTGATTTGGTCGTTTGAAATTTGTCCTTGTACCGCTGCTTCAAAGATCCTGTGAAGGTACTGGTTGACTAAGGTTCGACCGTACGGTGATTTGGTAGTGCTATCTAAATACCGTGAAGGAGTGTTGTATCTTGGGAGACCAGCGTCCATTATCCCGTTAGCACCAGTGCGGGGGACGTAATTGTCTTAAGGAGATTCGCTCTAAGCGTACCTCACCAAATACTGTATAAGTGGATTAAGTCCTTTATACAGGGGATATACTTTACAGTATATCGAGACTGACTTAGATTCAGTCCAATGGTGCTTTAACCAAGGAAGGAAATTGAAAGGTGGTTCTTAAATTAAGGAACGTTCTATTGAACGGAAAACCTCCCACCTGATATTTGCCGACCTGGCCAATTAGATTGTTGATATCTCAGTGATCTTGATTAGTTGTCAGATTAATCTTGTTAAGCAGAATATCCAACAATTCCATGCTGCAAAACTCGAGCAACTAAGAGCAAAGGTTTGGACATATCAGTTCCCCAATGCTTGCATTGTGACTTACTCAGATTCTCAATGTATCTCCACCTCTGCAGCCTGGCAGTCAATCAAAGATCCAACAAATCTTCAACAAAGGCAGCAAACAAGACCTTCAAAATTTCCATTTCAGATATGGCAATGATAGCTTCTACAATGGCAGGAAAGGCGCTGGCAGCTACACAGCGAATGCGCTCGAACTGGGTTCCATGAGCTTTTACACCATTGCAGCCTTTGCCAATCACAGGTGCTGACTCAAACAGCACTTCAAGCAGCTCAGCATGCACCACTTCATCAGCCTCTGAGTATATCCTCAGAGACCACACAAGCTGATGATTTGTAGATAAGTAATCCTGTGAAACAATGTTTGTTCTGTCTTGTGATGCAGGAGAGAGATCCATCCTTTCAAACTCTGCAGTTTGAAATGATTGCTCTATCTCAAACAACACTCTTGTTACTTGTTAGCTACATGAAAATTATTCTGGTCATGTGCATCCTATCTGAATATTCTCTGAGTTGTGTTTACATCTTGATGCATTGTAATCCCTAACAAACTTCTCTCTGTCAATCGATAAAAAAATTGATACGCGAAGAGTACCTCTAAAAGGGGGAGCATAAATCAGGGATGAACTTTGTTTCTTACTTTTCTATGTCAAAATTTTGTTTCTTATTATCTGGCTCTCATTTTATTCACATTTGCAATGTTATGCAAAGAAAAAACAGCATTATGAAAGCCATTTCAACTGGAAAAACTGGAAAGGAAAAAAAAACTATAAAAAAATAAATAAGGGGCAGGATACATGTTCCCTATACTACAAAGTTACAATGTTTAATTGGACCAATATAAACTTACATTCATAACATTTATGCATACCATGTACAAAATAACACAAACCATAACACAGTTTTCATCTGACATCACGAGACAATGTACACAAATTAACTCAAACCACACTTTTTTCTGTGAATAAAAATCACACCAATTAACAAACCACTCTTTATTTACATCAGAGAGAAGAAGCAGTAGCTACTCAGCTATGCTTGTGGGCGAAGACAAGCATCAATCCTTTTCCTTATCTCATCAGGATTGGCTCCAACCAGTCTATCTGCCACCACTCCATCTTTCACCAGCACAAATGTGGGCATTGCCTTCACCTCCATTTTCGAAGCAACCTCCTACACCACAAAATCCACATGATTAATAATCGTACTCACAATTCAAATTAATAAAGATGTAGTTCTTTAAAGTTTAATAAAGTTGTCTCTCGAGTTGTAGTTTATCAGAACTAAGTTTAAAGTCATCATTTTCGCAATTTCTGTTCATCGACATTGTCCAATTCACTGACAATTGAAAGATATTTATATCTTTTCATCTTATATGCAATGGTAGTTATCTATTTGATATTTCTCATTTAATGAAAGATTATTAGGAACAAAAAAAAAGAAAAGAAAAGATAATACCTTAACTTCATCAACATCTACCACCAGAAACTGCACATTTGGGTAGTTGTGGCTAGCTCCTCAATGTAGGAGTTCATGGCAAGAGATGGAACACACCATGAGGCTGTAAAATGTGCAAGAATCTGAAGAAATAAACAAAACAAAAAGGGAATAATAAGTACTCTCTAAGCTTAGCATGGAACCATAGCCAATATAAAGCCAACATAGCCCATTGATTCATTCAACATACACAAGAAATCAATTAAAAATGTGAAGAATTACTCAAAGTTACTCTTGAACTAATCATGATTTTATATTTATAAATTTCTAATCAAATTACAACATACATATATAAAAGACTTCAATTTAGAAGTTACAGGACCCCTAGTCAAGCCTTTTAGCATTTAATTGGAAATAATTAAGAGAGCTCTAAGAGAGATTAAGGTTTGCTTACAAGGGATCCTTGGTTGCTTGCTTGAGCTATGAAACTCTCCCAAGACTCCTTGGACTCAACCCTTACAACCCTTGAGCTGGTTTCGTGATGCTGCTGGATTTCCATGGCCACGCCCTCTTCTTCTCACCTCTCTAATTTCTTGCTCTAATTTTGGTGGATATTTCTTCACATGTATAGATGATGAGTGTTGTTGGTGTATGTGATGGGAGATTTTATGGATGAGAACAAGAGATGACTGTTGAATGGAAAAACAAAAAGACCCCACACCTTCACTCAAATTTCTCTCAATCTATTCCTTTGCATTTGTTTCACAACTTAGGGATAAGATTTTAAAAGCCATTGTCTATTTTGTCTGCCCATTATGTTACCTTTAATATGACCTTTTGTCTATTATGTATGATATTGTCTCTTTTATTTAATTAATAAAACTCCCTTGATTATTCATAATGACTTTAATTAAGAATTAGTAGATCCCCAAAGAACCATCACTTTTAAATTCTTAATTGAACAAAAATTCTCCCACACAAGTTTTGTGATCATGTATAATGCTAATCCATGGCCTTGTTTGTGGTAACAAGCTTTATTTGAAATATCACATGATACTGATATTTTGTCCCAATACTGATATCATCAATATGATCTGATATAATCAAAATGGTAACAAATATTGTCAATATAACAAGATGCAGTGACTGATTAACATCAAATATTGTCGATTCCGATATCAAAAATTTACAGTCGAAGCAAACATGATGTACATGGCTTTGATCACAAGGCACAAGTTTATCACCATGAAGTTTTTGAGTGATCCTTTTAGGTTTTGGCTCATAGTTAAGATGATTGACAAGGACATTTACAACTAGGAGGTTCTGGACAAAACTAGAAAACTCACAGAAAACTAAAGAGACTCGTAGAGATTCCATTTAAAATTTTTATCTCTAGATATCGACCAGTGTGATGAACCTTAAAAAAAAAAAAGTTTTTAAAAAAAAATCTTTAAACAAATTCTGGGGTCACATCATAACCTTGCATACATATTATTTAACTTTAAGGTTCAGCTGAGAAGAGCAACCAATGCTAAGAAAATTGCTGGATAGATAATGACTTCATGCACATCTACTGAGTGAGGTAAGAATAATAACTAAATAGACAAAAAAAAAATAAAAAATAAAAAATTAATCCAGATGTAATGTTTCAAGCACAATCCAGGGTGAAACAAACAGTCAAAGGAAAATTAAGCATTAATATAGATAGATCATAATTGCTCGAGTACAAGCTTACACACATTGCCGCTGTTGAGGCTACAGAACCACAAATGAAGTGGAAGCCAATTGAAACAAAATACGCTCATTTCAAGTGAACGAATGCTGCTACAAGAGGAAAGAATCACCCAACTGTCATGTGTAGATCAACGATGCAGAGCCATTACATTCACACTGACACTAAAACTGTTGACCATGAGAAGCCCACTTCACTATACAAACTACAACACAATGTTAGAAGGAATGCCGGTCAGTAAGTATGGCCTCTGGACTCTGCTTGCTGTCAACCATAGCTTAGTCGGGAATCTGAGGTCCGCATTTGGGTCTGGCGCCGAGGAACCCCAATCTCACACGAATTGACACGAGCCGCAAACCTAAGGGAGCATATAGATTCTCCTGCTGAGGATGACTCCGGAGAAATGTTGACGAACATTAGGGTTTTTGAGTCACCCCCAAGGCAAGGCTATGTCAAAAACACAAAATTAGCACCAAAAAAGAAAAAGAGGAAGGCTGATATTGAATATAAGGCTGGAAAAGAGAGAATCTAAGTTGACAACTAGGAGATGTTATTACCTGGAGAAGATATGTGAGCTTGGAGTTCCGATAAGGCACATGATCCTCTTTCTTGGCAATTGCAAAGATAACATCACTCAAAGATGATAGACTTTTGTTGATTGCCTGGAGTCGAGATGCCAAACATAAATAAAGAAATAAATAAACAAAAATCTTTTAAATCAGAAATTTACTGACAGAAACGGAGAATTACCTGAGTTTCCTTTAGGCGATCTCCAGTTGAACCACTTTTAGCCAGGCGCTCACTTCCAGCAAGGTCAATCAGGTTTAGTACCCCTTGAACATGTTGCTCCGTGTTCTAAAAACAGTAAACGACATCTATTAGAACTTATATGTAGACAGAGGAAACAGGGATTTCATAAACCAAATTGATTACACATCTACCTCATTGACTCCCGATATCCGTAAAGTAAACACAAAATGACTTCTTGATGATTGTTCATTCATTTGGGTCCTGCCTACAGACCTGGCAAAGAAAAACTCTTAATATCATATATAAATATACAAGAGACGGAGCAACTTGAACAGTGGAGGAATCCTGCTGATGATTGGAGAGATTTCCCCCCCCTTACTTCGTGGGATGGGATTTATCCACTTCATTTAGTTGGCAGGTAAAAAGAAGCCACAAGGTGACTTTGTCAAATGTAAAACAAGTATCACCAGCCAATTCCTTTCCAACTAATTCCATTAGTTTACAAAATTATTACCAAATAAGCTTGGTTAAAATTTCAGACTAAATGAGTTGAAGTTTCCATAATAATGAAACAAATAAAAAATATGTCGACATCAATCTATCTCATCTTTGAGGGGTACCGTTTGGCTAATAGCCCCAAACTATCAGAAATTGTTCATGTGTGCACTAAATGGAACACAATAACCCGAATAAGTAATAACCCAATCTGTTTATTTTAAACAAATCAGCTGACCTAAAACTATAATCCAATAATAAACTTGTTGGCTTTTATCAGGATTTGGGTTCTACAATACTAGATAGGTAAGATTTATATGCATACTTCAGAATAGTTGTAACTGCAAATTCATAAATATGAGTACTCTTACATTAATTCACTATTCATATATATTGCATGTAACATGATTAATAATTTTTAAGTGAAAGTTATAACTTTATGCTTCAGTCATCAACATTATAGGCAAGCTCCACAATCGCTCATATGGCACAAATTCATCATGAGAACTTGGTTTCTGTTTTAAAAAAAAAATCATTTGAACTTGGTCATCTCTTTTATATAACTTAATCAATTTGAGTTATCTCTCTAGCCAAACCATTTTGATGTTAAAAGGGGATGATGATGTGATGGTGTTGATTTCATGTGTTGGATGACTGTCAGGGGCTTTGAACCCTCGGACAGCTGGACCTCGACTACGCAGTTCGTAGTCACGATCCGTCTTCTCCGGCGAGATTATATCCCTCAGTCGCAGGCTTTGTTTGGAGAACGAAGAGGAGAGATTAGATGGAAACAACTTGCTTGCTTTCCTACGAAATGTCTGTTACATGAATATATATAGCCAGCGGCCTCAACCAACCGGAGCAACAAGCTCCACTAATTTAGGAACTAATAATAGAAGGTTTATTCCTATCTTAACTACTCCACTAATTTAGGAACTAATAATAGAAAGTTTATTCCTATCTTAACTACTCCACTAAATTAGGAACTAATAATAGAAAGCTATTCCTATTTTCCATCTTTAGCCACTGCAAGGTTTATTCCTATCTTAACTACTCCACTAATTTAGGAACTAATAATAGAAGCTTTATTCCTATCTTAACTACTCCACTAAATTAGGAACTAATAATAGAAAGCTATTCCTATTTTCCATCTTTAGCCACTGCAGGTGATCGCGCCCAGCGCGTCCTCGTGCGTGGCCCTCGCGCGCTCCGCGCGTTCCGCGTCGCGGCGCACGTCACGGGCCCGGCGGCGCCTGGAGTACGTGCGCCCGACCATGACATCTCTCCCCCGTCCAGGACCAGCTCGTCCTCGAGCTGGAAATCAGGATACTTGGCGCGGAACGGCTCGACGTCCTCCCAGGTTGCGGAAGCTGCCGACTCGCCCTTCCACTACATAAGAACCTAGTGCACCCGCGCGGGCCAAGCGGAAACGCACAGCGCGTTCGGGCTCAGGAGCAACCGCGCCATGATGCAAGGGCGGCAGAGGCGGTGGATCAGCCGGAGGTGTCCCCTGGAACTTCTTGAGCAGCCCCACGTGAAACACGTCGTGGATGCGGGCGCGGGGCGGCAAGGCAAGGCGGACGGCGACTTCATTGATGAGCTCGGTGACGCGGTACGGCCCAAAGAAACGCGGCTTGAGCTTGCCAGTGACAGTCTGGGGAAGCGAAGCAGCCGCGCGCTGTCGAAGGCGAAGGAGCGCCCAGTCTCCCACCTGGACACGACGTGGCGTGCACCTTGTCGTAATGCAGCTTCTGCGTCGCTTGAGCTTGCTCCAGCCGGTAGCGGACGTCAGCCAGGAACTCCTCGCGCTCCTCCATGTTCTTGGCGACCGCAGCCACCCTCGTTTCCCCCGGCTCATACGACCGGATGGACGGCGGATCGCGCCCGTAGACGACGCGGAAAGGCGTGTCCCGCAGCGACGTCTGGTAGGCGGTGTTGAAAAGGAACTCCGCCCAGGGAAGCCAGCGTAGCCATTGCGTGGCCTGTCCCCGGTGATGCACCGCAAGTACATGATAATGACGCGGTTGGCCGCCTCTGATTGCCCATCCGATTGGGGGTGGAACGCCGTCGTCATGTGCAGCTTGGTGCCCATCAGGCGCATGAGTTCGCGCCAGAATGTCGACGTGAAGACCGGGTCCCTGTCCGACACCATGGAGTGAGGTACGCCGTGTAGTCGAACGATGTCGGTGAAGAAGGCTTGAGCGACAGACTCGGCGGAGTACGGGTGCGCCAGTGGTATGAAATGGCAATACTTGCTGAACCTGTCCACCACAGTTAGTATAACAGACTTGCCACGGACGCGGGGAAGCGCTTCCACGAAGTCGAGGGCGACATCAGTCCACACGCCCTGAGGCACCGGGAGAGGGAGTAAGAGGCCAGCCGGATGCAAGTGTTCGGACTTGTATCGCTGACAGACGTCACACGTGCGCACCAAGTCCTGCACGAGCTGCTTCATGTTAGGAAAATGGAAGTCGCGCCGCAGACGGTGCAGCATGCGCTGAACCCCTTCGTGGCCGTCCTCGTGCACCGCCACCATGATCTCCTGGACCAAGGTAGAGGTCGGCGGGATGTAGATGCGCCCGGCGAACTGGACCATGCCGTCCACGACCGACCAGGGCGCCTGGCGTGCGCCGGTGTCGATGTCCCCACGCAGGGCGACGAGGGCCGGGTCTGAGAGCTGCACTTGGCGGAGACGGTCAATGAAGTCGAAGCGCGATGCTGAGAGTGCGAGGAGCTCCCCCTCCTCTGTGTCACGCCAGGACAGCGCGTCGGCCACGGCGTTCGTCGCACCTGGCTTGTATTCGACGGAGAAGTCGAAGCCTAGCAGCTTCCCCACCCAGTGGTGTTGCGGGATGGTGGCCAAGCGCTGGTCCAGCAGGTACTTCAAGCTGTAATGGTCGTCTTGACAAGGAAGCGGCGACCCCAAAGTTACGGCCTCCAGTGGCGGACAGCCTGGACCAAGCCGATGAGCTCGCGCTCATACGCAGCAGCGGGGCGCGTGGCGGGGTGCCACGGGGCGGCTGAAGAAGGCGATCGGGTGTCCGCCTTGAATGAGCACCGCCCCAAATCCATGGGACGAGGCGTCACACTCGACGACGAAGGTCGTGGTGAAGTCCGGCATGGCTAGGACGGGAGCCGTGGTGACCGCGGCCTTGAGCGCGGCAAAGGCCGCGGCTGCCTCCTCCCCCCAGGAGAAGCCATCCTTCTTAAGAAGAATGGTCAGCGATGCCGCGATGGAGCCGTAGTTGTGGATGAACTTGCGGTAGTAGCCCGTCAAGCCAAGGAACCCGCGCACCGCCCGCGCCGAGCGAGGTACCGGCCAGTCGTGAATGGCCTGCACCTTTGCCGGGTCCATGGCGACGCCTGCCTCCGAGATAATGTGGCCGAGGTAGGCGACGGAGGAGACCCCGAATGCGCACTTGGAGCGCTTGACGAAGAGGATGTGCCGGCGAAGCTCGGTGAGGACCGCGCGGAGATGACGAAATGATCCGCCCAAGACTTGCTGTATATCAATATATCGTCAAAGAAAACGAGCACAAAGCGACGAAGGAAGGGGCGGAGTACCCCGTTCATTAGCGCTTGGAAAGTTGCCGGGGCGTTGCACAGGCCGAACGGCATAACCAGGAACTCGTACAGGCCGTCGTGGGTACGGAACGCCGTCTTGTGGATGTCCTCCCTCCTCATGCGCACCTGATGGTACCCGGAGCGCAAGTCGAGCTTGGTGAAGAACCTGGCGCCGTGGAGTTCATCAAGCAGCTCATCGACGACGGGATCGGGAACGCGTCCTTGACCGTGAGCGCGTTCAGCGCGCGGTAGTCGACACAGAACCGCCACGACCCATCCGGCTTCTTGACGAGGAGGACCGGGGAGGAGAACGCGGAGTCGCTGCGGCGGACGATGCCCTGCTCGATCATGGCGGCGCATTGACGCAAGTTCGTCCTTGTGCGCTGCAGGGTACCTGTACGGTCGCACAGCCACCGAAGGGGCATCGGGCTTGAGGATGATGCGGTGGTCACGGGCGCGCGCCGGGGGCAGGCCGGTTGGCTCGGCGAAGACGTCGGTGTGAAGTAGCCGAGCAGCCCGTCGAGGAGGGAGTCGGTGGACACGACGGCATGTACTCCTGGCGGAGACGGTGGTGCCACGCCGCGCCAGCAAATGTCGCGGCCCTCCTGCTGGAACGCCATGGTCCGGGCTGCGAGATCCCAGACGATGGGCCCAGGGTGGCCATCCAGTGCGTGCCGGAGAACCACGTCGTACCCGGCTAGGGGCATCACGTAGAGATCGACGCGGAACTCCATGCCGTCGATGATGACTGGGGCCTGGCGGAGGACGCCGGGGCAGGGGACGCGTTCGCCGTTGGCCACTGTCGCCGTGAGCCGTGTGGTTGTGGCTCGATGTGCAAGCCCGTGAGCCGTGCGGCCGCCTCTCCGATGAAGCTGTGGGTCGACCCGTGTCAACGAGCGCGACGAAGGTAGCAGCGCCCAGGAGCACCTGGAGTTGGACCGTGTTGCTGACGGGCACCCCAGCGATCGCGTGGAGGGAAAAGACCGGGGCCTCCGTGTCCGGCCCGTCGGCGGCTGCGGCGTCGTCGGCGATCTCGAAGCCGTCGATGTAGAAGAGCCGCCTGCAGACGCGGTTGTGCCCACGCGTAAATTTCTCGTTGCAATTGAAGCACAGGCCCTGCGGCGGCGGCGCTGCTCCTGCTCCGGGCGCGACAGGCGTTTCACCGACTGCCCGTCCACCGTGACTGTGGGTGTAGCCGCCTTGT